>NBAY01000011.1:600000-910238 GCA_002794775.1 Porodaedalea pini
CGACTTTGATTCGCAGGCCTGCCGAGTTGCATACGAATCAATGCCTTGCGAGGTCCTGACGACAGCAATCTTTACGAACCTTTTCATACTTGCAAGAAGGACATCCTCTGATGGCCCAATCAGCAGTTGGTAATAATGAAACGCAACAGGCCTCACCGGCAAAAATCTTCAACCATTTTTTCTGCAAGTTGGCGAGATCAAGTAAGGGCTTGCCCACGAAAAGCTTCGAACATTGTTCGAGTATCTGGCCATAGAAATAGAATAACTCCGTTGATGATGGCAAAACAACTGAAGGGGTTGTTGAAGACTCGTCGCCCGTAGATGGGGCAGCCTCCAGTGACGCCCGCGATTTCTTGCCTCGGTGCGGAGCAAGCATGTCAGAGAGAGCTCTACCAGCTTGCATGAGGAAACTTCCGGCCAACAGTCGAAAAGGGAAGCCTACTCACTTGTCCTGTGCATCAATGAATACTCCCATGTGAGGCTCAAATGCAGATGCAAGAGAATTGATAGGCCGTGAGGCACCTGTTGTCGACAGCTTGAGAATATCGTGAATCTGGATCCATGCGAATTAGGTGAATGGTTAGGAAGCGTGTGATGTAAACACAGCCTACATCCATCGCGTACTTCTTGCTGATAAAAGCCTCGAAATCAAGCGCCTGTTGCAGTGATTGCATTAACGTCGAAACTGTCAAGGTGTTGCCAGCCTTTTCGAGAAGTCGCGAAAAGTCTTCTCTAGATTGATGTCATCAGTCATGTCCTATGTCGCACTTTGTTTTTGGAATTTTACCGAGTGAAATCAATAAATTTAGCACTCATATGCTGTCCAACCTGCCACTCAGGAGGAAAGACGCGCGCGTGCTCGCTGTCATGTGTTGCTAGCGTCCGTCTAAAGAAGGCGAACCGCCTCGTGAGATTATCCAGCTGTCCTGCTTCATCGGATATACGGAAGATGCGTCGATATTCTTTGAGTTCAATTGCACAGTACCGCTCAATGAGGTGAGCGCGGAAATCATCACCGATAACATCAACGACTAGACAAGCATTTGAGATTAGAGACGGCTTGACTGGGTTAGCTGGGTCTGGGAGGAAGCTGCGAACGATCAGACATGAAGGCATGGGAGATGTCTTTGAACTGCTTACAACGCGTCAAAATCGTGATCGAGCCTGGTCCGGAGCTCGCCTTGCAATGTCTGTATTCGGGCCCACTGAAGCGCAATTTGAGGTATTGAAAGGTAGGACTTGAATGGCGAAGAGAGCTCCTTGACCGCCTAATTTGGCTTGACTTTCAACAGCGTGATAAAAGTTGAGAGTGGTTACGCACAGCCAATGTCTGCGACGTCTCGGCATATTTCCTCTCCTTCACCAGCTCTTCCAGTTGGCTCAGCGCATTTGCTGTAATGGTATACATATTTGCATGAACAAAATCTGAGACAAATACAAACATACCAAGCATCTGCAGCCTCTTCAGCGTTGTCATGCTTAAAGTCAGATTCTTCTTTGCTAGGTCCAATAGTTGAATGTCCTTCGTTATATTGCGCACGACCGCCTCTGATTCAGTAGCTTGCTCGCGAATACGTGACATCTGGCTCATGAGATCCTAAGGAGAAAGAGAGCACGAGGATTTCTTAGCAAGTGTCCATTGTATTTTGCAAAGGTAAGCCGTACATACGGAAATCATCTCTTGAATGAGCTGCATCTTCTGTGGATCTTGATCTCTCCGCAACTCAACACGAAGCGAGTCGATTTCGGCCTGTAAAATAACCACATCTTGTGCTAGACGTGTCTGGACAGCTTCGAGCTGGTTCAGCGACGCCTCTATGTTGTTTATGAGTGATAATCATCCCTGTCACTGTTCATGGTGCTGACCGTCGGGAAAGAGCTCGTTCAAAGACCGCACGGGGCTGAAGAGTGAGGATAAGGTTTCCGGCGAGTCGGTATAGGGAGCATTTTCTACGTTCAGAATCCTTTCGATAGACAAAATTACTTCGTGTGGGAGCTCCATGTCGTTCGCGTCTACTGGACTGCTCAGGCTACAGCAATTTGGCGATCTGGTGTAATAAACCCGCTTAGTCACAGACATGTCTAACCACGCACGTGGGAGCCAGCACGTCGGAGTCTAAATTGCTCATCTTAAATTACGGAGAACCAGCAATAAATACATGCTACAGACTGGTACAAAATAGTTACTGAAGTGAGTATAATTATAAAGCTCATAAAATACGTAGTGGATAATAATATGAAAGTTAGACTAAAAATGTACTCAGGAAGGGAGGACAGTCTCCTCAGACGGAGTAGATGAGAAGCACGAAATCGAGTTGGACGAATAGTCTGCAGAATGATTCCAAACATTCGGAGGGAGCTGAGGATTTGTCGTGTTACATGCTCCACGTAGTCTTAAGATCAGATGGTTGGAAAGGATACTGTGCAATGCGCCTTGCGCTCTGGTGAAAAATACACAGCATCAGCGATTTAAACTTTGATACGGAAGTAGGTTTGCACATACATAAGGAAGAAGTAACATGAGGAAGACTAAAACCAGGTGAGTATACGGATCCTATATAACAGTAAATTGGAATGACTCACAGATGCACTTTCGAGCAAAATGAGGTTGACGGCGCTCAATGCTGTTTTCGGCCAAACCTCGAGATTAGCACTTCTATCCGCAGGTCGTCGAGAATAATTTGTGGCTTACTCAATACACAGACATAGAAGAGTACGCCTGTTCACAAAAACCATGAATTTTAGCGGTGGATGAAGTGTGAGCGAACGTACCGTCTTTATAGAGTGTTTGTATTAGAACTGATTTTACATTTCCCAAACGATAGTCTGTAGGACAGATGAGTCTTCCTTCGCTGATTTACTGATAAAGAGAAGTAAGCTCACATCTTGAGATAAGGAGCACGAGCATAACTGTGGGATAGTAGTATGTGAGATTGTATATGTGCAGCGCCTGTACTGGTACGAACAGGTCTCAAAGAAAAGTAGAGCTGCTAGAGCAGCCCATGCCATTCTGTTGTCAAATTTGTATAAGCAGCCGAATTGCTGTGTGGAGAGTGTAACTGTGACTCGAGGGAGAAATTGTTCAGATTGAAGTACACTTATCTAAGTGCAAGGACATACCAGTAGAGACAGATGTAACGAATAATGCCGTTGAATAGTAGGCAATAGCTACAGCAGGCTATGCCAGGTAAGAAAAGACGTATGATGAGATGGAAGTGGTGAGAGGAATATGAGCTTACCAGATATGCGAGGAGAAGCAGGACGAGTATGAGACGCCGCCGCCGCCATACAGCGTATACTCGCATCAGCAAGATTCCTATGCAACAAATAAACAAAAGACAGGTTAGGCAATAGAATAGTCCTACCTTCTGCTATGACAAATCCGGAGCAAAACAGAACTAGCAAAAGGATAAGTCCCCCCTTGAATATGAAGTCCGTTGAGGGGCTCTGGCAGCTTACCTCCTTCAGCAATCATAACTCGTTTGCATGCCTGAAACTCTTTGTGTTAGCTCAGAATATCTCAACATAGAAAGCTCCTACGTACCGAGCTGGCAAAAATGTCCACTATCAAAGTTGACAGTGAGACGAATAATGGCTTTGAGCGGAAACAAATTACATACTGTAAAGTCCTTGCGCTGTCGTAACGAGTGGCAAATGTCGATTGACCAAGAAAATAATCTTTGATAAAGAGAACGGTGTGTCCCAGATGCGTTGTACCTAACCGAATTAACAATAGTGTGAGCTCAACTGATTGTTCATACGCACTTCATCAGATAGTGAGAGTAGATAATCATAAACCTGTGAGGTCCAACGTCAAACCAGTACCGAAAGCGATGTTGATGTCAAAGCGAAAGCTGACCAAGAGTGTCATAGTTGCGACTGGATTACAGAGTACAGTGAGGTCATTTTTTGTGCGGATACCAAGAGGTCACTAACCTGCAGTGTACTATATAATATAGAAAACATCAGTACCTTTGTACGATACAATTGGAGATCACTTACACGAACCACCATATCGGCTTCCCAATTCATGACATAGTTTTTGATATCCATATTATAGGAGCGAGCGTATGATACAGAGGAACAAAAGGAGCCTAGCTAAGAGAGAGAAAAGAAAGCAGATCGACGCACATCAGAGCTTTTCATTCCAGTCTTATACCGTCGTAGTCTGGGAGGCTGTGGCAGTTGTCCATATCACAAGGCACAGAAGAACAATGTGTTCATGGCAGCCTGTTCGTGAGCGTCTGAGCAACGTGATCTAGAACAGCTTTCTTGCCGCCCAGTAACATGTAGGAGGTTCTCCATGATCGAAGATAAAGTTGAGAGCAATGCTCGAAGTCCAGGGACCGGCAACTACTAATATGAACGGGTTCCACGGAGGCACGGGCTTTGCTGTCGAAGGCAAGATATTTCGCTTCTCATCCAAAGGATAGAGCCCACATCCCATAGTAGGCGTCCGTTGAGCCAAAAGTGTCGCAGTACAACTGCCAGTGTTTTCCGCAGTAAAGTTTAGCTCAAGGCTGTACTGCAAACTCAAGTGTTGGAGCGCTGAAGCTTGGCAGACGCTCCGTTCATTGGCTATATAAAGATGCCTTGAGTTTGAATCGCGCCAGCTGCATCAAGCGAATGTAGATTAGGATCGCTGTCCGAAGAAGAGATACTGTAACACTCGCCGGTGAACAAACTATTCAGAGGCGATGCGCCTGTGGTCGTCTGCTCTCTCTCGGGAAGGTTTACTTTGATTATTTCTGTGCATCGTTACGAGACCAAGAATCGGCTCATCTCCCTATGCCGGGTTCGTATTACTAGACGCCGGTGTTCAATGAGCTCAGCACAGAAGTAAACTGAGTTCGATCTATTTGCATGCGAAGATCAACTCAGAGTAGCGGTATCGGCACGTCGACGATATATATGTAATAATATTTCTCAGTCGCGATCGGCGGCACGAGAAGGGCAAATGAAAAGATTGACGAATCAGCCTGAGGTCAGCCGGCCAATCAGCAGGCAATCGCGCACAAAGCAAGTGCTTCCGGTACCTCCCGAACTACTTCAATGGAACTAAGTTACAGTACAGTAAGTACATACGCTGGTGTACTGTGCTTACTGACGCTCCCACCAGTGAGCTGATCTCCATCTCCCCCGCACCCCAAGTTTTTCAACCGCTTGATTTCCTTGTACAAGTATTTTCAGCGAAGCAACCTCTCAGAGGATGTCTCGAGTACTGCAGCCTGAGAGCGAAGCCATAAGGAGCAAGCCAAACCTCGAAGAAATCGAACTTGAACATATTTCTTCTCATAAAGACCAAGGCTCCCGTCCTGCTCAAGAAGATACTGAAGCCGCGGCAGGAAGCAATGGCGAGATCATTACTGCAGTATCTCCGAGTCAGACCCGCGATTCAGAACCTCCTGAAGACGCGATTGAGGATTCTACTCCGACGCGCCGTTACCAGACCTTGCTACTCATTAGCGGATTTCTCATGATCTTCCAGGTCATCGGGATCAATTCTATCTACGGCGTGTTCCAAGTCAGCTACAAATGGATCGTGCTTGATTTGTGATGCTCAGAATTCTGACTTTGAGAAACCTGTCTGATTTTCTAGGAATTTTACACCTCGACGGAAACGAATATTATGGATGCACGAGGTCAAGATGCGCTCGTATCGCTCGTGGGTACCCTTGGATACGGACTGACGTGGGGAGGAGGCATTTTCGTCAATCCTCTAATCGTCAGAGTCAAGAACCTCAAACTTATCACGCTCTCTGGCACATTCATAATGTGCCTCGGCTTAGTCCTAGCCAGCTTCAGTACAAAGGTATCCTCTTTTTTAACCTCCACGTGTTGAACGGGGCCACTGATTCCGAGGTTTTGTAGCTCTGGCACCTATTCCTCACGCAAGCGCTCCTATACGGTCTCGGCGCGACGCTGCTCTACTTCCCCATCATGTCCCTTGCCCCACGGTTCTTCGACCGGAACCGCGGTTTCGCGATGGGTTTGATCCTTTCAGGCATCGGTTTCGGCGGGCTCGTGCTCGCACCGACGATCCACGCGCTCATCCAGCGCGTTGGTGTACGGTGGACGCTACGCATCCTCGGGCTGTGGACATTCGTTATGATGGTTCCCGTTGCGTGTGTGCCGCGCCATCCGCCCGGGTTCGAGGCGAGACGGCGTTTTAGGCAGGGCACCTCGAGGAATAATTCGTCAGTTTTGAAGAGGGGAACATTCGTGGCTCAGGTCAATTATTCGAACATCTTTCAAATATTGGATCGCGCTGTTAATGACAGTGTTCTTCGATATTAGGCCATCGGATGCTTTTTACAGGCAGCTGGGAACATCGTCCCCCTGTTCTACCTTACCACGTTCTCGACTTCAGTGCTTCAGTACTCAAGCTCGACAGGCTCTCTGCTGCTAGCGTTGAATAACGCGGTCAATAGCGTTGCGCGAATCCTCATGGGCATACTCGCTGACCGTGTCGGGCGGCAGAACACGTTAGTTATCAGCGTAAGCCTTGCCCCTTTTATTTTGCGGCAAACAAAGGTGCAAATTGTTTATACTGCTAACTGCATAGGTACTTCTCTCCTCGCTCTCCGTGTTCGCTCTATGGTACGACGCCTCCCGGGCGCGCTTCATCGCGTTCGTCGTTCTCTACGGCGTGCTCGCAGGTAGCATCATCTCATAAATCTGTCTGGTTTACCATCCTGATTCGCGCGTCATTAGGCGGGTATAACGCGCTTCTCCCGACTACGATTACAGAGGTGTACGGCGTACAGAACTACGACGCCGTGAACGGGTCGATCTATTTCCTGCGCGGGCTCGGGGCAATCGCGGGGCCGCCCATCGCTGGTGTCATTCTGGGAAGCCACAGTCGCGGGACTATGGTCTCCTCCATTGGCAGCACGGCATCCGCGTTGGGAGCGCTCGAGAAAAGGTACAACGACCTCGTCGTGTATACAGGCATGTTGCTGGTGGGCGCGAGCGTTTGCGTGGCGTATGTGAGATGGGACGACGCGAAGGAAAAGGGGAGGTGGCGGTGGAAGGCGTAATACAGCATTGTAACAAAACATTATGCACATCTGAGAAAGAAGCGCCTCTGACAAATAGGAGACGATAATATATTGATAAGATCATCGTTACAAGACTATTATCTGCCGGTCAACCGTATCTCAAGCCAACGCAAGGGCGGGTACGACACTGCTGCGAACGCTGCTGCAAGCTAAGGACAGATTAAGTAAGTAAAGTCCTTTTCTCAAATATCAGTTACGAAGGACACACCTCAAAACCCAGATCCCCTCCAAAAGGACCGAGTTTGGCGCCGATAGGACCCACATACCACACCTCTGCCATCTATTCGACCGCTCATGTCAGAAACGAGATAGCTATTCTGTAGCAGTGTACTTACCCCGACTACGGCTCCAGCAACACCACAGCAGCCTGCCACGATTCCAGCAATGCCAAGGGGAAGTCTTATGAACCATTGCGAAGTTAGCTATGCTGAAAAATTTTAGACCTTTGCATACGCACCTATTCCAGTCATCATACACTTCCAGATTGTAGCCGCCTAGGGGACCGCCTTTTCTACGGAAGATAAAGTGTTCTTCTGCGACGATCACGATGAAGAATGCGGTCCAATAAGATAGGATCGACAGGAAATTGGAGCTGCGGATGTTAAAAAAGGATGTGAAAGAGAATTCTAAGATAAGTCATATGGCTCCAGTAAAATGAGGGATCAATTGAGTAGTACGAACAGGATCTCAGAGAAGTGCTCGCGCCCCGCGACGCCTGCTACTGTGTAGATTACGAAGGCCAGGAACGTCCAGAAGAAGCGCGGGACGAGCGCAAACGGACGGCCGAGAGCCTGCATGGAGAGACCGGCGGAGTATGTATTCGGAATGTTGTTCGCACTACAACCAGTCAGGCATGAGTATAGCGAAACAACTGAGCAAAATAAAACAAGAGAATAATGAAAAGGCTCACATGACAGAAAGAGCGAGCAGCGTCAGTATAAATTTGCCTCCGCCTTTCCACGGCGAGAGGACTTGGTTCAGAAGGCCACCCGTTCCGCCATTCTCGAACGCGTCGGTATATGCCGGATTGGTGATCGTCATCAAGGCCGCGCCGAGGATCTCGACGAAAGTGATCGGAATGAATAGCCCGAAGAAAGTGAGAATGAACACCTTGGTGGACGAGATCGTGACGGGGAGCCTGCAGTTGTAGTCTGCTGCTATCGGCGCCCACTATGTACAAGACAATAATTCAAGTTTAGAAATCAGAGAAAAAATCGATACCATTGATGAACATAGTACTCACACCTGTGAACGACCCGAAGACGATCCCACCAAAGCTCAGAATATCCGCAGCGAGGTCAACGCCCTTGTCCTCGTCCACCTTCTGCGCATTGATGTCGAAGCCAGCTTTCCCGCCGAGGCCGTACAACATCAACATAATAATCGTAACAACCATCCACGCATAGCGCTCATAAACATGCACGAGGTTATAGCCAACGAAGCAAGGAATGAGACTACAGACTGCAACGATGATTATTCCGACGACGAGTGGGAGCGTTCCGGGATTGATAGATGCGAGAGTTTGGCCGCCCAGGATGACGCACGTCGTCGAGAAACCGAGCCTGGGGAATCAGGTACAGATGCTTCGTCAGAAAGGAACAACTTAAACGCCTGGCGTTTCACGTACTGTGTGAGACTGACATGTACATGTGGACTCAGTGAATGGGCAATAGAGTAGTTTGGAGTTCAGCGTACATATTTAAAATGGAGTAGATCGTGCAGCCGAGATATCCGGAGCTGTAGCGTGTGATGATCATTGTACGCAAGCCCGTTTGCGGACCGAGAGTGGAGATAAACGCAGTTGCCACTGCTCCAAGGGCACCGAAACAGAAGATGGTTGCGATTGCATGTCTAGCACCCTCGCGTCAAGTGTCAGTAACTGCGCAACGACTCGTATGCTCACGGCAAAGTCAACGTATAAATCTCTTGCGCGAGGACACCAACAGGAATGGTCGTTAGCACCGTGTTGACGGACCTGAAAAAAAAATAGATTAGAGCTTATATTCCAAATGATAACCGGGACTGTGACGTACCACCACATAAGAAGGCTTCGCAAAGACGATCAGTTCTTTTTCCATACTCTTCTCAGCACTACAAACAACTCACTTGTTCCAAGTGTTCTTTGAATCTCGCTGGTCCTCCGGTACGCGCTCGACGCCTCTCGCCTCTACGCCGCTGGCAAACAATCTGTCGAGTACTGGGCCCAGCGCTCCGTACTTTGATACGAGGAATGTTTCCGGGGCGTCTTCCTTGACGCCGACACCGACGACGTGTTGCTCGACGTCGCCACCATACTTCTCCTTGTCAACAGGAGAACCAGTTGAGGACGAATGGGAGTGAGCTTGAGAGGCCATGACGGTACCGGATAGAGGAGAATCCTGCGCATTTTGAGCGCTATCGGAAATCTTTAAGCTGGCTCCGTCCCAGAGAAGCACGCCCGCGTGGGGAACTGGTTATTTTTAGGCTAGTACCACAGTTATCAAGGAAGAAGACATCTTGTGGATATGATGCTGTAAGGGTCAACTTCCTGGTCCAATACCGATTCAAAGGTTACACACGCGCAGAGGCACAACACCCTTCGATGAATGAGTTGATAAAATCCATGCCAACTATGAGAGACGTCTGAATATTTGAGCTTCGGGTTTTGCCGGAGTACCAGCGACGGTGGCAAAACGCTTTATGTAAGTCTTATTGTCAACCTCTCCTCTGGGCCTCAGTGTATGGCTGCTATACATATGGTGATTAAATCAACCGCACAAAGTTTTCTTTTTTCTGAGACCCACAGCCGCGGCACATAAGGGTCGCCAGTCCTTCTTCTAACTCACATATCATCTTATAAACTTTCCGAGTCGAAGGGGGCCTTATCTTCAGTGATTACAGCCGCCCGCGCCGCGTGAGTCGAATAACATCCGAGTGTCGTTTCGCGCATTGTACAGAGTTCCACCTAGATCTTCTTTGAATCCACGGCCACTCCCTGGGGCAACCGTGCGTATGAGTGATGATGGTTTTCGTCCGCGATTTTCTTCTGATAGGCCTAAGCCACCCTGCTGAAAACTGTCGTTATCTCTAGGTCCATGTGCTTTCAAACGTGAAGCCTCTTGAGCTGCAATGATGGTCAGTCACCTTTACTTCCACATTTTGACTGCTACAGTCTTAGTCCTTATGATTAACAATTTCAGTGTATCTTTAATATTGTAGATAATGCTAGCAGTACTATGTAGTCTGCTATACTCTTCTGCGCTACAGAGACCAGTATTGAAGACTTGACACCGATACAGTTTGTCAGACGGTAAATTGTTTTATGTAGAACCACCTTAGGACAGGATCTCAAGAGCCTACAGTACTTCAGCTTGAGCAGGATGCGAAAGGTCTTCTCGCATACTTGCTTCACCATCTTGCAGCTTACAGGTGGTTCGAAAGTGTTCGGGTTTTTGGATCGATCGACATGCTAAGCAGGAAGTGATTTGCATGATCAATCTCCGTCTCACGCATTCTTCATCTGTTCTCATCTTCGAGCAAAATCAGTCTGGAAAAAATTATACAGTACCATTATATACATACACTCGATTTACACTAGTTCTGTTAAATAATGGAGAATTGTGTATATTCAATGACCAGTGTTTTCTCCCTCACACTAGTCACCTTCCTGCTTAGCATGTCGATCGATTCGAAAATCGAACACTTTTCGAACCACCTGTATTTTGGGATAAGAGAGATTGGTGTGAAGTCCGGGCAATGCCGTTCATAGTGATCGACGCGACCAAATCAGTTTGAGTCTGTTTGTGCGATCACTCGTTCTCGTCGTCGCTCACTATGTCTGCACTGCGGGTAATTTCACGCCCGGCTCGTTCCTTCCCATCTCTCTTGCGGCAGCGCCGTTTTGCATCCCATGACTCGCATCACCACCACGAGGAGCACGACTCGACTGTGTACCCGAAGGAAGGTACGTCGGGCAAGCTCGATAACCATGCCATCGACATAGGGCACTCACCCCACATTTGAACCTTTATGACAGGCTTCTCCGGTCCGTTCTGGAGAAATACGGTCTTAATTACACTCGGCTTCATCGCCTTCGCGAAGTTCGCACCTGCAGACTTAGTGGCGGGCAAGACGTCGGCGGACGGCGAATACGAGGCGCCCTGGCTCACGCGTGTGCTCGCGTACTACGCACCGTCAATTGACGATTGGATAAAGGCGAACGAGCGACACCTTGGACAGTCAGAGGAGAGCGCGCAGAACACACTTACTGTGCAGAACGCGAAGCCGCCCGCGGTGGTGAGGTATAAAAACCCGCTGTGAGTGCTCTCAGTCTGTGTAGCCTGCTTGAGTGTGGTTTATTTGATATGGGCGGAGATGCTGATGATGTGATTATTACGGACAGGAAATTCGAGCAGGTGTCGCCTCACTGTGTTCCGGTAGGCGGGATGTCGGACATGAGCGACTTGTTGGTCAAGCCCTGAATGGGATGCATGTTAGACCGTCGAATATTACTATATTATAAACAGGAATTCGTCTATCTCATTCATGCCGCCGCGGATGCTCTGAATGGAGGAAGTGAAAGACTAGCAATGTAAAAGACAGAAAATGTGTAACTCAGTAAGTCATGGTCTAGGGCTTGAAACGTTATAATTTCTTCAAAATGGGCTCGTAAATATTAATGAACATGAGTTGGAGGTGAATTCAAGATTACGGAATGCGACAAAGCATTTGAGTTTGTAGTCGTGAGAACAGACTGCTATAAGGGCTTGAACTTGAAGTGCTGAGTTGAGTTTAGCCAGCCATCGCGCGGCCAGCCAACCTTGGCGTGTTCCATCTCGTTGCTCGTTGTCGACATCCCACGCGACGTTAGACGTCATTCTTGGTTCTAGTACTCCTGGCCGCTCAACGAGGCGCCGCACGCTTCGTTCTTCACTCGTATGTCTCTAGGCCTTCTTCCACCATGACAAAATCATCAAGATGTTGGCGGACGCCCTCGACTTTCGTCTTTTTCTGTTTCTGCTTCTTTCTTCACTCTCCGGTTCTCGTGTCAGCTGCGCTGCCCAAGGTCGACTTCAATCGCATGGGCAACGTCGGCCTCGCTGGCTCGTTCACTGGACTAGATTTGTTTGATAATTCAACTTCCCTCTCGTTTGACCCGACCACTTCCACCCTTTTATCACGAGCCGCTGACGGCTCCCTCTCTCGCTTGGGCTCTACCGAGGCTGGCGGGAAGATTAACACAGGGTGTGCGCTAGGTGACACTGTCTATATTGCCGGCTCCTTCTCGTCTATCAACGGAACCTCCGCCAGTAACGTTGCGTCGTACTCTTCCTCTCAAGCAACGTTCAGTGCGCTTGGCAGTGGAGGGCCGAATGGCGAAGTCAAGGCCATCTTTTGCGATAGCTTCGACAGCAAAATCTGGGTGGGAGGCTCGTTTTCGTCACCAGGAAATGCGGTGGCGGTATGGGACACGAGTGCGAGTTCATGGTCGGCGCCACCGTTCGGTGGGCTATCGGGTGCCTCATCAGAGGTCCTTTCGATCACGACCAACTCCTCAGCCAAGAGCTTGTTCTTCGCAGGCTCATTCGTGACAGCTTTTGGGAGCAATACCACCATCAATGACACAAATAACCCGAACGTGCCTTTTTCAGCCGGCGCCACACCTTTCTCTTCCTCCTTGGTACCCATCCCCCTGGAGGGCGCGGACATTACCGCGTCTCCTTCGACATCCGATTCCCGGTTCTCGGATATAAATAACATCCTCTGTCCCTCTGGCGACGACGGTCCGGGTTCGACATGGTTCGCAGCTGACGGGTCGGCGGCTGTTATTACCGTGCGCGTATTTGCAGACCTCAATGCGAAGGGTATTCGTTTGGGAAACACGTTCCTGAGCAATCATGGAACCACGGGTTTCAGGCTAGTCTTTTTCGCTATTCTATCTTGAATGACATTAGCTTAACTCTATTACAGTTTGACATCGATCCCCGACAACACGGTGCAAACTCTGACATTTGTCGATCCTTCTACCGGTATCAACCAGACGTGCAGCGACACATGTCCACTTCAGACGAATTCGTCCAACCTATACCAGGACTTCCTTTTCGACGAGGACTTGGAATTGACTGGGTTCCAGTTGACGCTGTCGGAATGGACTGGCAGTAGTGCAGGGTTGCATCTAATGCAGCTTCTGTCTTCTGGTGCATTCGCTTCCGCTGTCGCTGCGCGGAACAATGCCTCATGCTTTGCGCCAAATGCTTCCAGCGTCACTCTTGTCGGCCAGTGGGCAGAGAAAGATGTGACTACTGATATCGCAGGCACTGTCCAGGACGTTCTGACCGCTTCAGTTAACGTCGATACGCCGTCCGCAGATGGCCCGAGCATTACTTGGATGCCTTACGTTTCTGCTTCGGGCAACTACGATGTCCGTCTTCTTGTCCCAGGGTGCATAAACTTCCAAGATTGCGGTGCTCGGACAAGCGTGAAGGTCACGGTTTTCCCTGGAGGAGGCCTCGATCCCCAAGTTACCACCGTCTCACAACAAGTCAATGATGATACCAGTTCGATCATCTATAGCGGTCCGGTGACCCCGTCATCTCCAAATTTTGTCGCCACAGTCACTATGGCGCTTGCTGATCAGCCGGTAGGCTCAGGCCAGAACGGACAATATGAACTCGTCGCAGACAAGATCGAGCTGATACTGACATCTGTGCTCAGTAACTCCAGCAATAATAGCACGACTGTCACCAGCAACTCCTCGACTACGCGTCGCGGCTTCGGCTTTTTCGAATGGCCACTTAGTGACACGTCGACTGTGAACGCGGCCAGTACGCTGTCAAACTCCACTGAAACCAGCCTGGATGATGTCGCATTCCAGCTTTTCAACACCATCGGCAGCAGCGCTGTGTCGTCTACATCCGACGTCATTGCAACTGTTGCTCACCACTCTTCAGGCGCTGTCTTCCTTGGTGGCAATTTCTCGTTCTCGAGCGGTTCAAATATTGTCGCATTCAAGAGCGGATCTCTTTCGACATTATCTACCGGTGGTCTTAATGGACCTGTGACCTCGATGGTGCTTGACGGTGACACGCTATACGTCGGAGGTGCATTCACGGATACAAACTCGTCGAGCACGAGCGGGAAAGCACACGGCATCGTTGCCTACGACGTAAATGCCGATTCTTGGTCGCCTCTTCAAGCAGGTGTGAATGGTGAAGTCACCAGCGTCAACTTTGCCAATAATCAAGTTGAAGTCGCTGGAAACTTCACAAAGGTCCTCGCGTCCGCTGGAGGCTCGTCCGGCGCAACGGCCGGCGGCTTTGCTGTATGGGACGTGAGCAACAGCACTTGGGCGAACCCTGGAGGATTCCTTATCGGCAGCATGACGTTTGTTGGTAATGCTACAAATGAGACGCAGATACTGTCGGGCAATGTCGCATCTTCGCTCAAGTTTGGTGCTACCGGATTTGCCATGCTTCAGAATGGAAACAGCAACGATGGAACGCCTTCAGTTAGCACTCTGAATGTTCAGTTGCAGGACAACAGCAACATCTCGAGTTCATCGGTATCCCAGAAAAGGCGTCGTCGCTCCGCTGCTCCCTCAAGCTGGTTGTCTACACTCAACCTCATTGACCTATTCAGGCGTCAGTCAGTCACTGTCGCCCCTCTACCAGCAGACCCGGAATCACCCGCTCCAGCTGTTTTAGCTGGCGTATTCTGGACGAACAGCTCGGATTCGACTGACAGAGTCATCCTTGGTGGCAACTTCTCATTCTCGTCAAACACTTCATCGGATTCGACCGGTGTTGCGATCTACGACTTATCGTCAGGCAGTGTAGAGGCACTGGCAGGAAATCCCATCAATGGCACTGTGCGTTCACTCATTGTCGCAAGTGATGTTCTCTACATTGGTGGCGAAATCACTGTGAGCGGCAGCAGTGGGTTAGCCATTTACAACCTGGATACCCAGGAATTGGACATGTCCGGCTTGGACTCCCTTCAGCTAGCATCGAGTTCAAGTGTCATCGTGCGTTCCTTGACAGCTTCATCAGCGAAGTCGAACACGATCATAGTTGCTGGTACTTTCTCCTCAGCCGGTAGTGTGACCTGCAACGCGATTTGCTTTCTAGACGTAAATACCAAGCAATGGTCACCCCTTGGGTCTGGCATCAATGGAGAGGTGGCGAGCGTAGCTTATGGAGGCGTAAGTTGCATTTAGTCCTCGTTGAAAGAGAGTTACTAAGTAGTGATTTTAGGACAACCAAGAGCTTCTTTTTGCTTCGGGATCCATCGCCCTTTCTGACGGTACAGCGGCCAACGTTGCGATGTTCGCATTCGATAACTCAACGTGGACTGCTGTCGGAAGTAGTAGCGATATTCCTGGTCCTGTCACCGCTGTTACGGTGGACGATGGTAACTCGAGTAGTATTTTCGCAGCTGGAAAGTGAGTATTCTATAGTTCTCGCCGGTTTACCCAGATTAAAGAAATTGTTTAGATCTTCAGATGGATCGTCGTCGTTCTTGTCCTTCTGGAATGGCGTGGCGTGGAGTACAATCAGTAAGCCTTATCCAGTTACTTTTCTAAACACTTGTCTCACTATACATTTAGACTCCGGGTTCGAGTCGTCAACAAATATTTCTCAGTTGACTTTCGTTCCTTTGCAAGATCAGCATTCATCCAATTCGATGATAGAACAAGATCGAATGCTTTTTGTGTCCGGCTCGCTCGTTTCATCTTCCTTCGGTAATGCCTCGTCGGCCCTCTATGATGGCCAGTCGTTCTTCCCGTACATTACTACGTCAACGTCCGAAGGTACCGCAGGATTGGTTTCCTCATTGTTCTCCTCCATATCGAATTTCAGCTTTGAGCAGCGACGTGCGTATGATCTTTCTGGTTAGGATGTTTCCAGACTCACACCTTCGCTCGCAGATTTCTTAGCTGTTGGTGTCGTTATACTCATTTCCATTGCTATTGCTGCCGGTGTAGTCTTCTTGCTTGTCCTTCTCGGCATCCTTTGGACCTTGTTTGCAAGGCGTGGTAACGACAAACTCGATTATGCCGCATATGAGGAAGACGACGAGTCGATGCATCAGCGTCCATCGTCGTTGCTTGAACACATCAATGAAGCGACACGGACGACGATTCTCGGTGCACCTGCTGGGTTCGATAACTCACAGAAGCAAGAAGAGGAACACGTTTCTGGCTTGACGTCAGCCGATCCTTTCGCCCAAGAGCATGACGGTGACCATTTCCAGCGTGCAGAGACCCCCTCGGAAGCGATGGGGCTTGGTATGGCAACGGAAGAGCAGGGACGTCCTGCTCATGCTCGATACTCGTTCGATGGAGCAGGTGAGGGCGAACTCCCACTCGCTGAGGGCATGAGCCTCGAGATTTTAGACGATGGCGATCCAAAGTGAGTCTTCTGCATGAAAATTGCTAGACCGAAGACTGATACTTTCTTTCTCAGTTGGTGGTACGCTCGCGACACCAACTCCCGCCGAGAAGGAGTCGTGCCTGCAGCATACGTTATGTGATCGCCTATTTCGTCTCTCCGTTTTCTTTCGGTTCCTGCGTTGCTGTTCATGACCCGTCACGCCTTGATCTACGACTCTGCTGCCTTGCTTTGCTTCGCTTGCTCTAATGCCCTTCCCCACCACCTATTTCGTCAATTATTGCATTAATCCATTCTATTGTTCAATTCATTCCCAATCTACGAAATTACCGTGGACTCTATTCGACGCGCTCTTTTCTCTCTTTTCTCCTTCGATTCGGACCTCTTTGCTTCTTTTGTAGTGTTTCCAATCACACACCTGCTATTCGTGAACACTTTTCGTTTCGTCTTCTACTCAGAGGGTTACATGCAGTCTTCTAATACAATACCCAGTGCAAGGCAGAGCTATGTTATTAAATTATTACATATCCTTGCCAATGTATGGAGACAAGCAGAGAAAAATATACAATAAGAATCCGACGACAGCGCTTGATCACTGGACATAGCAAAAGTCAGTCAAAACGAAGTCTTCTAAGAGTCGAGGAAGACTTACCTGTAGCAAGGGATCGCGAAAATGTTTTTGGTGGTTATTGATGAACCCAATCCGTGTCTTGAACTGTTCTCTCCGCTGCTGGTCGCGGAACTCACGGACATGCCGTCCTGCTTCCCGCGCTTCCCCACGGTTGCGCGCCTTCACGACGTCCGTACCGCTCCCGAATGCACCGAAGCCACCCTTACGTGGTACAAGAGCGGAGTTTTTATCCGTAATGAGGCGACGGACAAGCGCGGCGCCTGAGTTCGGGTCGTCCTCCTTTCCATTACGCGTGGCGAGCGAGGTGCGAGGAAATGATTGTGCGTAGTAGCGCCGCAACGATCGATGTCCTATGCGAGCGCCCGATGGCAATACCAACTCATAAGTGGAATCGCCATAGGTGAGTTCGTCTCCGGGAAGTTCGTTGTCATCGGATGAAGAACCTTCAACTTCTGATGACGGCACGGAGGTTGCCTCCTCGTCTACAACCTCGTCAGCGTCTTCGCCATCGTCCTCTATATCCTCCCACTCTTCATTTTCATCGCCTCCCTGAACTGCGGCCTTCCCCTTCTTTCCTTTCCTCATCCGTCCCTCAGAGTCCGTATAGCTTGCCGAGAAATCATAGTAGTCCGACACTTCGAGCTTATCCTTGACCGAGTCGTATGCGATCTTACAATGGCTTTTGTCAAGCATGTGTTTCCGCACAGCTTCAAGCGTACGGAACTCGCGGCTCTTCGTGCTGCAGTAGATGCAGACGTTGCCGACGGCAATCTTCTCGCCGAGGTACGTGACGAGGCCGGGAAGGTCGATGAGGTATTCAGCGTCGGGGATGAAGAAAGAGTGAGCGGTGGACATATGCGTGAGGTTCTCTTCGAGAGATGACGAGCGGACGGGGCAAAAGAGACAGTGCTGGGGTGAGAGACGCAAGCGCGCGGCGGCAATTTTCTCATCGATGGTCTGCGTAATCTCTTCCTCCGTGGCGTCAGCGTCGACGGTAAGGACGAGGTTCGAAGGTCCCGTCGCACTCGGCTCTGCTACATTCTCCTCTGCGTTCGCAGGCAGTTCATCGAACTCTTCCGTGGCGACAGGCACTGGAGAGTCGTGGGTTCTTGTCGAAGTCTTCAGTTCGTTCTCCTTGTGTCTCTTGGAGTTAATGTGCGAGCGATAGGCATTCTCAGTTGTGTACGTTTTTCTGAACGGACCAGGAATCAGTTTCGGGCAGAGCTAGACGTACAGAGCCAAACTCACTTGCAGACCTCGCACACAGAACCCTTCGCAGATGCCATAATCGCCGTCTCCTGCCGCCTCTCCAGCACCTTCTGGTTGAAAACAGCAGCAGACACAGGTGGAAGGTTCGCAACGCGACGCTTCATGTTGTATCTGTGGTGGTCAGACCTGTAATGGATTCCTGGGTAATATAGAAATCTTCAGGATATGTTGTAAGAGAACACAACGCATAGACACTGACGCTGATCCTCGGCGGAGGGAAATGCTATTGAGCAAGACAGACATGTGAAGAAGGCCTGTTCGCCGGCTTCTGTTGGTTGTGCAACAGCAGCCATTGTCGTGTAGGATAAAGTTACAGAGAGTAGAGCAAGAGTTGAGGGTTTCGGAAGAAAGTGCAGAACGCTCAGTCATTCGGTTCCGGTCGGGATTTGCCGGGCTTGACTCCCAATCTCTGAATCCGGAGAAAAAAGTATATGCTGAAAGAATTAAGCAGGCCTGTCTAACTTGATGTCTGGAGGTTGGCAACTACATTCTAAACGAAGCATAGAATCTAAAGCTACTCGTTTTCATCGATTAGCAATGGCTACCCCAATCTCTGCAAGTCCATCCTGATCCTTCTCAAGCCCAGGCTGACGTTTGCCTAAACCTGCGAGAAGATTCTGTCCGAACAAGAAGGCAGGGATGGATAGGCCATCTAAGAGGATATACAGATAAACAGCATACCATGAAAAGGTACTGAGGCTTTCTAACGTACGGACGATGATTGAGCCTAGAACAGCAAAAGAGACAATTGGATGAAGCATAGCAGCTAGGAGCTCGTTCTGAGTAGCAGGTGGGTCGCTAGGCACTGGAAGTTCCGTGATCGCCAATGTGGAAACAAAAATCGCGCCGACACCCATGGGTCCTACGCAGTGACGGTGGACGACTGAGATACTCTTTATTTCGGTAGAAACTTAAACTAATGTTTACCGAAATGCCCGCAAAACCACGCTTCGCACCAGCCTTTTACATCCGGGACGAGTTTGTACAGCGACAAAACACTCAGAATGCGACGAACGACAAGGATAGCGAACAAGAGAACAACAAGCCGCCATGGTTCGAGGCCAAGGTCCGTCGCACTGTACTTGTCAAAGGGAATCGAGGCGCCGATGTAGATGAAGCAAGCGCAATTAAACACAAGGTCGATAATGGACGCAAATGCTTGACCTTCAATATGCGTATTGAAATGACCGTCCCAAGAGATAGCGGTGCCTGCGTGTACGTTGGTCAAACTTAACAATGCACGCCAATATCGAAGTCGTTGAAAAAAATACGCACCGGCGGCAAACGCAGCTAGTAGATCGTCAGCCCCAAGTGAGCTCGCAACACCTATGACGAATACTGCAAGAGCAAGATACTGGGCGATATACGATTCACGATTGATAAAACTCCTGCGATGAGATAGTTTCAAAATGAAGGAGAAGGCAAGTCCTGTAGCGTCAAAAGTAAGTCAGCTCGAGAAAAATATACTTTTAATTCCAAAGCTGGTACACACCTATTACGGCTCCTAGAGTAGTACCAAAAATCACTTGGTCTACGTGAAAAATGTATTGTTGCCAGCTCATCGGCTGTTGATGAAATACGCAAAATAGAACAAGATGCACAAAGCCATCCGATCAGAAACCATTTGCCAAACGCGCCTCCTATAAATGCCGCCGCGAGAACGGGATCCGTCGGAGTAAGGCATGCGGCAATCGCGAGCACGGAGACATAGGTCAGCGCAGGGAACAGAGCATGAATAATTCCTGACAATGAGTGTGTAAGCATGACCGTCCTCAGATGGCGGGAAATTTCGGCAGTGTAGACATTGAGTACTTACCCGCAACGACTAGCCAGCCGAACGCCATCGTGAGGACCACCTAGATAGTACCAATACTATCTGCTTAACATTTGACAGAACAAGTCTGCTAAAGGAGCTTAACCATGACAAGTAAGCTGCGTGCATGTTTAGCTAAGTAGGCCTTCGGGAGCTCGACTCCGACTGCAAACAAGCCAGACGAATCGTATTACCTCGAACGTTATTCTGTTCTGCATATCGATCGTTGCGCCCCATGAGCGTGGGTCAACTATGCCAGCACAGTGGGGGCCTATGATGACGCCGAAGCCTGTACCGAATACGACTTCACCGATGACGCTAATTCAGTGTCCGTTTTGAACTTGTCTTCAAAAGTGTACACCCTCTCTTTGACGAGGAAGGACGCCGAACTGAACTGTCATGTTCACATAATTTAATAACTTTGCTATGCAAACGCACTATATGTTGCTCACGCCAACGACGAAGCCGCCCACTGCCAGATAGGCCAGACTAACTGCAGTAACCTTTGGTGAACGCTCGTTTGCTGTATATGGAGGGGAGCACAAGATGTATTTTTGTAACATGGAGCATCTCAGCTTTGTCTAAGTTTTGTACGAGCTGAAGGAAAGGCTGAGTCTCGACGTTGATCAGGACCGCTTTTGGCGTTCGGCATTTGAGCGCCGATCTTCGGCAAAATCTAGGTAAATTACAAGAGTCAGTTCACGTTGAACGAACGCGTCTGACGAAATATCCATTGCTCTGTTTAATATTTGGAAAAGGCTCTTTAGGTAGACTATGACCGAAGCATCCTTTTAGCGAACGTGAATAGCTTTCAGTATATACCCTTACACAGTAGAATAGACCCTCATGAAATTAGAGGGTACCAGCCAATGTTATTGCACGAACTGGACTTGCTTGACACCATGAACCTGCTCCGAGCTTTGTCCTACTGCTTCCTCCTCATCCACTACGTCTGATTCGAAGGCATGTCTAAAATGCACGGTCCGCGGTGCTTCCTTCTCAGCCCTTTCCTCCAACTTACCTTCATTGCCGACCTTTCGCTCGGACTCATTCCCATCGTTCTCCTTCGCATCATGCAAAGATGCGAGACCAAAGCCGGCGACTTCGTCCCCTGATTTGTCTTTTGTGTGGACCTGCTCTTCTTCCTGTGGGGCTTGCTCAACACGTTGATCTCCTGCGATTGCAAGATTCCCTTGCGTCTTCGGGCTCGCACTCGTCGTGCGGGGGAGCCCTTGATGTGTGCTGTTGCGCGTGCTCGCCAAGTCCTCCTTCGGCTGTTCACTGCCGAGAATCACTCTCTCGCCTTTCGGAGTGCCCCCGCGTTCAATATCTTCTGGAGTCCGTGAGGAAGGAGTAGTATGGCCACCAATACTTGACACCCTAGTAAGTGGTCCATGTCGCGTGGAAAATAGCCAGTCCGGTTGAGTATCCTGGCCCGCACGCAAGGTCCAAGTGCGCGATAACGTTGTGGTAAGGGAAACCGTGTGATGAATAGACTTTTTGCCGAACCAGAAGGCCGGAATGGACAGGCCATCTTCATCAGGCGAGTTCAACACAATGTTAATAGAGGTGGAAGGAATAGTCACGAACACGACGTACGAATGATGACGGAGCCTAAAACCACGAATGAAACAACGGGATGGAGCATAGCAGCGAGTAGTTCGTTCTGTGTGGCAGGCGGATTGCTAGGTTCCGGCAGCTCCGTAATGGCCAGTGTAGAGATAAAGATCGCCCCAACGCCCATGGGTCCTAGTCACAGCAGGGCCTGAATAATAGCTCTCCCCTAAGTGTAACAAAACGATTCTCACCGAAATGTCCACAGAAGAGCGCCTCTTGCCAATTATGTATATCTGGAACGAACTTGTACAACAATAAGATGCTCGGGATGCGACGAACCGCGAGGATGGCAAGGAAGAGGACGACGAGGCGCCACGGTTGAATGCCGAGTTCCGTTGCGTTATACATGTCAAAAGGAAGCCAAGCACCAATGTAGATGAAGCATGCACAGTTCAACACAAGGTCTATGACAGATGAGAAGACCTCGTCTTCTGTTCGTGCATTGAAGTGGCCATCCCATGAAACGGCGCTACCTGTACATGCTTGTACGTCAGCGAAGCTCAAGATCTTGTGAAGGATAGAAATTGACACACCAGCCGCAAATGCAGCCAACAGATCATCGGAACCCAACGTATTTGCCACTCCGATGGTGAATATCGCGAGAGCCAGGTACTGAGCGACAAAGGACTCGCGATCAATGAGGCCCTTGCGGTGCGCAGTCTTCATGAGGAAAGAAAAGGCAATCCCTGTTGACAGCTATCGCATCAGCCGTAACTCATAGCAACGCGTAGCCTCGGGCGGTACACATACCAAGTACGGTTCCAAGGGCTGTCCCCAAAATCACTTGGTCTGTATACACACGAAGAAAGTGAGAAAACTTATGCATTAGTGCTATGAAAATGAATAAGACGTACAGAGCCACCCGACGAGGAACCATTTTCCAAATGCTGCTCTCTTGCTGCTTTCGACAGCGAGGTATATCGAAATCGAGAGGAACGGGTATGCAAGACCATCATTTGCAGCGGACTCGGCACTTCACCAGTCAAATTGTTAAGAAAACTGAACCAATATTTCGCGTAAGAGTTCGCTCGAACTTACCTGAGGATACGGCGAACATGGCCTGGAACATTCTTTATTGCAAACTTGCCCCCGATTATTGCGGCAGCAAGAACAGGATCCGTCGGCGTAAGACAGGCAGCAATCGCTAACGCAGAGACAAAAGTCAACGCAGGGAATAGCGCACGAATTATTCCTATAAGTTGATGCGAAAAGATCAGAATGGATCCACAAAGACCATGATATGATTCCCGTATGGACATTGCAGAAGACGAATCTATACAACCACTTACCGGCAACGACAAGCCAACCAAATGCCATTGTGGGTACGACCTGATAGGTGAAGAAAATAAAGCGATTATCTGAGATAGAAGAACTCCCAAGTAATTGCAAGTAATACCCACCATGACAAGCAAACTTCGAACATGTTCAGCCAAATAGGCTTTCGGAAGCTCCACACCAATTGCGAAGAGACCGGTTGCAAGGACGACGCGCATGACCTCTAGCGTAATCCTATTTTGCGCTTCGATCGTGGACCCCCACGAGCGAGGGTCGAATATGCCGGCGCAGTGAGGGCCAATGATAATACCAAAGGCGGTACCGAGTACCACCTCACCGATGTATAACTTTTAGGAGTCGTCAGTTCGAGCTCGACGGAAGTTCATATTAGATCGAGCGTACCCGTTCTTTGAGTGGAAGAGACATCATGCTGAACTGGTATGTAAAGCCGTCTTTAAATATGTACGCTCTACGAGAGTACATGGCGATGCTCACCAGGACCACGAAGCCACCGAGTATCAGGTAGCTGAGACTAACCGGGGTGACCTGAGTAAACGTTTGTCACTTGTATATGAATTGATATACAAAACAGACTTCTGTAACGTCCAACATCGTTCTTTTCTTATTGTTCTAGATGTTTGGAGGCAAGTGTCGTTGAACGATAGAGAACGAAGGAAGTAAGAGTCAACTTAACACTTGATGTGGTCTTTACTAACAGCGCAGATCCTCGGCATCTTCGGCATTGGATTCAATGCTGCATTTGACGGGAATATTAATGGGAAACGGGGAATTAATATAGAGAACATAGGAATCCAATAATTAATGGCGGTGTTCGCTGCACATCTTCATACTCAACCAATTGCTCAAGTCGGTTCTTATTGATCAAGCTGCTTTATGACAAAATATTAATTCGGCTTCCAAACGGATTCACATAACCAAAAATCTGCTACTCTAGTTCTATATGAGAAAAGCCTTCTAAACAGTCCCGATCAACCGCGGCGTCGTCTGGCAAGCATCACCACATTATACACATCCGCAGAATATATCCTCATGTGAGTAGAGGTACCAGACGATGTTATTGCGCGACCTGGACTTGTTTGACACCATGGACATGCTCCCAAGATTTCTCCTCCTGCTTCTTCCTCATTCGCTTCGGTCGTATTAATGGCGCGCCTGAAGTGCAGGGTACGCAGTGCATCTCATCTTCCATCTTGCCCTCATCGTCCACTCATCTCTCGCCCCGTACCCCATTGTCCTCCTTCCTCCTTTGCTTTATGCAAGGATGCGAATGCGTAGCTGGCAACTTCCTCTCCCGGCTCGCCTCGTATGTGAACCTACTCTTCATCTGGGTTCCCTTCAATTCGACGATCTCCTGCGGTTGCGAGGTTTATTTGCGTCCTCGAGCTCGCACTCGTCGTATGAGAATGTCCTTGATATATGCTACTGCCATCACTCGTAACGTTGTCCTTGGTCTGTCCACCACTGAGGATAACTTTTCTGCTCTTCGAACGGCCTTCTGGTTCGATATCACCTGGCTTTCGAGAGGAAAGGGTCATATGGTTGTCATGAGTCGGCACGCCAGTAAGTGGTCCATGTCGCGCGGAAAGCAGCCAGTCTGGTTGAGCAGTATCCTGCCCCGCCCGCAAAGTCCAAGTGCGTGACAATGTCCTGGTGAAGGACAAAGTGTGCTTGATAGATTTTCTGCCGAACCAGAAGGCCGGAATGGACAGACCATCTTCACCGGGAACATTCAACATAACTCCAGAAAAGGCGAAAGGAAGATGGAGACTGGTACGACGTACGTATGATAATAGAGCCTAAAACGATGAAGGAAACGACGGGATGAAGCATAGCAGCGAGCAGTTCGTTCTGGGTGGCAGGTGGAACACTAGGCTCTGGAAGTTCTGTGAGAGCCAGAGTGGAGATAAAGACCGCTCCAACGCCCATGGGCCCTGGGGGTTACAGCAAAAAACTCAGCGATAATTGTCTTCTAGAGGCAAAACAGTCGAAACCTACCGAAATGCCCGCAGAACAACGCTTCGCGCCAATCATGTATCTCTGGAACAAACTTGTACAGCAGTAACATGCTCGGAATGCGACGAACTGCAAGAATAGCGAGAAAGAGAACGACGAGGCGCCACGGTTGAATGCCGAGTTCCGTTGCGTTATACATGTCAAAGGGAAGCCAAGCGCCGATGTATATGAAGCATGCACAGTTCAAAAGGAGATCAATGACAGACGAGAAGACCTCGTCTTCCGTGCGCTCCTTGAAGTGACCATCCCATGAGACGGCGCTGCCTGCAACAAATTTTCTCATGTCAGAAAGCAAAGCTCAAAAACTTGTAAGCAGCAGAAAATTTACGCACCAGCGGCGAATGCAGCTAGCAAATCGTCGGATCCCAACGTGTTTGCTACTCCGATGGTGAATATCGCAAGGGCGAGATACTGCGCGACCAATGACTCGCGATCAATGAGGCCCTTGCGGTGCGCGAACTTCAGGAGGAAGGAAAAGGTAGTCCCTAATGGGATTTTCAGCATCAGGTATGACTCGTAGCAATGCGACGCCTCGCATGGCACACAAACCAGTTACGGCCCCAAGAATTGTCCCCAAAATTACTTGATCTGTACACACAAAAAGAAAATAACGAAAAGTGAGAACTCATACACTGATGTATAGAATATAAAAGCAATACGTACAAAGCCAGCCAACGAGGAACCATTTACCAAACGCTGCCCCTTTACTGCTCTCAACCGCAAGATATATCGAGATCGAGAGGAACGGGTATGCGAGACCGTCATTTGCGGCGGATTCAGCACTATATCATTCAATTTTTTTACAAAACTTATTTTCGTAGGTACTAGCTTGGTCTTACCTGAGGATGTGTCGAATATGGCATGGAACGTTCTTTATCGCAAACTTGCCTCCGATTATTGCGGCAGCAAGAACAGGATCCGTTGGAGTGAGGCAGGCAGCGATCGCTAGCGCAGAGACGTAAGTCAATGCAGGGAATAGAGCACGAATTATCCCTGTATTTCAAAGGAAAAAGAAAAAGAAAAGCAGATATCAAATCAGCTTCCATAACTCATGATATGCTTCATGTATGTATTTGGAAAAAGACAGATGCACATGACTTCTTACCTGCAACGACAAGCCAACCAAACGCCATGGTGGGGACGACCTGTTAAGTAAAGAATGTGCAATGCCTATTTGAGATAGATGCGCCCTCAAATGAAGCAGATAATACCTGCCATGACAAGCAAGCTTCGAACATGCTTGGCCAAGTAAGCATTTGGAAGCTCCACACCAATTGCGAAGAGACCTATGGCAAGGATGACGCGCATGACCTCTAGCGTAATCCTGTTCTGCATCTCTGTCGTTGACCCCCACGAACGTGGATCGAATATGCCGGCGCAGTGAGGGCCAATGATAATACCAAAGGCGGTACCGAGTACCACCTCACCGATGTATAACTTTTAGGAGTCGTCAGTTCGAGCTCGACGGAAGTTCATATTAGATCGAGCGTACCCGTTCTTTGAGGGGGAGAGACACCATGCTAAACTGGTACGTAAACCCACCGTTAACTGTGTATGCTCTACAAGAGTACATGAAGATGCTCACCAGGACCACGAAGCCGCCGAGTACCAGATAGCTCAGACTGACCGGGGTGACCTGCGTGAACGTTTGTCACCTGGATATACAGTCAAGTGCGAAACATACTTCTGTAACATCTAACATTTTACTTTCTTCTTGTCCCGGATGGATTGAGGCAGAATCGTTGAACGGTTGTGAGGGAAAGAAGCAAGAGACAGACTAGCACTCGGCGTATGCATGTTTCGACAGTTAGAATAGCAAGAGGTAGACCAATATTTGGCATATGAAAGCATGGAAGTTGATATCGAAGATCCTCGGCACCTTCGGCACTCACGTTAGAGCTCCACTTGACTAGGAATGGGAAGCGCTTGAATTATGTAGGACGCAGAAAACATAGGAATTCAATAACTATCCCATAGTCATAGACAAAGAGAAATAGGTACGAATCTACATACTACCCAATCAGTACACGGCCGCCTTCTTCGCCGCAAGCTGCAGGTGTGCAGAATGCTCGTCGTAAGGGAACTTGCTTGGCGGGATCTCGCGCCAGAGGTCGGGCGTTAGGAACGCGTAGGTTTTAGTGATCTAAAGCGCATTAGTCGAGGCGGTGAAAAGCGTCAAATAGAGGACTTACAGCTGCAAAGGTTGCCTTCAAGAAGTTACCCATCGTCGCCGTAGAACCCTTCGACTGTGTATACACATCTTGCACACCAGCGAGCTGGAGAATACGCTTCGACGCGGGCGCAGCGACGATACCCGTTCCTCGCGGGGCGGGGATGAGACGACACATTACGCTTCCGACCTTGCCGCTGACCTTGCTCGGCACCGTGTGCGGTTCACCGAGAGCAGCACCCCAATAGCCACGGCGGACGGGAATGACGGACAGCTTCGCGAGGATGATGGCGCCGCGGATGGCGGTAGCAACCTCCTTCGCGCACTTGACGCCGAGACCGACGTGGCCGTCAAAGTCACCGATGGCGACGAACGCCTTAAAGCGGGTGCGCTGGCCGGCGCGGGTCTGCTTCTGCACGGGCATGATCTTCATGACCTCGTCCTTGAGCTTGGGGAGGAAGTAATCGACGATCTGATATTCCTTGACAGGCAGCGAGAAAAGGTAAATTTCCTCCATTGATTTGATCTTTCCGTCCTTTACGAGACGACCGAGCTTGGTGACCGGGGCCCTTCAAAATATGAACGTTGGCGATGAAGCATATAGCTATTGTATGGACAAGTATGCTCACCACTCCTTCTCTTCATCCCTGCGACCGCCGCGACGCGGGCCTCTACGGCCACGCCTGTCACCACCGCGCCCTCGTCCGAATCCACCACGTCCGCGTCCAGCGTCAGCCATAAATTTTGAGTTTGCTGCGAGAAGACGAGGTCAGCGAGAGTACTTTTCTTCAAGTGCCATCCGGTCCTTATGATAGCCATCCATCATGTCCAGCGCAGCCTCCCAGCTCCAGCTTTCTCAAGGACATTCCCAAGCATCCACACGACTATCAGGATACTCACAGAGGTGGTAGAGTCGCGTACACGTTGAGAAAGGAGTCTTGAGGTCGGCGACTTAGGCGTTGGGCTCTCAGTGGACTTCAAGATTATCGTTGCCGACGATCCTCAATTTAGTCACATGGTCGAGCCTTCGACTCTCGGTCTCAACGAATACATCTACTGTACTAACCTACGCATTTACTCGGAAAATGTGTCATGCTGGAAACCTGAACATAATTATGGAGAATATTAATGCCTACTTCCACTGGCTAAGCCGAAATTTTGAGAGGCGAACAACTGTGTAGTGCAGCACAAATACTGTACTTGTTTACAGACAATATTAACGCACATTTGTAGCCAAAAGCAGACAATTATGCGAAGATCTGATTATTCTTGCCCATTATTGGGAATATGTTAATTTGTGTCTAATCCTTGCAGACATTGTTTGCATTTTATTGGAGGAGTCTCGAGAGGCACGAGCGCACAAGACGACTTTGTGCTGAGTCAGCGGAGTGTATCCGATGCCGCGTGGGCCGCATGTAACTCAGTCCACAATCACCACCACCGCTTTGCTCTTCGACACTCCTCGAAAACAACAAACTCAGCCTAACCTCTCACCAAGTTGGAAGGACACAATGTCAAATCTAATTTCGAATTATTCCAATCAACAGCAGTTTAGTATTGGCCCCGCGTAAGTATCTTTAATCTTATCCTCTTTTCTTTGTCTTCTCCTTGTTCTCCCCCCCCCCCCCCCCCCGCTCCATCTCCCTTTACCCTCCGTCTTTCGGACTCATTCTCACCACAACCTCGATACATTTCTACAGCAACGGCCGTCAAACCGTTGGGGATGGGGCTTTCTCTGTTGACGCCGTGACTCCTGACGTCCTAGCCGTCTGCCAAGTGCAGGGCTCCGACGACATATACTACTACAGGTGCGCGTTGTCGCTCCTGATCTACCTCGCAATCTGACTTATTCATGTAGCACTACGTTCTCTGGCGGGAGCATGTGGCGTTTTTGACACCCCTTCGGAAAAAATCCCGCCGGATATCTCTTCTCGAGATATCGCTAGCGGCGGGTCGTTGGGCAGTGTGAGAGACTGGCCAGCGTCGCGTTCTTCTTCCCTTTCTTCCGACTCCGATTCCGATTTCAGCATTCCGTCACCCTCGCCCGTCCGCGCATCAGCCAAAGGAGGAAATGAAATGTATTCAAATGTCGTCTATCCGCACACTCCGCCGCACTCGGACCCATCGTTCGATAATGATAGCTTCCGCGGCGGCGTTTTTGCGCCTGCACTGGGCGTCGTGCCCAAGGACCAGACCATCACGAGCCTCCCGCAGTCCGCACCGCGTGACATCCCTATCTCCAAACAAATTCAAAACAGCATCAGTAAGGAGGGGTCCAACGCCTTCCATAACCAAGCCACCCCGCCGCTAACGCCGGATGCTTCTCCTGCTTCTGGGTCAGCTGCATCTCTTGCCTCGCGGGCAGCTGCACACGATGAAGCAGCCCACGATTTCCTCGTACGGCTGTTTCCAGGCTCAGCGCGCGTTGCGCTAAAGCATGCAAAGAGCGTCCGTATTTCCTCGTCCGAACTCGCTGTTGAAGCACCAGTATCGGGTGCTGGATTTGCTTTTGAGGGCGTTGTACTCGATGCCCCTGGTTATCCACGTACGTTGTACATCGATGGAAAGGGCGCAGAGAATGTCCAGCTCAGGGAGAGGTGTGTATATTTTCTTGCTTTTTTGCTGTTGTACTGACGGGTGGTTCATAGTATTGTTGCTCTCTTGGACCTTGCCGACGAGCATCTTGAATGCTCTGCCCTCGTCATTGCTCTGGAACGCTCGAGCCCGGCTCTCGGAGGACTGCTGCATTCGTTCATGTATGTTGGTGCAACTGTCGTCACCCGCCCACCGTATTCGCTGGACGATGCGTATGTCCTCGTTGGGATTGAAATTTGATCAAGGATGTGCTGGTGGCAAATATATGTGGTTTCTTGAGTTGGAGATGACTGATGGTGAAGGAGGGCGGTGCTCGGATCTTTACTGATAAATTTTGAATGGGGTGCAGAGACGTATCTTTGCACCGAATTTTCTTGTTTTCTATACTTAAATGAATCGGAATCTGTCTGTATGCACATTGCCACAATACATGGTGTTGAGTGTGTGCTTTCCGTTTGACTGCGCTTAGCTTCGACTTGGACATTCTATGCATCACTCGGTCGGTTCACTCTCAAACACGTTGTCTTTTGACGGTCGTGATGAACGCTATATTGGACCTTACGTCCATTGGCGCATTCACTCAGCGAGGCTGGAGCAAGCGGAAGGTCTCTCTTCCCCTTGTAGCGCTTGACCTTCTCAACGGCCGCTGCGACTGATTTCTCGAGGAACGACCGTGTCTGGGCTTCCTGACTTGTCTTCTCGTCTCTGCGCTCTTCCTTTGGAATGGCGTTCCTCGAATCGCTGTTTCGCTTTCTTGCGAAAGTAATTTGCGGACCTATCGCGCCCCAGCAAGAACAACAACCACCGCAGCAGCAGCAGCAACCGCACGCCGGGCAGCAGAACGGGCAGCCTGTCTCATATCCACCTCAACACCACCACCAGCAGTACGGCAAGCCTTATGTGTGTCTTCTTCCCCAATTTCTTCAACTTGTCCTCTTAAAAGGCGTTTTCTATACTCCATTCCTGACAGCACCACAACGACTACCTCGCACATGCGCAGGACGCCCACTACGTTTCGCTGCGCCAGCGCGCGGCCGATGTAGACGGCGAGATGGACCGGCTGTTCGAGGCGAGCCGCGAGGCGTACAAGCGCGGGGACGGCGCAGAGGCAAAGGAGCTGTCAAATAGGGCCAAGGAGCTGAAGGGTAAGAAAGAGAGGCTGAATCGTGAGGCGGCGGACTGGATATTTGAACGTAAGTTCTTCATTTCTATACCGTTTTAGTGGACGGTGCCCTTGTCTTCGTTCCGCTCGTCGACTTTAGTGCGATGTCGAGTTTTTCTTTTATGCTTTCCTACTATTAGAACTCTACCGGAAGTTTACGTAGGCTAACGGCGACTGCACTATAGAGAATAACAAAGGCAGGGAACCGGGAGAGGTTGATCTTCATGGTCTCCGAGCAGAAGAGGCTGTCGAGCGCACGGAACAGGTCATCCTCGACAGTCGCCAGAAGGGTCTTAGCGAGTTGCGTCTCATCGTCGGTTAGCGACCTGCAATGACTCTCTTTCCATAATTCACTGAGGTGATCCGGCTGTTAATAGGAAAGGGCGTCCACTCGCAAAACCATGAGGCGGTCTTGAAGCCCCGCATCGAGGAGCTGGTGAAGAAGTGAGTCTTGACCCTCGAATGGTCTAGAAAAAGTACACGATGCATTTTTTTCTGATGCTCTGAATCCTATACAGACATAACATTGTCGCCGAACTCGATCCCGATAATTCTGGCGTGCTCCTCGTACACCTTGACAGCGGCGGACAGACCAAGGGTCGGGCCATTGACCCAGATGAAATTACTAGACGTCTGGGTGACCAGGACAAGAGCTGTATAATAATGTAAATATTCGCATCTCCCAGTTCGTAGACTAGTAAGTACTGGGAATCTGGAATGTGTTCGAGCAAACGTAAGGGCGCACTAGTAACCGTTTATTGCCGGTCCCTGTCGCGGAGAGAGCCCGTCGCGCCTTACACTCTCCTTCTTACACTCATGAAGCTCTCGCTCAGTCAGTATCGCGAGGCTTTCTCCATACCTGGTCTTGCTCTACAGGTGGGGCCCTCTCAAAGGACCCTAAGGCGGCGATGCTTCTCCGTATCAAGCCCAGCGCGTTCGGCGAATCCCTACCCGTTCCCGAACTCTCCAGACCCGACGCCCTACCAGATTTTCCATCTCATGCCAGATGCCTCTCCTGCAGACGTTAAACAGCGATGTACGTGATGAACCTGCACAGTACTATCCTTATGATGAAAATGACTCATGAGACTTCGTGTCTGTCTTAGATTATGAGCTCGTCAGGCTATATCATCCCGACTCTGCAGAATCGCGCATCCGCGAGCCGGATGCTGCGCGGCGGCATGCGCACTTTAGCGCTATTACTCACGCGTATACACGTCTGCAGAAGCGTGCGGCTGGTGAAGGTGGGGATGCAGAAGTCGCAGAGGGTTTCGTCAATCCGTGGAGACGCGCGCCATCCATGCACAAAAGACGTTATGAGGAACCGCAATTTATAGATGAGAGATGGAAAGATCGATTTATATGGGGAATACTTGGCTTCGTGAGTCATCTCTCTGTCTGTCATTAGTTTTTTGTTTTTTTTTGAATTTCATGTGCATGTCTAGTCTTTGGTTTCAGTCGCTGCTCAGACTATAGTCGTTCGGCAGCGACGGCTGCAGAACTTAACAGATCACATTCACGCGAGGGAATCAGTGGCTACGACTTGGAGGCCGCCTGAAAGGCCTGATGATGATGATGCACTTAGATTAACGCGCTCGCAGCATTAATGGGGTCTGCTTGTACAGTACGTTCAAGTATTGCACGCTGCCTTGAATTTACTTTCGAATGACTAATGAATGACTGCAGTTATAGGCTAAGTTCGCTTAGCTACAATGAACGAATTTATGACATCTATAAAAGCCTCCAAACAAGATGACGGGTAGGGTACCAAAGTTCGGTATTGAACGTTCTTGCGTTGGACTAATCCGATGGTCCCGCATTGGACTAGTCCGGCTTGTTTGAACAAAATGACCCAGGTGGAGAGAGAGGATTTGGACAACCCTGTACCGTGCATTGTCAAAAGCGGAAAATTTTCGTGACTGACTTCAACTTACCGAACTCGACTGCACTTAATCGGAGTATTTGCTCAGTAACTCGTTCAGGCACCTTGCTACAACACCGATGGCCTCTTCAACAGTGCCCTTTTCTTCCGGAGGGACTCTCCGCAAGAAACGCACGAACCTATCTGGATGCCATCTTCGGAGTGCCTCCTTGACTCGCTCCTTCGGTTTCTGAGAGACGGAATGCGTTTCGGACAGCAGAAAAGAGGAGATGGCTTCAAGTGTGATCGACGAGGGTCCCGAAGGTCGGAACAGCGTCGGCCAGGGAATGGTCGAGAACGAAAGGGATTCGGAAGAAGACGAGATCATTGCCCAGTTTTTCTCATAGATCGCCCAGGCGTTTGCTACGGCCCTATCCGCCGCTGCCTTCTGGCGCTGCACCCAATCCCGATCCTCGTCTTCGCGCGCTAGGCGCCGCTCCTCCAAAAAGCGTAGCCTCTCGAGTTCTCGCTTCATGCTTATTTTCGCCTGAATGCGCCGAACTTCTTCCTGGACGAGCCTTGTCCTCTCCGCCTCCCGCGCTGCAGCTATGCGCCGCGTTTCTTCCTGGACCATCCAGAGGTGTACCTGGAAATCGATCTTGTATGCATGCTCGTCCCAGGAACGTTGTTGCTCTGCCGCATCAAAAGTGGCACTCGACCACTTTGTTTCGCCGATTGTCGGTTTCGTAGGCGCTTCAGCGCGCACTTCTGTGCGGAAGTGATTTCGGACTTGCTGTTGATCTGCGGCCCATGTCGATGTGCTGGCTGTCCTTTTACGATGTCTAATATCTTCTTCGTGTGGGAGTGGCGTGCGCGCGCGCTTCGGCGGCTCGGCGGCGTAAAGCTTCTCAAGAACAGGATTTGGCGTCCTCGAGCGTGGGATGTTGTAGCTCGTAGAGCGGTGGAAAGGGGTCTTAGCGCGGTAGCCCGCCGATGCCATAATTATTTCGGGGACTTCTATGAGGATGGAGAACGGACAGGTGACAGTAGGAGGACCGGTAGAAGCAGTAGTAGCGGAGCTGATTAGAGTGAAAACGGGTTGGACGAAGGCTTTACAGTGCCACTTACGAGAGAGGCTCAGTATGATCAGATGGTATACGCCCCTTACTGCGTCGAGGACGCTCGAGGTAAGAGGATGCTGGTAGAGCGGAAAGGAGTACGTTCCACAGTCGTAGGAACGTTCTGTGCCGTCTACGCATGCCTCAAAGCTCCTAGACCGGAACCCCCGGTCTTCGGAATTCGTCTCCATGGGGTACATTCGTAGCTCTAACTTGCCTCGCTCGAGTCGTGCTGCATTCTTCTGAAAGTTCTATTACGAAGGGGTGGTATAACACGTTGCTTTGCTTCTAGTTCACAAAGGACGTCCAACTCTCCAACAACTCATTGGAGGGTCGCGACATGCTTTGCATTCATGTGAAGTTCAAGCAAGCATTGCTAAATAGACAGAATTTGCATCCCTCCGACTGGTTTGCCACATTTCTCACTGGCGTAGGTCTTAATATGCTGCCGATGTGCGGTGCGGCCGCTTCGGCTAGCATCCGACGGCTCATCATGCATGCAACGTGCTCTCAAGAACAAATTGTTGACTAAATCTGAATAAATTCGCTATTACGATGCTGATGAGATCGTTAATGTCATTACTGTATAGGTCCAATGGCTGGAGGTATCCTAGATGATGGACTTGGCAAATGGGTACCCCGTTCTATTTCATGTAGCCAGAGTATCAGCCCATCTGTCACTGCATACCGCCTCGTAAATTCAAGACTTTAGGAAAAGCAATAAGTACGGAGATACGGGACATAATAATAACAGACTCTCACCCAGATGGAGCGTTTTACCATTCTGGATATTATAAAACCGGAGGGGCTTGTCGTTGTGAAGCTGCTTACCGCCGAAGATCAAAGTCTGCTGATCTGGAGGGATGCTATAGGCAGAGTCAGTAATGTGGCGAGACCAGGATACGCCAGATAGTTGCCACATACCCCTGTTGCTCTTGGACCTTCTCCTTGACGTTGTATACCGTGAACGGCTGTTCTTCAGAGTCCTCGATCTCGACCTCGATAGTCTTTCCTGTCAGAGTTTTTACGAAGATCTTGAAAGTCGAAGTGAGAGAGCGAGCCGGACGAGCTGGCTCGTCGGATGCCGGCGTTGGATCAGTAGGCGTAAGATCAGTAGACAGCGGTTGCGTTTCAGCAGGTTTCAAAGGCATAGTTACATCTTGAGCTTCCGCAGGAGCAGTTGCAGCTTTTGCTTCGACAGACAGAGCTTCAGCAGAGTCAGGCTGCCTTGACGCCAACTGGCCAGGCATTGGCTGGTCGTTGGGAGACGACATCGTTGTGCTAGATAGACCCTCGCTCTTACCGGAGCAATGACTTACACTAGGTTCGCATTCTCCACTGAAATGCCCTTATATACGTGCAGCTTCGGGGGGCACTAATGGAGGTGTGGCAAAAATCAGCTACTTTGCTAGTCTTTGAGGCAAAAGATAATCGCGATCACGTGCGCAAGTGTTTATAATTTCTGCTATCTACTACAAGCAGACTCCAACCGCTAGGGATAAAACAAAACTGATCGTAGCTATGAGGCTGCCCATGTCAAGGCACGAAATGTGTTATGCAGAATGTATGCGTTGTCGAGGGATATAATGACGGATTAAATGATGAAAAGAGATGGGGCATGATGAAATAATGTCTTCGTACTCAAATTGAAGGGAAGCGGCATATTCGTAGTATGTGGAGTAATCAAAATTGAAGGGGAAAACGAAATAGTAGGAAGCGAGATGGGACAGGTCAGGAGGGTGCCGTCCATACATCATTGCTAGTTCATAGGGTAGACCCGGTGCAGGTATGAAGGGTTTTGCATGAGGGTTAAGAGGATGAGTGCCGACAAATGACGGCAGACCGGGTTGTTCATCCGGGGGTTTATGGTAACCGACAAAAGCCGGTTGGAAATTGTTGTGGGAATCGGCTGATAAGGCCTGAAGTTCGGTGATAATCTCGACCGATGAGGCCGAGGGCGATGGGGGTGATGAGGTGTATAATGTCGCTGCGGCAAGCAGGCGACGGCGTATGAAATGGAACGTATGACTATCTGAGGCAGGAGGCTCAGGTAGGTTTGACGGTTTGGAGTGTCTGGCCTGGCGACGGCTATGGCGTCTGCGACAAGGCAAGGTGCGATGCAGGGTAAGGGGGCGACACAAGGGTGGCGCCAACGATGATCTAAGATCCAAGACTGCTGATATGATGCAGTCGAGGACACGATTGAATCGGAGGGTAGTTCTGCGAAAATGCATGAAGGGATCGCGCGTCGTCGACGGGACAAGGTCTCAGCACGAATGTTCCCACGATGAGGATGATGGGAGTAAGAGGATAAGAAGTGCGCAAGTGTGAGAGCCGCATGACAGTCACAGTCGGGCTCTGCAGTGACTGCGGAAGAAAGGCGGACGCCTTAAAGAAAGAGATGGAGATACGCGCAGCGTCGAAGCCTTCTTGGAAGACATGCGTTCTACACTGCCACATGTAGCCCTGCGAAAGGGGCCAAGGGCCGACTGCGATCAGTCGAAAGTGCTGTCGAAACGCGTGTATCATCACGTTACGTAGGCCGAGGGAAAGCAACTTGAAGAAGCAGAGTGTGAGTTTAGCGGCAATAGGAACTCTCAACATTGACCATATCCTCGCCCGCCCAACTCGCACTGGCCTGAAGACCGCCTCATGTACAGCAGCTCCGCTGAGAGCGAGTTCGAGTAAGTCGAGAGCCTAAAGAGGTTACAGTTACAGAGATTGACTCATTACGTGTCGATCACAGCGAGGCATTGCGTCACGTTACTTCATCACGTTCTCCATTAGCAGAGCTAGTTTCTGACCCGGTCCTGTTGAGGTCAATTACGAAGCCGAAGCAGGACAAAAGTCGTTCGTCAAACCATCGGCGGGGTGAAGGAAAGAGACGCGACCATGACTCCGACACAGCCAGTCATATACTTTCGGTCGTTCTGGCAGAGGAGGAACGTGAAGTCCAAAGCTTGAGGTCGCAACTCATCGTCATGGGCGAACAGCTCAAGAGCTCGATGCGAAACACTGCAGATGCCGAGCATAGGACACAAACGGCGCAATCTCGCGAACGCGAAACTCGCGCTCGGTTGCTTCAGGTCGAGCACGCGAAGCACCAGGTTGACCTCGAGGTCACGAGACAAGCAGAGGAGATGAAGAGATATCGACTTCAGATAGATGCCCTGGAGCGCCAGGTCGCGAAGACGGAGCTTGAGATGCGAACGCTCGAAAAGGAGAGGGATAGCGCTGAAGACAGAGCGACGGATGCGAAGGATGCTCTGCGACAGTACAAGCAATTCATTCGAGACGCTCAGGCAAGGGATGAAGGTTTGGAGCAAGGTAGACGGCTCGGATTACGAAGAGGTTACAGCAGTGGACGGCTGAGTGGATTTCAAGTCGGACGGCAGGGCGGCTTCGATGAAGGGTATAAGTATGGCAGACAAGAAGGGTATGTGGCTGGAGAAAACGACGGCCGGCAGTTGGAAAGAGCGAAAGCTTTGACTACATACGATCCATATGTCGCAGCTCAAAAGCTTCAGGATGACGATGCGGAGGGTGACAGTGTAAGTAATTCGACATTGTCGGCATATGCGAGGAATGATCAATAATTTGCAGTTGAAACGCACGCAAACCTGGGCTGAATCCCTATCGCGCCAGGAGGAGGAAGCGGTTGCTGTGGAACCAAGCTCGCTGCAATCATCATCGCCAGTTGACGAGTATGGAGATCTGTACGTAGATTAGCAGGCCTGTTGCAGGCCTGTAGCGTCAAGTTTCACGTTGAGTGCACAATTGTTGTACATATCGTACCAGTAGGATTTAGGCTGTGACCGAAAGCGTGAGCACAACGAGCGAACCAGTATCTCCCACGAGATGAATTTGAAGACCCCAAGAGCCATGGGTAGAGTGAGGCGGAAAATAGACACATTGTATTCTGTATTCTAAATGGAGGTGGTCAGAGTGAGAGAGTGAGAGAGACGCGTCTTACGCGTGCAGATTGATGCCGATCAAGTAGGCGCGCTAGCAAGGATACATAAGAATCAACCAAACGCTGTTACTTTTGTTCCAATCTTTTTCTACATCTTCTGCTAAGTACCTTCACAATGTCCGACGTTCAACAGCCCTTGCCTTCTCCCGGTGTCGGTGCGCGGCGTAAAGGTTCGAAGGGACTCCCTAAGCTACCCCTCTCCGTCTTCACCCCTCCGAGCACGGGCACCTCTGATCGCTTTCCGCTACCTCCGAGCCCGAGCGCCGTACATCCAGCGAAAATAACTGACGCGCACGTCTTGGACCTTGACGCATGGAAGGCAGAGGCAGAAAGCACGTTTGGCAGCAAGGCGGATGGCGTTGTCCTCTCTGTGAGCAACGTTGAGGCAGTCAAGGGGTGCGTCAATCGGCATTCGCATCTTTCCAGTAAATTAACATCGAGCTATACTTGGAAGGATTTCCGATAACGCCCCTGTCCTCGCTGTTTCCGTTGCCTTGCCACTGGAAGGAGGTGCACCAAACAGCGTGCCCGAATCCGCAACGCCGTCTGCTCCGCGCATACACTTCAGCGCGACGATCGACAAGAGTTCTCCCAGTCGCATAGAGGGTATCTCGTGGGCGCTCAACCGGGGATACGTCGTTGACTTACACTGCGACCTTGGGCAGGCAGATGCTGGCTGGGAGGTCCTGGAGGACGTGATCGACAAACTTTTAGGAGCGCAGGAGGAGAATAAAGGCAAAATCGTGCTGTGTATGCGTCATACCAATTATCAGCACGTTTTCTTGGCATTAACTTAATTTCATCTATCCAGCGAACATTCTCCCGCCCCCTCAGTCCTTAGACCTTCCGATCGTCAAGCTGCTTACCCATCCGACATACAACTCCTATCAAAGCTACATCGCCTCCCTGTCCCTCAACTCGAATATCTTCCTCAAATTCCTCCCTCCAGCCTGGGGAGAGCCTACCCCTCAGGCTACAACCAATGGCATCAGTAAGGAGGCGAAAGAGTGGAAACGGCGCGTCAAAATGTATCGTGCGTAACCTTAATTGCATCTTACTGAAGTATTTAGCATTATTCTGATGTTGATTCCATTCCTGTTTTGCTCAGTTGGCCCTGCAGTAGAAGCCTTTGGTTACCAGCGCATCATCTTCGGCTCCTCGCCATCCCCAGCAGCGAACACGACGTCCAAGCTCGGAAACTGGTACGAGATCGCACGCGAATCCTTCGCCGAGCTTGGAGTCGAGCAGGAGGACATAGACGCGGTCTTCAGCGGCAACGCAAAGGCGGTATACGGTTCTTGATCAGCAACTTCGATCAATGATTGTACAATTATATGACACAAAACGCACAAGCGAGATTTGGCTCCCTCATCCAATGCTGTTGAGGACTCCTGCGTTCCGACTTGTACTTTTATCTGGTTTGCATTGCAGAAGTACACACGATAATATACAATATCGATGATTGCGAGATCCTAGCGTGGTAAGCCAGGTACATGTGAAGAGCGCAGAGAATAATGATATCGAATGAAAAGGAATAGGACTTCGTAGAACAAATCGTCGCAGAGCTAGCTCAAAACGGTGGTTGTCCTCCGGAGCCTGGAGGGACAGCCATGCCGTTCTGCCGCTGATGTTGTTGCATGGCAGCCAGAGCCTGAGCAAGATTCAAGTTGGCGTTCATCCCACTCGGCATACCTGCCTGGACGTTCTGCACACCCTGGCCCACACCTCCGCCCTGCAGGCTGCCGGGCCATCCACCTCCCGGTAGATTTCCCAACAAATTAGTATTCGCGGGATTGCCGTTAACCCCATTGGCGCCCGCCGCGGCCACAGCTTGTTGTGCCTGAGCTTGTAACATCTGTTGTTGGCGTATGCGGGCCATGAACTGCATCCTTGCCTCCGGATTCATGTTCTGGAGCATCATCAGCATCTGTGCCTGATTCACGTTCCCTCCAGGTTGCGGAGCTGGGTTCGGGCGTATGGCCGGCGGGGCTTGTGGATTTACTCGGGGGAGTTCTGGAATCCCTGTCTCTGGAAAGACCGCAGCGGCCATTTGGCTTCCGTCTCCTCCCACAGGGAATAAGAGAAGCATAGGCTTGGCAACGTTGCTAGGAGGAGGGGCCCATCGGCTTACGGCGTACTGTGTAGCGTGGCATCAGGAAACGCAACGAATTACAGACGACCAGATAATGAAAAGTACCGACCACGTTCCTCTCAATAAGAAGTGTTGACAGGCTTTTGAAGCGAAACAAATTTTCTTGTGGATCAACTGGGCGCGCCAATGGCCTTATCTGGCAAACGACGGGTTTCTGAAGAGCTAGCCACTCCCTCAATGCTGGCAGAGGAACAGCTTGATCCCTAAGCAACTCGACTTCCAATGTTGAAGGCCAAAGTTCGGGTCGACTAATCTCGTTCCATGAGTATGTCTCTATCGCAAATTCGCCTTTACTCACATATTCGCGCTACTTATCACTCGAACTTGTGTCTCCATCGAATTCATTGGCTGCGGGCCTAGCCATGATAACGTACCGATCCAGTTTTGATTTTCGTTCGACCCGGGCGGTTGATTATGAGATAAATTGGTAGCATGCTGCACTGGTTGATTTATTAAACCTTGTTGTTGCTGCGGTTGATGCTGCTGTACTGGAGCTGATGACATGGACACCTGTCCTTGAATCCCTTCCTTCATTTGCAACTTCTGCATTTGCGCTGCAACACTCGGGGAGAACTGCGGAAGAATGTTTGCAGGAGGCCGCCCGTCTGGAGCAGAGGAAGCGCCTGCTTTGAGCTGCTGCGTCTGGCGCTGCGCTTGCGCGAGTTGTTGGATCGTCTGGCTGGGTTTTGCCTGTGGGGGTTGTGAAGGCATATTATTCGAAGGACCAGGACCAGTAGGTTGATTTAGCCCGGAAGGGCCAGCGGTATTCTCTCGCTTCGACTCCACTGACTTCGTGGAATCTACCGAAGCAGAGGCCGCAGCAACGTTCTTCATCTGAGAAGCTAGTATGAACTGCTTTAGTTTGTAGTACATTTGCATTTTTGGCTGTATTGTCCGTTTCAGATTTTCCATATCCTGCAGACGGCCCTGCTGGCGGAGTAGCTCGATCTGTGCCTGGCTCTGTTTAAGTTGCGGGTCCAACTCCCGAATTTTTGTCAGAGCTTGCTGCAATTGAGCGAAGCCATTGTTACGGACAAGTGGCGGTGGCGCCGAGCTTGGCTGTGCCACATTGGATGGTGCTCCGAGTTCGGCGGGCTTGGGTGGTGGTGCTGCCTGAGGAGTCGACGCGGCCGGGACTTGCTTAGGTGTAGAGACACGAGCTCGTTTTGTATCGGCAGCCTTGTCAGATTCGCTGCTCTCATTCGCACGTTTTGCTTAATTTCGATCAGTGAGCTGATAATAGAAGATATGCCTGAGCTATGAATCACGTACTTGTGAGTGGCGCCCAGCTCGCCTGCGAAGAGAGCAGCAAGGTATGGGCCGCATTCGGTATTGTGAACCAGACTTTATGTGCTTCGGGGGTCACCTATTCTGGGGTTGAGAAATCGAACTATTGAGACGAACAAGCGACGTGCATTACCGAGGAATGCAATTCAGCGAAATTCTTGTTGGGTTTGAGCAGGATCATGCTCAAGTTTATGTTCCTCTGAAAGAGTTCATTCGTGTGAGACGTGTAAGCAACTAAAACACATACCTTCCGTAGTTCGTCGGGCAAGGTCTTCCAGCTCAGCGTATCTAAATTAGACGTTTGATTCCACAACGGATGCCGGGAGTCGTCCGGAGGACAGGCTGAGACATGAATGATATGGCACAACGGAGCAACTTGGCCATCCTGAGGAGGCTTGTCTTGAGCAGCCTCCTTCGATGAGCGATGCGAACTCAGAAAAAGGTCGAACATCTTAAGCTCCCGGTCAGCTCGGCGAACTCAAATAAGGACGAAGGACAAGGGACATCATACCTCCAAAGCCGCTGCATATCCTTCCAATGCAGCCATGCCCATCTTCCCTCCTGAACCCGTTCGGCCGATCCCAAGCTTCGGGACATCCTCTTTCAACTCCTTGGATACAAATGATGGATTGTTGAAGTAACGCTTCGCGAGGATGGGTGTTGGCCGGTAGTCAGCCGTCGCATAAGTGACAATGCCGATGTTGAACTTGGATGTGTGCATGAGTAAAACTAGCAAATGCTGCAAAAGAAATGCAACTGACTGAGTCGCCGGATCTACCTTCGAGTAGACGGGTGAGTAGATTTGAGATATAGTAAGTGATGATGATGGACCATTGGCTTGCTAGGGAAATGGAGGAGTCAACAATGATGTTTACAGCGACGTCGCTCATCGCAAATGCCGACAGAATTAAGAAATAATCTCGCCAACGACTTGAATGACAAGCTTAAGGATCGACGCTTTCGTTGCTCGTGACTCGCCGCAAGCACGTGCATTCAGTCGCGTAAATAGGTACAAATAGCACGTCTTTTACTTGCAACTCGAAGAATAATTGTTTTACATATACGTTCCACTCACATGTTTCACTTCTGAAGCTTCGACTCCTTCTTCAGGCTCTCGACCTCCTCTACAGAAGGCAGCACGAAATCGTACCTCCAGACCCACACTCTGCCAGTGCTACTCTTCACCTCATCCGGCTTGAAGCCCATCTTCTCCCATTTCTCTGGATCCTTCTCTTCGACTACTTTCGTAACAAGTGACTTCTTCGTTGCGAATACTGGATCAGTACCAAGGAATGGGGAATGTGAAGGATACAGCGCAGTTGTCAAGCTGAAAGACAAAGTTAATCGCAGTCGGTTTGGGCGAGTTGCAATCAATGCAGAAACTGTTATCCTGACTTACTCATCGTATCCCGGAGCAGTGATTGTGAAATGGATGTGAGAAGACCGGTGTGGGTGCCGACCTAGAACACGCAGGACGTCTCCGATCGGTCCATCGCTTGGCTAGTTCAAAAGGTCATATTTATCCTTCTAGAAGACTTTCTGCTTACTATAGGATATGCCGTGGGGAGAATGCCGCGATAATTGAAGTTACCGTTGGACTCAGCGACAATGCGTGCGCGATCGTTTGCCTCGGGTCGATCAGGATATTGAACGTCGTATATTCCGTCTCCATCCGCTTGCCACTGCATAGACGTGCCATCAGAAGTCCAGCCGAAAGCAAATGATTGGAAGACTGTACGCACGACCTCGGCCTTGACGCCTTCAACTCCTTTTCCCTTTGTGTCCTTTACTGTCGCGCTGAAGTACAAAGGCTCGCCCACGGTACCTTCTTTGGCAAGGGACGAACCCGATGGAATTTCCGGGGCATCATTCGTGAAGAACGGGCCTGGCTCGCAGCTCTCTGTGCAACCCTTGAATCACTCAGATGAGAACCATGAAGTGCAATGCTCAGGTTTATGGACTTCGATGCATACCGGAGGCTTGGGATGGTTGATCTCATCGATCAATGCACTCAGCCCCATGCAGTCGCTGAACAGGACAAACTCATTCTTAAACTCCGTGCTCTCCTTACCAGCGCGCGTGAGATACTCGACCGCCTTTGTCCACTCCGCGTGGGTGGGTCGTGTTTCGCGCGCAAAGGCATGTACGTGATTGACGAGTGAAGTAAACAATTCAAGTGTACGCTTGTCCGGACAAAGCTGAGCGTGCATTCCATTGACATGGTCAGTAATGGTATAGTCTGTTCCCTCCTGCGTTTATTCAATATTTTTCGACACTCGTTAGGGTTGACCTTAAATGCGGACAGCGATACATACTCGGAAATCCTTCTCGAGGGGTAGATCCTTGGGAACCTCGTGCTCAAGCTGTGCGCGTATAGCTTTCCCGACGCGCAGCGGATCCTTCATCTTCTCCACGGACGACATGCTGGCGGTTACTTTGGACGGGGCACGTAGTGCAGGTAGGGTAGTGTGAGAAAGAACATTCAGCAAGCCTTGACTTTATAAAGTACAAGTGAGCGGAAGTTCGCAGTTGATAATGGTCAAGTGACATCATCCCGAGAACGGACAGTCTGCATAGTCAGCCAATATACAGGCCGAAAGTTTCGTGCCAGTACTAGTAGTCATGCGATATTGCCTCCGTTTCATTATCCATGACATACAAATATACTTTGCGATGTTCGAAATCCTTAACCTAGTAATGTTGCCAGCGTCGAACTTCGTCCTTTTAGATCACTTTTTTTGGTAAATGTAATCAGCCATTGCAAGAGACGGATCAATAGTTTATCATTTAGACCCCACCCCAACCTTAACATCTTCAACTCTTGATAACGCCCTTTCAGCATGGTCTGCGTCCTTAGACCGCTGCGACATAGCTATGTGCCATTAAAGGTGTTGCTTTGGGCCGCATATAGCCGCATAGGAGGCCAAATTCCAGTCGCGCCGGACCTTCTAGTTCTACTTTATAACCTGAGAACCAGATCCTGTCAACAGAACCTGCTTTACACCACGATCCATAATATAATCGCTAGTCTGAGGACCTCGAGACATGCCGAATGCCAGTGAATCCCTTCTACGAGCCGATAGCCTAAAAATCACATTTCTCGTCGACAACAGCGTAGAGTGGTAGGTATACACCAATACAGACTCGGACATCAGCTAACACCATTTCTTTTATTGCTATTCGCGATTCGTCACCATAGAACGATTCCTCTCGTACCTATTTTACTTACTGACATATGTGTATATTCACAGGTTCACGAAGCTACCTCCCGGATTTTCTTCAGAACTTCACCAACATCTAACGAAGCATTCTCCTCCCATCGACGATCTCACAGGCGTCCCCTTCGTCGATTTGGATAACTACTGCTGCGGTACGGCCTACTCTTTTTTCATGACCGCTAACTGAGTACAGATAAACTTCAGGTGCACATGGCTTTTCAGCTCTAATTGTAATTGATTTTCGCAAAGCTCCGAGAGCATAAATACCGACTGTTGTGACACTCGCATTTAGGAAACTCGAATTGAAGGATCAGAGCCGCATACAGTCCTTTTCGATACTGGTCCGGACTCTAAATCACTCATCCGGAATGTAGAGTCCATGCAGGTACCCGTGAACACGATTGAGCGGGTGATTCTCTCCCATTGGCACGGCGACCATAGTGGGGGCCTCCTTTCCCTGTTGCATTATCGCAATGAAAAGGGAAAGGACTCCAAGGGCGCTGGAGCAATGCCGGTCGTGGTAGACCTACACCCAGACAGGCCGATCGCTCGGGGGATCGCACCACCGCCAGGTGACAAGGTCATCTGCAGACTCCCAGAAGACCCATCCTTCGATGAAATCAAGGCGCTGGGTGCTGTAGTCGAACTGCATTCAAAACCACACGTCGTCGCGGGCAACACGGTGTACGTCAGTGGCGAAATACCACGTATTACTCGTTACGAACAAGGCCTCATTGGAGGTATGCGGTGGATTCGGGACAAATCTGGTTTGGGCGCTTGGACTGCAGAGCCTGCAAGTACATTTAGAGATTCATCTCTAGATAAAGGGAAATTGATTCTTTCTGTATTTTCTTTTCATTTTAGCACATCATGGACGAGCGGTATGCAGCCATTGACGTTCTTGGGAAAGGTCTGGTCATATTTAGCGCGTACGACTCATTGAACGATCAGTCAAGAAAGGCGACTGACTAGCGTCATTACTTCGCAGATGCTCGCACGCCGGCATAGTGAACGTCGTCACCGATGCCGTCAAGACCTTCAAAAGGCCAGTCTATATGGTAAGGCCAATTCTATTCTCCTTGTTCTCGCTTTTGCTTGATACAACGATGTGTGTATGTTTGTAGGTGATTGGCGGCCTCCACCTCGGGGGCCCTGAGCTCGCGGGCCGCATAGCCCCTACAGTACATTTTCTCTCTGAGCGTCTTCGCCCATCCCCGACGTACGTGCTCCCCATGCACTGCTCCGGTTTTGCTGTCAAAGTCGCACTCGAGGCCGCACTTGGTGAGGGGTGTGTGCCGAGTGGTGTAGGAATCGGGGCGCATATTAAAGGTGACGCTGAAGCAGATAAGAGACTCTTTGCTCCGGTTATATCTGAAGATGGGGATTAACTCTTGGAATTGAGACTGTGTTTGTTGTATTTTGTATCAAAAATGAGAAAATGTACACATACAAGTCTTCGAATGTAATTTAACGATTATAGCATGCATGCGAGGTAAGCTCTAAAGAAACGATGAACATCAGCAGCTAGGACAGCGAAGTCATCGGGCGGAGAAAGTACAGCGTAAGATCCATGTAAATCAGTCTCTGAAGATAAGAAAAAAGCAAATGACTATCATAATGCCCGCTTCCGGTAGTAAGATGAACGAGGAGCTGCAGGATCTGATATATCTGGCTCTTTCCCTTTTGCAGCTGGCTCAGAAGCCGAAGTGTTAGGAGCTGCGGAGCTCCTAGGAGCAGTCGCTGGAGATTGGTCCCTCCTGCGCTTGAGGGGCTGGGAAGGACGGGAGATAAGGCCGCTCGCCGCAGGGAGGCATTCTTCTGACGCGGCAGGCGAAGCAAGCTGAGTTAAGTTAATAGGAGACTGTGGAAGCCCAGGGCGCGATGATGATCCCGCCGCAGGATGATTTGTCGAAGGTAGAGTCTGATAATTGAGCTTGTTATTCAAGATTTCGAAAGCTTTACAGATTGGCAGCTATTGCTTACTGATTCGACCATCACTCGGAGAAAACGATCCGCAGGGACAGAGAGGTTCGCGGGCGCAAAGTTATCGATGTTTTCCGTCGAGATGCGCAGAAAGTACTGTCTAAATCTGCCGCGGAAGACGTATACTTTTGCCGGGCCTTCAGAAAAGAGTAATTAGCTCAAGACATACTCGCAAATGGAGGTCTACGCACCATCGATCCTTGATGGTCCGCTCTGTAGCGCGTTGCATAATTCGATGGCGTCGAGCCAGAACGCACCGTTTCCGTCTGGTCGGAGTGGTAAAATTAACTCAACGAACGATGGTTCTAGGTAATCCATTCTGTTGTCCTCGATGACAACTGATACGAGGTGGTTGGCAGACGTCGCGGCCGTTCGCTCATCTAACAAGGCCGCGGATCGATAGTGCATCGCGCCCTCACACCTCGCTGAGCTCGGCGTTCTTGCTCTTCCACTCGCTAGACTTTGAGACGATCCCTCTCCTATTGACTCGAGTGAAGAGTTAGAAGATAGACCCAGGTTAGGCGGCCCGCTGCCCTGAGAGGAATCTGAAGGAAAGCGGGGACCGTCAAGTGCACCATCCTGCGTGGAGGATTGGTATTCATCGGCATATGTCGACACGTCTGTGTCCATGTCAAAAGAATAAGTTGTGTCTAAGCCTTCGTACACGTTTTCGAATGTTGGGCGGTCGGCATCTCCATGAGCGGTAACAGTTGGACCTACGTTGCTCCTGGAAGCAGCAGCATCTTGAGTGAAATGAGCTGAGGACGTCCGTTTAGTGCGCTCTCGGCTTTCCTTGTACTCAAAATAAGGTAAAGGCGTAACTTCCGAAGAAATGGGTGCAGTGGCTGAGAACAGAGGTTTGCCTGGAAGAGTCGAAAAAGGCCGCTCAGGCTCAGAAGCGGGATTATATGGTGAGGAATACGTCTGCATCCTCCAGCTTCCTCGTTTACGCTCATCATCTTTCCGCATCCTCCTTTTCTTAGACGTATGGGTGTCGGTCTGCGATGCATTGGTACTCTCGGTAGCAATGCCAGTGTTGTCTTCAGAAGTCTGTCCAGTTGCGGGGTTCGAGTTACTGACCCTTCGATGTGCGGGAGGCAATGTCACACCTCTAGTCTCATCGGTATGCGTGACATCCGGCAACGAAGGAATTTGAGAATTCACGCCGGTGGAACCAGTGTATGCAAGTGGAGCTGAGGCGAAGAGGAAATTATGAATTGAATACGGCAAGTCCTGCGCTGATAGACTTGAGTCCGATCCGGAAACTGAATCCGACGTAGAAAATCCGACATTGCTTGTAATTTGACTGCTCTCGGTAGTATTTTCGATCGAGAGGAGCTGTGGCTGTTGCGTGGCAGCGAAAGGCTGATCTGTTGAGACACCCTCCTGAGTGCTAGGTAGGGCATTGAAACGTGTATTATTCGATGGAACGTCACTGGCCGAGTGACCCTGGTGTTCTGAGTTCTGATTCTCTGGAGAAGATGTACTAGCGGGGGTGACCGATGCCGCTTGAGGCGTCGTGCTTTGTGCAGATACGGTCGAGTTGTTGCCATTCTCCACTGCAGAAGTTGGCGTAGATAATTCGACTGCTGACGGGAAAGCTAAAGACAGATCAATAGAACCAGCGGGACCACCAGGAGAGAATTTGTTTGGCGAGCTGGGGCTTGCTGCAAAAGCCGCCAAAAACCCATCGCCGTGGTACACCTTCGAAGGCAGGGTCAAGGATGTGGCGGGATATATACCCGAAGCTGAAAATGGTGCTGATTGTGTACCGTTTGCATTGGCCTGTTTCGAAGTGAATAGCGAGAATGCGGAATTTGCTCCGAAGCCAAAGCCATTCTGGGCTTGATCACGTCCCCATTGGAAGCCAGCCGACGCATGTACGGCAGTTGTACCTTCCTCGAGTGCTCGAGGAGTCGATGAGCTTTCCTCGTCATCATCAGAAGAATTTGACTGCGACCGTCTATGGCCAAGACCAGGACGCTAGAATAGAAAAATTGAGACTCAATCCCATCATGCGTATGCAGTCTTGAGGAACGTACCTCAAACGCGGCAGAATCGAAACTGCTGGACCTCCTGCAAGAAGAGCCACGTTACATTCTGTTGTATTTCTAACGGGGAGACATTGCTCACGAGCGTGACTGCCTCCCTTCTCCAATGTTCCCAGCCCTCCCTCTAGTAGGCATCGGTACCGGTGCCATGCCTGGCCTTGCGCTTGGTAGCATAGTGCGAGGAACAAAGCGAAACGGTGAGCGCCGTGGCTGTCAAAGGAGGCTCAGCAGCAGATAGTCAAGGATAGGTTGAAGCAACGAGGAGAATCGCATTTGCGGGAAGTTGTACAAGGGAAGCGTCGCGCTTGACGCGTCTCGGCAACTGCCGACTATTAATATTGTTCGCCTTTTTTTACACACTCCCTTTATGCACCCGTATTAATATTCTCTCCCAAGTACCTTCGAACTCGTTCCATCCTAATATCAGATATGTCCATGACTCTGCTCAGCGAGACACCGAAACTGGGGCAGACATACAGGAAGGGTGAATTGGGGAAGTTACTATTTGAAGCTGCACCCCCATCTGGGGCGTCATGCTGCACGTCAGGTTGAACAACGACTGCTGCTCGAGCAGTCTTTATATATACCAGTACATCTGCGTCAGTGCTCATAGGGAAAATTGGATGAATAGATCCCTTGTTACCATGGTTGTAATGTTGTCTGTGCAAACCAGTTTAAAAGGCAAGGAAACTATGAAACTCTCAGATGGAACAGTACTTATACATGCGTTTTATTACAGATGCATGGATGCTTCTAGCCTGCAGCAGGTTAGTCCTCACCTTTGCCGGCATTTATGTGTAGTTGAGCCCGAGGAGTGTGTTGACATATCCATTGACAAGAACTAAATTTCCAAGGAATACGGAAGTTGAATTGAAGCCGTTCCGTCTATCTTCATGCATCGTGCAGGGTTCTGTACTGACACTCACACGCAGGAAACCCCGGATTTTCCTGCCGTGTCAGTACCTTGTATAAGACAACCACCCGCAGATCCGTCGATCCTCACGGTCTGACGCGTCGACGCGTTCTAATCACGTGTACATACACGCAGACAGACCTGCCACTCCGTTTTCTCGTGAGCTTCTATCTACACCACATCCCAGTACCTATATACTATCTCCATTTAATATTCCTTGCCGCTCTTTCCCGCCTATAGGAGCAATGCCTCAGGTGATGCACAGATTCCGCTGGCCGGCTGACCCGCGAAACCTTAACACGAACAAACCGCTGCCCGCCCTCAACAATGGCGCCGATGGCCGTCGTAGTGGCCAACCTCCTCAGAGAACTGGAAGGTCTGTAGGATCACCAAAAGCGGGTCTGAGACGCTCGCCGATCCCGACTATCGCGGTGGACAAGACTGAGCTGCACGCCTCGCAGCGTGCCTCTCGATTCGTCGTGCCCGCCTCCACGGCCCAATTCCACCCCTTTGTCGGTGCACGCGCACGCCGTCGGATGCCCACGCAGCACGTCATCGCCGTGATGGACTTTTTGGAACAGCAGGAATGCGAGATGCGTGCAGAGGTGCAGCGTGTGGCTGCCCAGATCCGCGACCTGCGTCGCTGCGTACGTGCGGTCAAGCGCGAGCGCAGGAAGGAGACGGAAGTGGAAGGTTCAGGATCGGATGCGGATACGGAGGAAATAAGCGTCGTGGTGATTGCAGCGGATTGAGAACGTGCACACCATGAACTGAACGGATATGGAACCTTATGATTATTAGTATTATGCGCGGACGACGCAACCACACACATCTCGATTCTATGCATAGTTTGGTACCTCTAGGAGAACATGCTGTATCCATATTTTTGTATTCTAGTAGACAGACACACAACGCATTACTATCCCTGCCTCGCAGCTTGTGCACCAACAACGCGCGCCGACGATGCTCCGAAACATCCCGGTTGAGTCACGCGTTTTGTACTTATATGCAGCCAGTGCGCTTCAGGTAGCTCCAGCAACTTCAATCACTGACAGCATCCATCATCAACCCTCACAATGTGTACGCTCTCACTTGACCATCGCGCTTGTCGACCTTTCTTATAGACTGCTTATCTTGTTCTAGCCGACGACAGCACTGTAAAGACTGGCAGTCCAGCAGCCCCACGTCCGCATAGGAGACACTCGTCGTTCGACGAACAGACGATGCGTAACCTGGACAAGCAGCTTGCCCAACGACCCGAGAAGAACGAACTCGTCGAGCGCAACATCTTGAAAGGTCTCTAGCTGCATTGTGTGTATGACGATCATAGAGATCTGACTTCTCTTTCGAACGTTGCAGACGACCGTGTCGCGCCGGCTCTGCAGGCCGCACGCGAGCAACTCGAGAAATCTCAACTGCAGGTCAGAGAGTTTACACTGATACATGCAATAACAGCTGACTGGTGAGCAGGACAAATTGGGTCAAGCCCTGCTACATAGGCCGAAGCCAGAAGAGCTGATCAAGGAGGGTATACTGCAACGTGCGTTCGGTGATTTTCGTGATTTCATACATTTCGTACTGACGTCGTGATCTTCTAGCCGACGAAGTTCCCACATCTGCATGATCTCAGAACAACGGCCTCGAGATCGCAATGAGGAGATAGGATGTATTTGTAGCAAGAAACGCGACGGGTTTGTATGTGATTCTAAAACATATTAGTGTCATGTATAGTGTGAATACGCAAGAGTTTGGGACTAGTACTTACAGGAATTATATATGGTGTTGTGACCGTATCGACCGAGCCTCGATTGTAAGATGTCTAATGTTCTTCCCAAAACCCACAATAAATAGGGAGTAATAACCTCAATCACGGTCCCTCCCACGACGCACTCTTTCGCGCATCTGCTTCGCAGCTCTTTTCGCTCCTTGTCCGCCAGCCCATCCTCTCCGACTGAGCCAACCGACCAATTTAGGTGTAAAAGCAGCTGTCAAGCCTACACGGACAGGCAAGAAGAGAGTTTTGTGCACTGTGTACGCGAGCACGAGCATGGCATAGAGGCTTTCGCGGCCGCCCTGTGGTGCCGTTTCGTACTCTTGCGCTCCCGGCTCGGGCGGCGCAGAGTGAAGGAGCGAAGCAACACGGCCCTTTATGGCGTCAGTGACGCGCGACACCTGTTCAGCACCGATGACGTTGATTGCCGCAAAGGCGACTCCGAAATCGACTGCGGAGAGGATGAGGTACACGCCGAGCGCGTACCAGCCGTATGTCTTGATGAGGTGCTTTAGGCGCTGGGAGACCGTCGCGTCGGGCCCAGGTGCGGGTGCGGAGTGGCCTTCACTCGATGATGAGGGCGAAGGAGGGGGTGATACTGACTTTGAGCGCAGTGGTGAATACGAGAACATGCGCCAGGACGAGTGGGTGGGCGCGGCAGTGCGCTGGACGCCGATGCGGGACGTGAGCGGTAGGATTGGACGGGAGATGAAGGAAGCTCTTGGGACAAAAGTTCTTAATCCTGGCAATATAGGTATCCGTGGCATGGTGTAGCGTAGCAAATAGATCGAGAATCAGACGATGCGTAGCTGTTCAGTGTTATAGAATCTTTTGCGCCGGCCGGTGTTGACGCGCGAGCTCGGCGTGACGTACATCACGTGTCGCTGTGAAAGCTTGACTCTTTATGCGGTTACGAGAACAAGTCCTTCGTCGCTGCTGTCCAGCAGAGCTCCTCCGCAACGCAGCAATGCTACCCTTCACACTCCTTTTTATCATTCCCTCTCTGCTCCCTGCTGCAGTCATAGCCGATAGCCTTTTCGGAGCTTCCTGCTCGCTGAACAACAACCGCCTTCAGGTCGGCACCTACCAGTTCTCTAGCGACTGCGACGCCCAAACGTACTGCGCGTCGAACAGCACCTGCGCATTCAAGGGATGCAGAAAGGATATATTTCCCTTTGGTTACAGCCAGGGTGCAGACCTTCCTCCGCTCTGTGGTCCTGGCCAGTTCTGCCCTGACGAGGGAGATGCCTGTCAGGACCTTCTTCCCGTGGATAGCGCATGCCAGCTCAATCGCGACGACGAGTGCGCACCTCCAGACAACTGGAGGGATCTTGCCGATGACAAGTTTGGCCTGAATGTCAACGGCTCTGTATGCCTTGATTTCCAGTGCATGTGGGCGAATGTCACCGTTGGTCTCAGCTGCAAGGTTGAGAACATAGCATACATCGTCTATGGCTCGAACAACCAAGAGTCGCTCAATATTGTTTCCCGGTATGCTTAGCAGCTATAATCCTTTGTTTTTGCGGTGGCTTATCTGCATCCGACACGTAGGGGCAACTGTGCGAAAGGCCTTTACTGTGATTCCCAGCAGCTGGTTTGCATAGAACAAAAGGCAGTGGGTGCAACCTGTGATGCCGACAAAGAGTGCGTACACTTTATGCTCCATGTCTACCGTAAATCTAAACAAAGTATAAAGATGTTCGTCGATGAATTGCCTTCCAACATTGAAGTGCGGCAACGAAATTGATGCTGCTGCCCACGTCGGAGTTTGGGTGTATATTGTCGTCGGAATAGGCATATTCGGAGGCATGTTCGGCACCTTGATCGCACTTTTCTTCTTCCATGGCAAGCAGCGTGACAGGGAGCGTGAAAAGCGACTCCAGTACTGGAGGGAACAGGTGTGCCACTTTGATTCGTTTGAAACGGAAATTTAAGTGTCTTACCGTCCTTCCTTTTAGAATGCGTTCCGGCAAAACATCATGCAGATGCGTGACACTGCTCGCGCGTCGCTCCTCTCTTTGCCCATGGGTGGTGCAAACACGAATGGTAGCAACAGCGTACGAAGCACGCTCTACAGCCGCGACGGCTTCGCATCGGACGAGTCGAACCTGCCTATTCTCCAGAATGCTGGTCCGCGGGGCAGTGGGCTGCGGCACCAGAGCTACGTGGAGGGCTCGGAGGGGGATGAATATGAAGGGAGCTACGTCCGAGAGCAGGAAGTCGAGGGGATGCGATACCGCAATCCCCAGGCGTACTAGTCGATACACGGTCGGCGTAGATAGCTGGACACTGGGACCGTTTCATTTCTCGGACGACGACACTGGACGATTCCTCCATCCGCATCTTAGTCTTAGTATACAGAATACCCTAGCTTTCGCTGCGCAGACTGTTTGTTGTTCATTATTCCCTAATTGCACTGTGCTGTATATGCTGGCACCTGGGGCGAGAAAGCTGACATAAGAATAACATGACGAAAGCTGTCGCGTCCAGGCTCCAGACTCTACACAGTTACTTCAAATTACTGCTCTTCCATATTCCACTCGACCTCGTCTGCCTGGACGCGAACAACCGCGAAATACCGCCAGCACACCGACGACGACCAGGACATGTCGCTCCTCGTCCCATCGGGCTCGAATTCCCAGCCTCAACCCTTGCCGTCTCTTCCACCGTCGCCAACTGAGGAAGATCTGGGTGGCGCCTCGCTTTGGCACGATGCAGACAAGGAGGAAGCGCAGAATCACGAGCGACTAGTGCCTGGGAACGTTAAGGGGAAGGAGAGGGCACGGGAGATTTCGCTCGACGAGGAGGAGAGCGAGGACACTTCAGCTCCCGCCCTCGATGAAGGCTACCCGCCCCAGAAAGACGAGGAAGAGGAATCACGGAAGATAGAAGAGGTGCGTGTCCTTCCTCATCTTTATTCATAACGTGGAAAAAGAGCGCTTAAATGTGTTCTGAATGTGTAGAATTTGAAGCGCTTGGAACAGGTTGAACGCCAGCGGCGGAAGGCAGCCCGCGACTCCGTAGCTTCCGTCGCGCCGAGCAGCGTTGTCAACAACGTTTCACGACGCGCAAGCCTCCTCTGGACTGGTCGGAAGCGTAGCGGCAGCGGTAGCGCGAGTAATCGCACCGCAGCACACAACGTACACACGCAGCTTGGGCAGAGCTCCGAAGACGCGCTCCCACTCAGCGACCTCCACGGCAGCTCCAACTCGCTCGTCTCGCCTGGAGCGTCGAAGCCACCATCGCCAACTTCGCATGGCACGTCTGCGGTTCCCGTCCCGACGATTATTGAGAATCCGTTCGAGATGCCAGACTCCGCGACGCCGCTGCGGGGCTTTCCGAACGAAGATGGCGTGGACACGAGTACGAGCGCCGTGATGCGGCCGTCGTCTCCTCCCCCGCCTACTCCCGCAAAAGCACATGCGTCCGAGAATTCGCCGTTCGACGACCATGCGACAGAACGCCTGACGCTGCAAGCGAGCCCATCGCTCTCACGCCCGCAGCCATCCCAGTTGCACCATCCCCTAGCCCCGCCTCCTCTTCCGCTCGACCTGCCTCCGCCAAAGACGCCTCCCCCGCGCACAAACACTCCAGGTGGTACTCCCACCGTAACTTCGCCGCCAGGACGCGTTCGTGCACCTTCTTCGTCTATGCCTCGCACGAATGCTGGTCCGACGAATCAAGATGGTTCGGAGCAGGAACATCGCTGGTGGACGGATTGGCTATGTGGATGCCGGGAAGAGAAGGACCGGGATAACGTCAGTTTCCGTTACTTCTTTACCTCACTGTCACACGTTGCTCACCGTAGTCTGTCTTGTCATCTCAGGCTGGCCGCACGAATCCATTTGAGTAGGCTCGGGAGCGTGAACTTATTTATATTCTCCTTCTTTTCCTTGCGACCCATTACCCAAAGACTGTTCAGACTGCAATTTTCTCCTTTGGACCACGGAACATCACGTTCCGATTCTGTACAGATTTCGTACATATGGCATCCTCCTGTTACCCTGCTGTTTTACATTTGGACACTAAACCTGTTTGCCCTGTCATGTAGAGATACCACCCATGCACTACTCCGTAATTCCATCTGGAATGTTCAAGCGCTCACCATTGATCTGAGACCCCTACGAATGCTGATCCGTCCTCGAGCTTTCGCTCCTTTGCCGACGTTGTTTATGTGTTATACACCGAGGTCAGGTTTGCATATGAAAGTTCTATGGGGAGCAAACTCCTTACGCGTCGAAGAATAAAACGGAGCTTGGAGAGGTGCTTTACCTCGCAACAATAGTCGATTCGAGGAATGAATTTTGTCCATTCAGGGACTTCAGAATAGGGATGTAATCGTACAAGCTCATTAACAACCAGACGGTCTCAAGCAACGTCAAACGCCAAGGAAAAACGAAATGAAGAAAACAAGAAAAGAATCGTGATAGAACGCACAACTTACAACCATTACATAATCTAAAAGACGGTCATCTCATTTTACAGCAACCAGTTGCCATAGCCATCAGTAGTATGCCCAGTAAGCTACGCCACAGGCTGATGAGTGAAGACGAAGATGAGAATGAGAACGAGACACGGTTGAGAGACTGAGCCCGAGTCGGATCAGTGAATATGGGTCTACGCGCGTTGACTAGGAAGAAAGAAGATCGCATCAGGTATTGTTTGTGGCGATGGAAGAGAATACACATACGCCATGCCGCCGTAACCCATGGCTGCTCCAGACTCGGCCAGCTTCCTTTGTCTGAATGCCTGTAAAACATAGTCGTCAATAAGAACCCTTCCAAAGTGAGTCTAATGACACGTACTCTGCGGTATTTGGTCCGTTCGTAGGTTACCAACGCTACGACGATAAGCGCGATCACAGATATACCAGCAAAAACGCCCAGTCCTATGGGAAGAACTTGAAGCGTCCGTCCGGGAATTACGAAGGGCGTCGCTGACGCGCTTGCAGACTGAGAAGAGTTCTCAGCGGCAGCGGTACCAGATTCAGTTGATGCATCTGCTGTCCCAGTGCCCCCGGATGCTGCGGCAGCGGTTCCCGAACTCGAAGTCGCCGTCGTTGTTGCAGTCGAAGCGGACTGATCCGCCGCAGCTGATGGCGCAGCGGCAGAAGGTGAGCCAGATGACACGCCTACGATGGCACTGTCTGTGCCCGAAGCTGAAGCTGCACTTTCGGTGGCCGAGTCGGTTACGCTAGCCGAGCTCACAGAGCCGATAGAACTAGCTGCCGCTGACGATGAGACTCCAGACGGGGACACGGAGATGACAGGCTAAAGAATACAATGAATTTGCAGGTTTCGTCTAACAGCATCTGGACTTACGTTGATCGATACGGGAGAGCCTGCGGTCGCGGAAGCCGTTGCTGCTGTAGCGGCGGCACTTGACGACACTGAACCGGTATCAGTGCTAGACGACGATGAATTTGCAACTGAGACTGAGGATGATGATGAGTCTGAGGCAGTAGCTGTGCCCGGTGCGGCAGAGATTGTCACAGCAGTATCCGTCGCAGACGCGACAGAAGACGCCAAGCCCGTCGCTGTCGCTGATGAACCATTTGAGCCTGCAGAAGCGTTCGCTGCGGATACAACACATTGCTTGACCTCAACCACCTGCGCGTTACCACTGGCATCCGTCGTTGGCGTTAGTGTGATAGTACAAGTCTCAGTGACGACACCGTTCGCACTGCGGGACAATGGGGTTAGTATTCGACCACAGACAGAAAAGTAATTGTTACGCACGTATCGCTGGTCGTCGTAGTCTGTACAGTCTGTGCTCCACCAGCTCTCCTCACTATTTCCACCGAATCACGCCCGGCGATGTTCAAACCATGGGGAAGAGAATGCACCGGTGCCGAGACGAACAAGGTCAAGAGCAGGATGAGAGCAGGCTGCATTTACGGTGCTGATGCGGGGGTGACAGCAAAGGAATGAATGAAAGGAAATGGAGACCTGCTCCTAGTGAGCACGTCAAGCAAGACGATGCTCTGTAGTGGCTTGATTCTGAAGGAAAGAAGGAGAAGGAGCCGCCTGGGCAAAACGAAGAAGAAATGGCAGGAGGAGAGCTCTGGAGCGTGGCAACTTAGACGCGGTTGCGCCCATGGGCGATAATTCTATTCGTGGGAAAATGACGGCGGCCGGCATCGACTTTGGCTCTGGCAACAAGAACGTTCTTAGCAACGCTCTCTCACCCCCGTCAAGTTCAACAGCGACATCGCTCTCCTGTGAGAAACATCACGAAACAATCTCATTCAGTCGCTCCTTCTGAGATTCAGCGATAGTAGTGTCAGGAGATTGCATACATAGATTCATACGTAGTCTAGAAACAATCCTTTGAACAAGCTTGTTGCCGAAACTCAGACTTCGTTGCCCTTCGTGCTTGCCGTGAGGCTTCAGGCCATCATGCCATGCTAATTGTGGCCTGCGGAGGTGATGCGAGGATGCGTCGCGTCAGTATCTCTTGATGTTGCTGTCGCGTCTTAAGCGGTGCCGAAGGTAGATATGTAACTCCTCGGTGTGCCCTGGAGGCACGACGCTCCAAATAGGATATAAGTAAATAATCGAGGCTTGAACTCCAGCGGGACGTCTCCGACGGCTTGGCAGGTTCCGTAGATTCAGCGCATGCCGTACTCCACAGCCTTGTACGCTTTGCCGCCTCGAACCCGCCTTCTGCTGCGGAAAAGGTCAGTTGCGAAGCCAATCATTCCAGCCACCGTGGCGGTTCCCCAATTCTCAAATGTCACTGAGAGTAAAACATTGATGGCGACTGCCGCTACCAGGACGAACCGTGCAGATAATGGCAGCACCATGAGCTCCAGGATGATGAGAAGCGATTGCGGAGGGAAAAGTATGAGCCAGACGTTGATCAGCGCGATTGCTGAGATTGCCAGCATAAAGAATCCTGTGAGACCGTTGTCAGAAGCTGAAGAACGCATTTATTATTGTTAAACTCGCCATTGGTCCACATGGGTTTCCGGTATGGAGGGCCTATGCTGAAAACCGCCGCAACGAGTATATATTGGAAACACGACACGAGGAACAACGTCGTATTCTCATAATTCAGGGACTGAAGCTTGTCACCACTCGGGTCCGGCATGTTCTCGCCCGGCGGTGAATACCTGAGACCCGGAAGACGTCAAGGGCACATCTTACACAAACTGTCAACAATGGACTCACCAGCTCTGCGATCTTACCCAGAAAAAGGCCCAGAACTGTACTGCGCTTGTTATAATTATCTGACCGGTAATGCTGGCAAGGACCTTCTTTGAGACGAGGCTCGCCGTCGGCCGCTTTGGGTGAATTTGAGGGAACGGGAGTGAACGACCCACTTGAGAACGACAAGCATTGATTGGAATCTGGAGGAATAGAATAATAGGTAGACTTACTGGTAACGGCGATCGGGATAATAATGAACAAGTCTATGTAAAGGAACTGGAGAGGAATTGACGTGAGAGACCGCTCGCGCCTGACTCGAAGTGATTGACAAGCCTCACCTGGAAGTCACCCAGCGACGATGCGAAAGAGTAGAGCAGAGTGATCGTCGTAAATTGAATGAGTGAATACAGTGCCCTGTTTGATTGCAAAGTAATTTTCGATAGGGCCTATAGTCACAAATTAAAGCGTAGAATCTCACATGTACTTGAAGCAGCTGAAGCTTGTCACCAGTGCAGCACGTCCTTCCTTGATCACTTCGAGCACACAGTTTATGTCTGGCGTTCGGCTTGTGAAGGGTGCAGCGACTGAAGCCTCGGCCTCAGAAAGCGATAGTCCCACATCAGCGGCCTTCAACGCGGCACAATCATTCGCACCATCCCCGCACATCAAGACAGTATAGCCAAGTGCCTGAAGGCGCTCGACCACCTCGTTCTTCTCGTCTGGAGACATCCTCGCAAAGACTTGCGTTTTGACGAGCATCTACATTAGCTAGGCTTCAGAAAAGATTCATGAAAGAAGAATTCATAACTCACCCGCTGCACAGTTTCTAAAGGCGCATGGTTCATCATCCAGCGGAATACATCGCCCGTGAGTGCGAGCGTATAGTCGTGATAAGAAATTTCATCTGCAGACTCCACTGTATGGTGCGGTGGTGGATCCAGCGGCTTCAAACTGTAGTCGTTCAAAATCCACAATGGATCATCCAAACAAGACCAAGAGAGCTTGGCTAAAGGCATTGATGCGTTCCCCTCCCGGAATATCGGGCTGAAAACATGGGCAGTTTGGTTGATGAGTCCGCACTCCCGAGCGACGCTCACGGCAGTCAAGGGGTTATCGCCTGTGATCATGCGACAAGCCATGTGAGCTGCTCGTAGAGCTTGTATGGCCGGTGCGGTCCCTGGCTTCATCTTGTTCTCGAATATAACAAGACCAAGGAAGCGGAGGCCGGATTCGGCCTGTTCACGTTTGAGACGCTGAGCCTTCAACCACGACAATCCTTCGACACTCTTCCCTGCCATTGCTATAACACGGTACCCGCGTTTCGTATAATATGAAAGCAGATCATCATAATCATCAGGGACTATGGTATCTGTTAGTTTATGGTTATTGGGGATGAAGGGGGAACTCACACGAATCCTTTTCGCATATGTCTTCCATGACCTCAGGCGCTCCCTTGACGTAAATTTCCATACTGGAGCTCTTCAGCCGCTTGACTACGACGCTCATCCGGCGCAGAGCCGATACGAACTCGAATGTTCGAATCACCCCGAGTTCCAGGAAGTGCGCGTGCTAATTAGATTAATTTAACAAGACTGTTCAGGACGAAAGGGGGGAAACCAGATTACTTACTTTTGCAGCTCCTTTGAGAGCATCCTCTACTCGAAAAGATCCACTTCCAGGTGGTCGCACAATAGTTTGAACCAGTGCCGCCGAAGAACGTGAACCACTTGCTTTGTCTTTGATTACGCCTGTTCCCGCAACTTGACCTTCTTCTAGAGTCCACTGCGTAAAATTGAACATCTTCATGTCAAGCGGATCGCCTATCACTTCGCCATTCACGACCTGAAGCATATGGCATGTCGCAAGGGCTTGCAGAAACAGCGCTTTCCCCGCACCAGCATCGGATGGCAAATCATGTATATCCTCGATGAGTTCGCCAAATTGGTGCGCGTTTCGTTCCATCCCTCGAACACCCAAGATGTCAAGGCCATCTTCCGTCAGTGTACCTGTTTTATCGAAGCAACAAACATTGACCTTGCCGCTGACGTTGACCCGATTCGGGGAAATGCAGAATATGCCGGACTTCCGTAGTCGACTGAGGGCGAAGCTAGTTCCTATGGAGAGCGTAGCAGGCAAGGCTGGAGGGACAACAACTGTTATTAAATCCAATGCTCGAATCAGAATCGTATGCCAGGGAACCTTTCATCACTATTAGAGCAGATTCGATCACAAATAGAGGATCGAGCGGGACTTACGCCAAGACGAACAAATTGAACAGCGGAAATGAGAAATCCGAGCCCAGCGATACCAGCAAGCACGCCAATAAAACGCATAGAGTCCCTGTAGAAAGCGAAACCAAGAGGTTTGGGAAATAGCATGGATCGCACTAACGATCCTTTCGTCGTATTGAACCCTAGTCATGGACGACACGTGAATTGACTGAAAAGATCAATGAAGACTGTAATGTTTACCAGTGCGGGCGACGAGAGCAATAGGCGGCCCTCCGGTGCTGCCGTCAGTGGTCATGGTGCCTCTCAAACGGACAACCCGAGTCCCTGCGTACAAGAAGCTTCTAGTGTTCTCGATGGTTGTGTCAGAGTTGTCCCTCCACTTCGCTAATTCAACATCCTTGATCGGAGATTTATTGACAGGAACGCTCTCTCCAGTCAACATACTTTCATTGACAATCGCGTCTCCAGATAGAAGAAACATATCAGCGGGGAATATAGAAAGAGCGAGATCCGTGAGCGAAACAATATCGCCAGGAACGAGCTCAGACGAATTTCTTGTTTGCCCTAAGCACATGTCAGAAGTCGTGTTTATAACGTCATCAAAACTGCGACCTACATCGTCCACTGCTATAAACATTGATGGGACATGAAAAGCGAGACATTTCCCTCATACGTGTCAAAGTCTTCGTAGACGGCAATTCAGACGAAATTTTGGGAATCAGGAACGCTCGGAGTGCGCACCTTTTTTGTGTCTATGAGTGTGCTTGCGATACTTGAGAAAGAGATAAGGGCAATGCAAAATGCATAGTAGTAATAGTCGTCCAACGACCACAAGACAATGCTAGCGAGTTGGAATACGTAGAAAGGGTGGATAATCTGGATTTATTTAAATTCTTCAACATCAACCTGCTAGAAGAAGCATAACAAGGAAGCATACCTCTTCTACTAGCAAGGTTGGAATAGATTTTCCCTCTATATCTATAAGATTGAGTCCGAATAAAGTTAGGCGCTGTTCACGCTCTGAGCTCTCAAGGCCCTTTTGCACCGCTGGAATGCCTGTCCAGGTTGGATCTCTCCACTCACTACAAAACAACGGTCACTGTAGTTCCAATCCATGCTCGAAAGGCGACTTGCCTAACCGCAGAGAAAAGACCTGTTCTTGTGTCAAGTGCGAATCTCAGATAGCGATAATCAACCACTTTCAAGGTAGAGAGCACGTCAGGTCCTTTGCCATTCGAGTCTGCTGTGCTATCAAGTCCTGTTTTCGTCGAGAATACTGTTGATGACGCATACGGATAGATCAAGGTTTTGACGGGAAACATAGATACATCTTTAAATGGTGTCTTGGTGAAAGGAGTGAGATAGAGCTTCTGTACTTCAAAACTGCTTGAAATACCTCGACGACAATGAATCCATCCCTGCTGTCTTTAAAGGCCTTTTCTCGCGCAACCCAGCGCAGCCAAAGTCGGGGGAACCAATGGCCAAGAAGTCCTAAGAGACCAAAACTAACAATGCAACTGAATCGCCATGCCCATTTCCGCCACATGACAGTCTCATAACCAATGAATCGGACCGTTACATCTTCATCTTGCATAAAGATTCGTTGACGGCTCGGTGGACCAGGCGGAGGCGAGTCTAGAGGCTCAAGGACTAGATTCATGTTTATTCTGGTATCGCCGAACACGGGGTCGAGCGCCATGTTAGGCAAGGAGCCGGAGGGAGATGGGGGCAACGACCCGTAATCAACGTCGCTGGAGTCTGCGAGATCAAGTTCACCATGTCCAAGGCCCAGCAAATCGTCCCCTGACGAGTTGTCATCGTCCTCTCCTGAAGAATAGCCCCAGCGCTCGTCATCATCTTCTGATGCAACCGCGTTTTCAGATACAACAGAGGATGATCGCGAACCTCGTCGAGGCTTCCGCGACCGGCGGCTTGAAGCCGCGGACTGCAAAGAGAGTGAGTGACGACGACTGGATGTCCCATGCTCTTGGAGGACATGCGATCTTCCTCCAAACATGTGTGTGAAACTATCGAACATAGATGTTCGCATTACTTCTGGTGATACCGAACGTCGACGTCGACGTCGCACCGGCCCAGAGTCACCATCTTCTCCCACCTCCTCACTGGATACTTCTCCATCATTAATGGAAATGCTATCCTGTGTATCTTGTCGAGTACCCAATGCGGGCCTCGGGGCATCCTCGCTTCTCCGTCTATGCCTTGAGGGTCCTCCATGTGAAGAATAGTCGCTACTCATGCGCCGCAAATGTTGTGTTCGCTCGCGGCTCATCTCGCGATGGCTCATGCGGCTGACACTGCTTGGCATTGCAGCACTTCCCGGGCCATCGAAGACCGCCCCGGTGCTTTCGTGGCCATCCAGTCCATCGAACGCTTCATACGGGCGGCCGACCTGAGAGTCGCGCCGGAGGCGTCGCACATTTTGTGATTCTGAGATAGCATGTTCAATGTCGACAGCCGACGCGCCTTCTGTGTAGTCGTAGTCTTCTTCTTGCATGTGCGAGCGAGACAAAGATGTGGCGCGAGGTAACTCGCGAAGCTCTACAGCGTCCCAATGTTGAGGTGTGCTAGGTGAGGGAGAGACTGGGTCTGCCATATTTAGACGTTGTGCCGGAAGTTCACGCTAAGTACAGAATCCATTGAATATTCGAAGGTAATATACGCAAATACACAGACTAATAGGTACAGGACTATCCGAGATACCTCCAAATGAGATAAAAGCAAAAGAATGTGAACACCGCACCACCGAAGAAAATATACATGTCCTGTGTGCTATAGAAAGGTTAGCTTAGACGAGCAATTCGGCAGGTTGGACCCACCTTCGTCTTTCAATCCACCCGATAACATCCCTACTTAGACCCAGCGTGTTCGCAGCATCCAGTATCCGACGCTGAGTTCCTTTGAGCATATTTCGTTGGTCCACAAGGCTATCTAGAACCTCTCGACCCTGAGCGAGGAAGTCGTCCAGTTGTGCACTCGTGTTTTGAGCGAATGAGTGCTCGCGCAAAGCGTATGCTTCACGATCGAGAGATGACCCCGGCATAACAGATCCGTTGGGTGTCGCACTGCGAAATGGCGATTCGCCTACGAGTTCAGGAGGAGCAGTACTGCGAGCAGCACCATTGGCAAAACGTTGTCGTGCAGCACCCGCAGACTGAAGAGTTGCACTAGAGAATAATTCTGATTTCTGTGCCGTTTCGCGCTGAACATCGTACGCTATAAGATAAGTATCGTGAAGGAATAGTAAAAGACAAAGACCAACCTCCTTCTTAATACGATCAAACTGGCCCATTAGTTCACTGTAGTCCGCTCTGAACTTCTGTAATCGCCTGTGTACTCAGCGCAGTCAGCCAAGGAACAACATCGAGTAACAAACTACCTCACATTTGGGCTTTCTCCTGCTTCGCCTTTAGCATCTCTCTTCGCGCCATTGAATCATAATCCTCAATGGTCCGGTGGAGTGCAGCGAGTGAGGCGGCAATCTGCCCTAGCGTACACGAATGTAGCACCGCCGCCGAAAAACACGAACCGACTTGCTGGTCAGCGCCAAGCAGTGAGCAGACTACGAGCTGTACTAACCGTGCAAGGACGCGCTGCTTTCCCCTGCTCGCATCTTTTCCAGGTCAGCTTGTATAGACGATGCCTGACGGACACCGAGTGTATATAATGAGTTCATCTTGGTATACGAAGGGCAAGAGTTTCGACGCGTAGGGTATGTGCTTTCAAGATTCCTCGCCTAGTAGAGTAAGACGTCAAAATAGCAGTTGATTTGAGTACTAAGTCTGACTTCGCTGTCGTCTTGCCAGTATTGACAAGTTCCCCGATTATGAAAGATGGAGAGTAGTGCTAGTGAGCATGGCGAGCAAGTTGAGGATCGGACACGTCTATGGAGGAGTCTCACTTAACCTCTTACCACCATCATCTTGACCGTGGGAAAGACTTTATCTGTACATCATCCAGTTTCTAACGATGGCCCCGCCCCCCAATGCGAAGCCACCGAGCCTTCATAAAACCAAATCGCTCAGATCCTTAGGCAACATCAAGGATCCCACTAAATGTGAAGAGTGCAAATACGAATTGCCTCATCATAGTCGTTCGTGTGTCTCTGGCGCGGCGAAACTCTGCAGTAAATGCGGACGCGACTCGACATACAATCATAATTCTGCCGTCTGTGATCTTTCTGCGACAAACATCGCCAAGTGGTCCCCAGATATCGAAGCGGATAACCACGCCGCCGCTCTCCGTAAACAAGGGGACCTCCCCCCTACTCCAGAAATCCTTTCTCAACAGTCTCTTAAACGATCTCCATCCGAAGACGAACATCAGGGGCGTGAAGCTCCCAGTAACCCCGCCATGATCGGGCAGATCCCGGACGACAAGGACGCTATGGACGCTGACGACGATATGTATGTGAACTCTCAAACCCCCCAAGTCGACACCGACACCATCGATATCAATAACGAGGACCCAGAAATTGCCGCAGAAATTGCCGAAGAAGTTAACCGGAAAGCTCTTGAGCTCGTGGACGGATCGGTCCGCGACCTCCATAACCTCATTTCACAGGACCACTGGAAGTCAGAAACACCTTTTCAGAACGACCCCGCACGTATGGGACGTTATATGGCTAACATTGCATCCTCTCTTTGCTTTTGGATTAACTGCTCTAATATGCTCGATGAGGAAACTCAACGCGAGAACTATGCTAATACCGCTATTAACAGCTTCCAACCCGCTTTTAAGATCCACTCGCCTTATTGCAAAAACGTCTTCGATAACATTTACCGCAGCCCTCAGGACATTCGCGACGAACATATTTCAGATGAACTTACAAACATGTCCCATTCCATCTCTTCTCTCGTATCTATGGTTTCATCTCTGACCGAAAAAACCACTAAACTCGAAAAACAGGCGCAAAATACTACTAAACCTAAAGTATCCTTCTCGGCTAACATTCACACAGACAAGAAATACCTACCAGAACCTCTAGGCGCTCACTTCACCCATGATCCGCGGTTCCCCCCGCCCCCCCCAGTTGTTAAACAACGCGTGCCCCCTCCCAAAGGTGGGCGCACAGAATACGAATTAGCCATGGCCAAAACCCGCATCCCGGGCTCGGGCTTTCGCATGGATACTCAAGGCACAATCCACGCACCAGATGGGTACATGCATTCGGAACATAACGCCCCCCGCCCAGGATTAACAACCACCATATACCCTCCCCCAGTCCAGTCCATCGGAACCGACAACGACAGATATACAACGGTTACGTACGCCAAGGCAGCACAGAAAAGGCCCAAACAGGTCCCCACCAAAGTTACGAGACCTACCACAGACCACCCTGACGGGGAGGTCACCACCATGCCCATGAACCGAGCTAACGGCTCAGTCAACACGCACATTCGCAACGTTAAACGCATATATTTCTCTCTCCCTGACAACCTCGCTGTTCGTCCCCTCCCCAATTCAATCAAAAACACTGTTCGTTTGGGCCTCAAAGGCTCTGCCGATTTCAAACATCTCGTCGTCCTCAACGTCGAGTATACTTCTAACGGCAATTTATGCATTTCATTCACTAATATTCACGCTGACTTTGACTCCAACTTCGCGTCGCTTGCTTCCACTCTTAACCATGTTATTAACATCAGTGGGGCGAAGGTCTTTACCCCTTCTCCCCAGTTCAAACTCGTCCTCCCAGCTGTTCCGGTTTTCGATAAAAACACCAACATCCTCTACTCCCAAGGGGATTTATTGGAGGAGCTGTCGTCTCTTCCTCAATTTGCTAACCAGGAGTTCCTTTACCCCCCCCCCCCCCGGTTCATGGCATCTATCGAGCGCTTGAACACCCTCGACTACTGCAACGTTTCTATCATTCTCAAAGATACTAACCGTCTTGCTTTCGACCACTTTTTCCTTCACAACAACTGTAATATCCCAATCTTCGGTGTTATCCAACGCCTTGAGGAGATGCGGGCCCGACCCACTATTTCACAGTGCGACAATTGCCATCGCCTGGGACACCCCTCCACCAAATGCCGCTCAGTGGCGCGATGTGCCATTTGCTCCAAACCACACCGGACAGCCGTGCATGTCGCAAGATGCGCTCCCTGCACTGCATCTAACAACCTTGCGTGCCAACACTTCACGCATTGTATCAACTGCCAAGGCGACCATAATGCCAGGTCTTCCACCTGCCCTGCCCGTCGCAATTACCGACCTCCATTCTAAATGATGACATCTCTTTCCATTCTTTCTTTGAACGTTCGATGTTCGGAACCTACTACTGACCTTCTTTTTAAATCCCTTTTCCAGTGGGGCACTGCGTGCCCGGACATTATCTGTCTACAGGAAATCGCCACAATTTCTACCACCATTCCTTCCAAGTTATCCGCGGAGGGGGAACGGCAATTTGCTACTCGCAATTCTGACCCCTTTATTTGTGTACTTCCCCCTTCATCCCAATCCATACCACCCGCTTGCGCGACTTTCATCCACCCGCGCGTCGCTCATTTATTTAGCTCCCAACCGAACTTATCACGACCCATATTTCAGGTTACGATTAGTATTGACCGTGGCCCTTCATTTCCCCCTATTTATATTTGGAATATTTACAATGCCCCCTCCACCCACGCATTTGAAGATCCTTTCCCCAACCCTTCGCTGGCAAATACCCATATTTTTCTCGGGGACTTCAATAGACATTCGGCCATTTGGTCCGATATTCATTTCTCTAATCTTTTTCCCGCTTCTGAACCTTTCGTGCGCTGGATTGACGATTCCTTGTTAGTGATCGCCAACCCTCCGAACACTCCCACTTTCTTTTACCCCCAGGGTTCTTCCACGCTTGACCTTGTTATGTGCTTGCCAGACATTTCTCCTTCGGTTATTCAATCCCTCCTTATTGGAGACCCCTCATTTGAATTCCACTCCGACCATCTCCCTCTTTCATTTTCCTTCCCCATTTTGTTTACACCACCCCCCGATACACACCCCCTCCGTCTTGTTCGTAAGCGTGACATCCCCTCTTTAATTTCCGATTTTCACGAATCGCATTTATTCTCCTTTGACGCAACAAATATCCATTCTCCTTCTGATATCAATGTCATTTTACATTCCTTTTATATGACGTTTTCATCCTTTACAACTTGCTTTCTGCGAAAGCACAAACCCTGGACCTATCACGGGCCCCACTCTTGGTGGACCGAGCAATGCAGTCAAGACTATCAGTCACACCATTCCAACCCATCACCGGAGAGCCTCTCCCGACTTCACAAAACTCTCGCCGCCGCTAAATCTACCTTCTTCGGCGGTTTACTCCAACAATCTGACCACGCATCCATTTGGAGGCGACAACATATTGGCACAGCGCGTCGCCGCCATCCCATCGGCGCCCTTAAGCTCCCTTCTGGCAGCTTCACTTCTAACGAGAGCGAGAAAGCCGACCTCTTCCGCTCGATGTTTTTTCCCACGCTCCCTCCGGGTCATCTCGACCAGCATACACTCCCACCACTATCCGACATTGAGCTTGTCTCTGTCGACGAAATACTCCGGGCCCTAAAGGGCACCGACGACTCGACGTCGCCCGGAATGAACTGCTTCTCTTACCTTCATCTAAAACTTTTTATTGAGCTCGAACCTTCGTTCTTTTCTGAAATATTTTCTGCCTGCCTTACTTTTGGCTATTTCCCCTCATCCTTTAAACATTCCATCGTCACATTCATTCCCAAACCAAAACGTTCTGATTTTTCACTCCCTCGTTCATTTCGCCCTATTGCCCTGGTTGACACTATGGGCAAATTATTCGAACACATTCTTTTCAACCGCCTCCAAGTTATATTTGAACAACGCTCCCTTATTCCTCCATCACAGCATGGTTGCTGGAAAGCCCTATCCGCGCTTACCGCCTGCTATGAACTTTTACATCTAAATAACTTCAAACCCATCATCTTTTCTCCTTTCACCAGTGACCCTGGCTTCGGTCCACCCGAATCCAAACGCCGTCGCCTGTTGACCTCTGTGGTCACGATCGACATACAAGGCTTCTTTGATAACATTTCTCATCCCTTACTTATTGATCGGTTGACCCGGTCCCATATTCATCCCAACCTCATTAATTGCGTTTCTCATTGGATTGTTAGGCGGGAGCCCGGGAGACGACTCGGACTGGGCAGGCCTCGGCTGACTGTCGTCTGGGACGTGCTATACTCGAGCGTAGACTCGGGACACGCTGTACTCAGACTAGGTCGTCACGGAGGTAAGAGGATTAATACAAGTCTAAACTAATACAAGGGGGACGAGTCTCACCTAGGTCGTCACGGAGGTAAGAGGAAAAGCAGAACAAGGAGTTCATGCAATTCCTGAGACCTTATATAGCGATGACCGTGAGACTATATTACCTAACATTACATAACGAGTGGGAATGGAACGAATGAAGGCAGTGTGGGAATGATTGTGTAAGATGGGTAAATATAATGAAAAGGACGAATATAATAAAGGAAATGGTAAAAGGGAAGATAAAGGAAAAGGTGAAAGTTCAGGTTCTAACATTACCCCCCCTTCAAGGTTGGGCGTCCCGACCAACCATGATCGCGGTCGTCAGGCTCGGTGTCGACGAAGAGCGGACGGAGTCGTTGACGAGGGATGTCGAGTTTCCGAGGTGCACCAGGATGTTTGAGGTAGAACTCAGTGATCGCCTCCTTCGCGTTCTCGCCGAAGTCCGTCTCAGGCTGCCAAGTAGGTTCATTGTAGCCGACCCACTTGACAAGGTACTGTAGTTTCCCTCGGTGCAGACGTGAGTCTAAGACTTCCTCGAGTTTGTACTCCTCCTCGTTGTCGACGATGTCTGGCGGCAGCGGCGGCGGTTGCTTCTGGCTTTCAAAGGACGGTTTGACGGCGGGTTTCAATAGGGCTTCGTTGAAGACAGGGTGGACCTTTTTCCATCACTTCGGGAGTTTGAGCTTGTACGCGCTCGCTCCTATCTTGTCGACAACGTCAAAGGGGCCGTACCATTTGTCTGCGAGTTTCTTTGTCGGCGAGTCCGTACTGATGTTTCGCCCGTCAAGGAAGACCTTGTCACCAGCCTTGTACTCCACCGAAGCTCCTGCTGTCCAGTCATGGTAGCGCTTCATGTCCTCTGCTGCCTTGACTAGGTTGTCCTTAGCAACGCGATGAGTCTCCTTGATGTGCTTTGCGAATTCTTCCGCTGACATGTTAGCAGATGAGGTTCGCGTCGTGTCGAAGCTCAAGGGGTGACGTCCTGTGTTCACGTAGAAGGGGGACATCTTCGTTGCTGAGTGTTCGCGGTTGTTGTATGCGAACTCTGCGAGGGGGAGCCAGTCCTTCCAGTCTGATTGCCGATGGTTAACGAAGAGTCGAAGGTACTGTTCGAGCTCTTGGTTAACGCGTTCCGTTTGACCATCCGTCTGTGGATGGTACGCTGTCGACGGGTTGCCTTCAATGTGCAGAAGTTTGTACAGCTCCTTCATCATTGACGCATCGAACTGCGTGCCTCGGTCGTGGATGATCTTCTTCGGTAGGCCATGGAGGCAGAAGACATGGTCGCGGTACAGCTGGGCCATGCCTTCTGCTGACAGCCTCGTCGTCGTCGGGATTGCATGCATCTGCTTTGAGAACCTATCCACGAAGACGCAGATCGCGTTGTGTCCCTTGGAGTCCGGGAGCTCTCCGATTAGGTCGACCGTAACAATTTCCCAGGGTCCTTCAGGGACAGCGTTTGGATGAAGCGGTCTAGACCTCGACGTTCTTAAGGCTTTCGTCCGTTGACAACGGTCGCATCCTCGGATGTATGCTCGGATGTCAGAGAACATCGATGCCCACCAGAAATCACGACGGACGAGTTCTACTGTCTTCGATGCTCCCGGATGACCAGCCAGAACCGAGTCGTGGCACTCCCGCAACACAGCCTCCTTTATTGTCGATGGGACATACACCTTGCCTTTCATCCGCCATAACTCGTCGACCTCCACCAAACCCGTAGGCCTCTCCGACTCGTCTTGCGCCCTCTGCGCTTCACCCACTCGTTCCACCACCTCGTCGTGCGATGTCCACACCACTCCACGGTTCAACCACTTATCCTTGATGAACACGACCCCATCATTGTCATCCTTGCCCTGATCATAGCCCGCCATGCGCGATAGCAGGTCGGCCTTGCCCATCGTCTTGCCCGACTTGTGTTCGAGGTGGAAGTCGAATTCTTCAAGTTCGGTCCGCCAGCGAGCTTGGCGATAGCTCAGCTTCTGCGCCGACCTGAAGTAGGTGAGGTTAGCGTGGTCAGACCAGATTTCAATCTTGTGGTGAGCGCCAAGGAGGTATTGCCGCCAATCCTTGAGCGCTGAAACGATCGCGAGCATCTCCTTGTCGTAGATCTCGTAGTTTCGTTCCGCTGGTTCAAGTGCCTCTGACCTGTAGGCGATCACCCTCCACTTCCCTTCCTGCTTCTGCAACAACACACCACCGAGTGCAAAGTTCGACGAGTCCGCTTCTACGCGGAAAGGGCCCTCGTCATTGGCAATGGCTAGGACTGGAGGTGAGCAGAGACGTCGTCTCAGCTCCTCGAACGCTTCCTGCTGTTCGGTCTCCCATACCCAGTCCTTCTTGCCCGTTAACGACGTCAATGGTTGGACCACCTTGCTGTAGTCCTTAATAAACCGTCTCAGCCAGTTTCCCATACCGAGGAACTGTTGCAGCTCCTTGAGGTTCCGTGGGACTGGCCAGTTCACAATCGCCTCCGTCTTTGCCGGGTCAGCCCTGATCTCGCCATTGCCGATGATGTGGCCGAGGTATTTGACGACCTTGGCGTCAAACTCGCACTTCTCCGGCTTCAGGTACAGGCCATTTTCTCGGAGGATCTGGAGTACGCGCCTCGACGTGTCGATATGTTCCTCAATGGTTTCCGAGAGGATCAGGATGTCGTTGAGGTATACAATGATCAAGTTCGCGTAGATTAGGTCCTTAAAGATGTGGTTGACAAAGGCCTGGAATGTGGCCGGCGCGTTGCAAAGGCCAAAAAACATGACCGTCGGTTCGAAGAGGCCCATGTTCATGTGAAACGCTGCCTTCCATTCGTCACCCTCGTGGATCCGGACATTGTAGTACCCCCAGCGAAGGTCAAGCTTAGTGATGTACTTCGCTTTCTTGACCTTGTCGACGAGTTCGTCAATGAGAGGGAGGGGATACTTGTTCTTGATCGTACCGTCATTGAGCTTACGGTAATCCTGGATCGGGCGTAGCGATTTGTCGGCCTTCTTAATGAAGAAGAAGGGCGACGCCATGGGCGATATCGACCGTCGAATGCGACCCGACTTCAGATTTTCATCAAGGAAGTCCTTGAGTGACTGCTGCTCAGTTGGCGTGAGCGGGTAGATCTTACAGTCGCTCGGTTTGAAGTCGGGTTTCAAGTCGATGACATGGTCCCAGGGTCGGTGTTCCGGCAGCTTCTCGAAACCTTTTTTGCTGAAAACGTCGGCGTAGTCGTTGAGGTATGCGGGCCAGGACGCCTTGTCCATTTGCATCTCACTCACCCTCCTCATCTGTTCCACCACCTTCTTCACCTTGCCTAGGTCCTCCACCGGCTCCCTCTTGATCGCACATTCTTCTGGACAGCGGGTGAATTCGATCGAACCCGTTTTCCAGTCGACCTCCGGATTGTGACGTCGAAGCCAGTCGTACCCCAGGAAGATGTTTGACGACGCTAGGGACGTTACTGCGAGGACGATCCTCTCCTGGTGACGGCCGATCATGAGCTCGACATCAACGTACTCCTCGATCAATCCGGCCTCATTGTGCGTGCCATCGGCATTGAGCACCACGAGGGGTCGGATGTAGCGTTTCGTTTCCAACCCGTACCTCTCGACGAACCTGACGTCGATGCAGGATCCCGTGCATCCTGAATCCACAAGGGCATGCGCATCTACCTCTCTCGTCTCACCCGCTATTTCATGCTCGACGGTCAGGAGAAGGTCCAGCTGGCGTCCGCCAGTTCCTCTCATGAACAGTTGCTCGTACTCTTCATCTTTGTTCACACCGGTGGGGACTTCGTAATCGGGAAAACCATCGACGTCGTTTGCATCTATGTATTGTACAGACGGTTGGTTATATTTTAGCGAATCCGGATTCGAAGTCCCTTGTTCTTCTCGGTCAGTCGCCCCGATGGCTACGCCTGACCACTCGCAAAACCCTGCGAGTCGACGACCTCTTCGTCATTGTCTTCTTCCTCCACATAGTCCTCCACCGTCGACCTTTGAGTGTCCACGACTTCCTCGAATGCCGACTCCTTCATCACGCCGAGCTCGTCAGCGATGAGGCGGCGCTCGCCCGGTGCCATCAGCTCCAACATACGCTGGATGATCGGCTTCGCCTGCGGACATTTGTCCTTAAAGTGTCCCAGTCCACCGCAAATCCAGCACGTGCGCTTTCGTTGCGCCTCATTCATCGAGATGTCCATCGGTTGGCCGGCACCTCCGAAAGTGACGCCCGTCACGTCACGCTTATCGGCGTGCGGGGCTGCTACCTGTTGGCGTGCAGGAGGCCCTTGTTGGGGTGTTGGACGGGGCGTGAACGGCAATGTACGACCTTGTTGGATGGCGCGAATCTGCTGTTCACCCCGATCGATCTCAATGGCCTTCTTTTTCCATGCCTCATACGTTGTTGGCATGGGCGTCAACCTCAACACGCCGCGGACCACCTCGATGTTCATTGCGCGTTGCAGGCGGTCACAAATGACACTTTCGTCCTTCAGCTCCGCTGCCTTGATGATCACGTCGAGGTCCTGGAAGAACTGGTCGGCGGAGAGGTCCTTCTGGATCTTGTCTCGGAACTTCTTCAGCGCCTTCTCCTTCCTGTTTGGATCATCGAAGGAGGCATCCAGTCGTTCCTGGAACTTGGCCCAGTCGTCCGTAAAGCCCACGACGCCATTTGTTGTGAATTCCTGGACGTAGTTTTGCGCCCATGTCGACGCGTTGCCACCCTTGAGGTAAGAGAGGGCGACGTAGATCTTGCTCGACGACGAGGGATACCTCGTGGGGTTCGCCAAGACGAAGAGTAGGACTTCGCGCTTGAAGTCGAGGTAGTCATCGCCGCCAGTGAATTCGCGTGGCCGGGCGACGTCAATCGAGGGAGCTGGAGCTTGGGCTGCAGGGGCGTTCGTTGCTGCTCGGGTGAAGGCAGCAGCTACGATCGCTGCGATCTCTTGTTGCTGCCTTTGAGTGAAACCTTCAGCCATCGCTGGTACGGGCGTATGTGTCAGGCGCTCAGGGGGTGTCGGCGGTGACGAGTCTCTACGGGGTGTACGATAGCCTCCTGGTTCGCTTGGGAGGACGACCGACGATGTCGAGACTGTCGGTGATGATGGTGCACGGGGAGGTCGAGGCGCCCAACGAGTTCGCTCGCCGGAAGACGGGTCAGTCGAGTACCAGGCGTGCCTAGTGTCACTCCACCAGAGATTATGAGTGACGTGGTTTCTGTCATCCGCTACATACGATTGGTGTTCCGAATCGTAGCATGAAGAAGAGGGGAAAGCCCGCTGTTGTTCCTCGGTGAGATCTATCTTGACTACGTCGGGGGGGAACAGGTAGGGGCTGGTTGTCCGGATGTACGTTACGCTGACGAAGGACAGGTTCGTCGGCGAGTTTGATGACCAAACGGAAGGAGGCGGCTGAGATCACAATCGACAACGATGTCGACAACTGTACACGGTGTGTTACCCACGTCCAAGTCAGATGGTTCCTCCACCAGAGGGAGAAGCGAAGAGCCAGGGTCGGGAAATGTCGGGTGTAGGTTTACATAATACACGAACATCCGAAAACGTCCAGGCAGGGTTGAGGGTTGTCGTTCAGGGAGTTTACATGCCAAATCCGTCGAGGGGAGTGCTCCTCTAGACTGGGTGAAGGCGAGTCGACAGCGACGACGTACGCTGGGGATGAGCCTGGGTGGGGTTCTGCTTTTATGTTAGGCGGGAGCCCGGGAGACGACTCGGACTGGGCAGGCCTCGGCTGACTGTCGTCTGGGACATGCTATACTCGAGCGTAGACTCGGGACACGCTGTACTCAGACTAGGTCGTCGCGGAGGTAAGAGGATTAATACAAGTCTAAACTAATACAAGGGGGACGAGTCTCACCTAGGTCGTCGCAGAGGTAAGAGGAAAAGCAGAACAAGGAGTTCATGCGATTCCTGAGACCTTATATAGCGATGACCGTGAGACTATATTACCTAACATTACATAACGAGTGGGAATGGAACGAATGAAGGCAGTGTGGGAATGATTGTGTAAGATGGGTAAATATAATGAAAAGGACGAATATAATAAAGGAAATGGTAAAAGGGAAGATAAAGGAAAAGGTGAAAGTTCAGGTTCTAACATGGATGCGCAACCACCCCATTTCCTTACATTTCAATCAATACTTTTCAGACACTTTTACTAAACCCAACAGGGGCATTCCACAAGGATCCCCCCTTTCCCCCCTCATTTCTATTTTTGCGGCTGCACCAGCCATTGAAGCTTATTACAAGCGCTTTCCCTCTAATCGTCCTCTTCTTGCTTATATGGATGACCACCTTCTAGCCGCTCGCTCGCTGAGCATGCGGACTAATCTTATTCGTCTTCGAAATCAATATCGTTTTCTTTCTCTTCAATTTGCGCAACTGGGGCTTTCCATTGACCCCGATTCCGTCGAACTTATTCATTTCACCCCCACACCCAACGGAGCTCTTTCTTATCCAACACAACCAGAAAATCAACCTTCACTCATTTTATCACCTTCTCATGTCATCCCCCCCCGACCACATATTACATGGCTCGGGGTCATATTCCACCACCATTTACATCCTTCCTTACACCTTCACTCCCATGCCAACAAGGCGCTATCCACCCTTTCACAACGATCCTTTTTATTCCACTCCTCGGATGGGACTTATCTCGAATACGCCTGTCTCCTTTATTTTAACCTTATTTGCTCTGTCGCTGTTTATGGCGCTCAGCTCTTCCCTAATTCTCCTTTGGTCAATTCCATTTTATCTACAGTGCAACATCGCGCTCTCTCTCTTATTCTATCCCGCAGCATCAACAAAGAGGCCGCCGGCTCTTTGCTTTCCATTCCTCCCATTGACCTTTTCGTCGAATATCAAGCCAAGCGCTTCATTACATCTTATGTATCTTCTTCTCGTTCTTCTCTCCCTCCTTCAGCGGATATTCGCAACATGCTTCCTTCCAATATCACTATTCCAAATGTTAACCTTTATCCTCTTATTCCTCCCATTCATTCTCATCTTTCTCTTGTACCGATTGCTACCCGCAAAGACAGTTATTGCACTCGTCAAGCATTCTTACACCTTTTTAACCACCCTCCTCCTTTTCAATATTTCCTATTTACTGACGGCTCCGTCATTGATCAGGACAACATCCCCACTGGCGGGCACGGATTCTCCATCATGCACAATCGGCGCAAACTCACATCCTTTGCGTCTAGCGCGCATACTCACAGCAACATCCTATACGAGGAACAACAGTCCCTCATTGCTGGCATCTCGCACTTCTCTGTCCTACTAGTGCAGTGCACCCATCCCACACATTTACGCGTCGTCACAGACTCAGCAAACTGTGCGCGCCTTATCTTCTCAGAAGATCCCTCTCACACGGCCTTCATTACGGCCGTTCGCAGACTTTGCGGTATCTTTCTGTCCACCCATCACCCCGCATCCACCGTTTCCATACAGTGGGTGCCTTCCCATATGGGATTACCCGGTAACTCGCGCGCAGACCAGCTCGCGGCCCAAGCCTCTCGCTCGCAGCACAAAAGTCTAACACCCGACACATTACCGAATATACATGCGCGATTTTCCGCCGACCTTCTGGCCAAATGGTGGAACCGTGTCCTTAACCTTTGACACCATCGCAGCATCATTACCGCACCGTTTATCCTGTTCCCAAGGTGCCAATTACGGCCCTTCCTGCGACTTCACCCTGAGAAATGCATCCCTCGACACCTTCAGTCGAGGGCAGTGGGGATTCTCCTCAACACGCATGAAATGCATGATCGGAACCTGCCTAGCCGTTGCCCGGACCCGTCCTGTACCAAACATGACGTCCGTCACATTCTAAACGTTTGCCCATTTTTTTCACAGGTTCGCCGTCAATATTTCCATAAAACACAACTTCCCTTTCAATTTTCCAATTGGTTCGCTCCATCTAATTTCATGCTTCTTATCCAATTCGCATACTTTTCTTTTCGACGTCCACCCGACGCAATGCCTTTTTACTCAGACCTTCCACACGATCTTTTACAATTACATAACCATACTTTCTCAACTACTTAATACGACCATTATTCTTCACATTCACGATATCACACATTCAGCCACCACGTTACGTTTTCCTTTTTTTTCCTTCCCTTTCTTTTCCTTTAGTTTAGCCCGCAGTGTATAGTGCAGAGTAGTGCAACCTTATAAAAGGAGTCTCACGTGCTTGCGAAGGATCGTCTCCATGATCCGCGAACCCAAGAATTTGAAGAAAGCAGCTACAAAGCTGCATACTATAAGCAACAAACTGGATTCCGCAAAATCGCGTAGATAAATATAGATCCAGCATCAGGAGAATAATACATGCGAGTATGTGAAGTGCCAGAGCTTCGCACAGCATAAATTGAATCGAAACGGCGGAAAGTCACAATAGAAAAAGCAAGGGAATAGGAAGTTTACAAGTGTTCGGACTGAAGAGGGAAGAATGAAGGAAGTGAGTGGTACCTCCTCGTAGCGGAAAGAGAATTCAATGAAAAAAAGGCACAGACAGGCAGAGGCCTTTCCTTTAGAAAAAAATGTCAGCGAAAATCATGCTGTAGCAAAGTGAACGACATGCCTCGAGTGGTTTATAACCTAGCGGCATGCCATGATCCTGCTGGGACGACTTGTGGTCACAGGATCAAAGCGATAGCCATGAGAAGCCCTTGCTCGGACATCATCCTGCACTCCGCCCGCCATATCACCAGAACGAGCAAGGTGGTGCCAGTAAAGAATTTCTCCAGACCTCAGCCTTGGAATCTTAGGCATATATGCATGAGGCATAGACTGCATTTGATGAGCCACGGATGCAAAAACCTCTTGTGAACGGGCATCGGCACTGACGTCCGGTTCACCGGCTACATATAGACGCTCCTCATAAGAGACCTCTGATGAGTGGAAGACGAATCGATGTCCGTTCGTATTTCGTGGCGGCATTGGCTGATGATATGTTGGATGCATATGGCCGTGTGAGTGTGAGGCGGTAGGGGTTAATCCCATGCCTGGAGCGCAGCGTGCACAGGGAGCGACGATCATGTAACCGATAGCTGTTCCACACCCATGACAACAGAGTGTCTGAGAGAGGCATTCGCATGTGCGCGTTCTCGGTGAATGCGGCGTAGTCTGATAAACAGAGCAATTCACTGGCATGGCATCGCTGGAAAAGAGATTCACGTCCGGACGCAGTAACAACACGCACTAAGAACAAAATGGTGTTAAGGAGGGTGACGGCAGAGATACAGGGAGATCACCTTCATGCCACGGTTTGTGATGAATTTCCCGCAATGCTTGCAGTTCAACATCCAGACCTTATGTGCGACATCATTATTGGCAGGAGGCGAAACAAATGGAGGATTAGTGGGAAGTTGGGGGTAATGCAAGGGCTGCTGCACATGCAGATCTGTCATGGCATATTGCTGCGCGCCAATCCTTGAGGACGCCTCGGTGAGGACGGTCGGTACGGGCGGGGGAGCTCGCGCCCGGGAAACATGGTAGTACGGCGGTGAACAGGTTCATAGTTGGAGATGGAGTGCCCAATAGCCATTATGCGAGTAGGTTATTGGGATGTAAGGCCTTTGGCGACTGAGGGGGAAGCGCCAGAAAGCATTGATTAAATATGCCATGGTGGCTAGGCATAGAGAGTGAACTTTGGAAAGAGTCGAGCGACGCGCCGCATATTCAAATTCTTTACCACGTGACACTAAAGCGTGAAATCTCCGACACAGGGACTCCTCGGATATCGGCTTGGACTTCTTGTTACCCCTTTCTTCATCGTCTGGTAGCAATGGCCAGTAACGTCGACATTCTGACCAGGTCACATACCGCGCTCAAGGCCAAAGCGCGTGCAAAGAAGAATCAGATTGATTCCATAGTCTTCGACGACGATGCACGGCTGTTCGTTTCTCTCCACTCTGCGGCCATGGCGTGCGCGCTCATTCTTATTTTCCCTGCAGAGAATTCTTGACAGGGTTTCGGAAGAGGAATCTGCTGAAGAAAGAGACAGCGAAGAACAAAGCGAAGGAACGCGAACGACAGGAACGCCTTCAGGCCAGGAAGGAGCAACGTCAGGCCATGAAGGAAAGGGCTCGAGAAAATGCACGACAGATTGAAAGTGCATTCAAAGAAGGTGCGACTTTCTGTGACGCCTTCGCTTTCTAAATACTGATTTATTTGCCGCATTTCGTACATTAAAGGCGATGTTGATAACGAATCTGACGACGAGGAGACCATTAGATTCTCATCGTCCGACAAGGGAAAGGGAAAGGGAAAGGCGACCCAGGAATTCGAGGACGAAGAACAGCTCGCGACTGTCACTATCGTGGAAGAATTTGACCCGGACACTTTACGACAGATGCCTTCGACGTCTCGAAGTATGCCAGGCTCACTGCCTTCAGAGTCCGAAGCGCTCGCAGATGTCCGAATATTATCGCGATCTAGGGCGCAAAAGTTGTGCGAAGAAGAATCTGTTCGTCATTCGGGGTTGAGCACAAACCAAATGATCAAACCACCTGCTAAAAAGGTGGGAAACCAGCCAAAGAAATTCGCTTACGAAACCAAATCAGCTCGCAAAGCTGCATGTGTCAAACAGCGCGCCCGGAGAGCGGAAAAGGCAGACCTTGCTGGTGGGAAAGCACGGCGGGGGGAAGGTGGGAAAGGTGGAAAGAGGAGCAGGAAAGCTAAATGATAACCGATTGTTTTCATGTCTGACTCGGGTTGCACAGTTGCAAACATCACTGTAGAGAATTACTTGCTGGACTTTATGCGTGACTCTCACAAACTGAGTTAGGAGATCAATAGCAAATCCCGTGACTTGCTGAACGCTCCTTTGAAGTTTGATGTCGCGTCCACACCGCGATTTCGCTTCGTCCACGATCTCCTCTACATATTTGAACGTCAAGCTGCCGTAGGCCAGCAACTTGCTTTACTCATTGAAGTATCTTGTTTCTTAAGCCTTGCGAAATCCAAGGTCAAGCACTATCAGCGTCTAGAACTGCCGTGATCAAGTGCGGCTGAGTGACAGTGAAATCTCGTACGGTGCGGCGCATAGAGAAGTCAGGCCTGGAATTTGCATAGCGTCTCCGCCGCCGAAGAATCGCGGGACAGTGTCAGGGGAACTACTAGAATAGAATCCTGGCTGGGCCGCGCGCAATGGCCTCGGAAGTGGCGAGCACTACGCAAGCGGCGGGCGTGAAGGATAAGGAAGATGAGGAACATGTTCGACGGAATCGGCGGAAAGTGTTGAAGGTACTTAATCTAGAACATGCTGGAGAAGGTATGGGCCTTTTACATGATGTGCGCGGCTTCAAGGGCACTTACTCCTTTCCGAATTTCTAACGCGACGCACGCAAATTTACTCCTGGGCCTAATACAGAATCATCCAAAGCTTTGGATTCTTCGCTCAAGCGGCACACAGCACTCATTAAACGCATGCGCCAATCATTAGGCACGGATAACAACGAGCAGATTATGAAAGACATCTCGTCGCTGTCGCTCGAGAAGTACGTTGACGAGTTAGCGAGCGCCGCGCTCGAGGGCATTTCGCGCTGCAAGACTGAAAGGGACGTATGGAGTGCTGTCGAGGTATGCAAAGCCTGCGCTTCATCCTCGTTGGCTTCAGTCTAATGCTGCAGGATTGAAGATTATCTCCGCCCTCCACCGTCGCTTCCCAAAGAATTTTACCCCTTCCATCAATTCACTCCTCAGCACTGCCCTCCTTCCCCCACAGCGTACGACTGGGTCCTCCGTCGTTACGCAAGTTGCCGCTGCTTCATCTGCGGCAAGCGCGGCCCCTGCCAGTGCAGTCACTGTCGCAGGAACTATAGCATCGACCCCGGAGCAGAAAGAGAAAGAGGAAGCTGCTCGAGTGACACGCCAAAGACCTGTGTTACGTGTATGCGCCGAGCTAGCCCTAGTTGGTATAGTTAAAGATGCCCCAGGCAAGAGTGGAGGCGAATGGATGATGAAGACGATGAAAGATCTGGTGAGTGCGTCTGCCTGTTTTAATTCCGACGAACAGCTGATGCGTTTCTTTAGCTTTCCAATGATCCGACATTATCGTCTTTGCCTCTCTTGTCCACGTTCTTGAAGTCATATGCGCGACCTTTCCTTGGGGTCACGCCTTCAGTTGGTTCAAAAGCCCAAATACCTGAAGGTATCACTGCGGGTTCTGTTGCCGCTGATGCAAGACAAAATGCAGAATCGTTTCCGCAGCTGGGAACGGGCATTGAAGGAGATGAACTAGTCGAGAAAGATACTCGAGCGCGCTTTAAAAGGATGTGCGAGGGTTATTTTGAAAGTGTTTCAAAGAAGCTTGTTATCGAACACAAAGTATGTTTGAGCCTATCTCGTTCATATGAAAAGATTCGAAATCAGTTTTCTTCGTCTGTAGCGTTTGCAAGACCAAGACCGTAGGAATCATGAGGCGTATATCAGGTCGGGAGAGATTTTTGAGGATCGCCAGCAATCGTACGAGAAGATGACGAAAGCATACGAGAAATTGCTTTCAAGCTGCCAAACGTATATAGAGTTTTCACTTTCGACATTTACATGCTCATAAGTGTTGCAGGCTTTCTGAACTTCTCAATCTTCCTATGCCGACCTTACCATCTGCAACGCAGAAGAGTGATGCTATCATTGTTGCTTCGGGTGGTCAACAGACATCGCAAGAAGACATCTATGTGACCGGTGGAAAGTGGGAAGATGAAGAAGAACGTCGATTTTATGAGGATATCCAAGATTTACGCGACTTTGTGCCGAAGAGCGTGCTCGGGCTCGATGAGACAGACGCACTAAAGGCAAGCGATGTATCAGGCTTGGACAAGGCCAAGGATGAGGAGTTGGAAAGGGAAAGAAAGGAACAGGAAGAAAGCGAAGCCAGAGAATTAGAAAAGGAGCTGAAGAGACTGGAGCTTGAAGACGGGACTAAAGATAAAGCCCAAAGTAATGACAGAATTGTTGAGGAAGACGTGGAGGAAGAAAGGTATGTGTTCAAGTGTATTTCATTTTCCAATCCTTGTTATTAATCCATGATGGTTAGTGTTGCGACACCAGTCCCCTCATCACCAAAATCACCATCACCTCCACATTCTCCATCGCTTGCACCTCAGGGCCCTTCGCAGCTTCTGACAGCTCTACTAGCCCGCCTTCCTGATTGCACGAATCGTTCGTTGATCGACTCAGCTGCGGTTGAGTTCGCGTTTCTGAACTCGAAGGCTGCACGAAAACGTCTCGTCAAGGTTTGTCATACTGCCATATATGCTCTTTCAAGTGGCGCGCTGCTGGGTTTCTAATCGCATTTGCTTATAAACATCAGTTCTTGACACAAGTCCCCAAGAATAGAATTGATTTGTTACCCCATTACTCTAGGCTCGTCGCGACTCTGAACAAATACATGTCTGATATCAGCGCGGATCTTGTTGCATCTGTGAGTTCAATAGATGGTCTCATTGTGGATCATCTAAAGATAATGATTTTTTAGTTGGAAGAGGAGTTTCGCTATTTACAGAGGAAGAAGAACGTCGTAAAGGAACTAGCCGAAGTTCGTCAAAAGGTGTGGCCTGTTGTTTTCCTCTGACATCTTTTATCGTATTCTGAGAGGGTATAAGAACGTGGCTTTCTTGTCAAATCTGACAAAATTCGGAGTTGTTCCAACACACGTCATCTTGCACATTTTCAAAGTCTGCTTGGATGATTTCTCCGGCGTAAACATCGACAATCTAGCGTTGTTACTTGAAGGTTGTGGTCGATTCCTTTTGCGTAGCGATGAGACGAAAGACCGATTCATGACAATGGTTCGGAATCAATACCTCTGGTCGGACATGAGCAGCTTATGATTTTTTTAGATTGAGCTTATGCGGCGCAAACAGAATCTCCAGCACTTGGATCAAAGGCAAATAATGATGCTGGAAAATGCATACTATCAGGTATAACCAATGCCATCTGCTTGAACATTACTAATTTTTCGCACAGTGCAATCCCCCTGAGCGAGCGCCGATCAAGGAAAAAGAGCGCTCACCCATGGAGATATTCATTAGACATCTGATCTACGACGTCCTGACTAAGAAGACCATTGATAAAGTCCTCAGGCTCGTGCGCAAGCTCCACTGGGAAGACCCTCAGGTGGTTCGCATACTACATAATGGATTCACTAAAGCATGGAAGATCAAGTACAGTAACATCAGCTTACTTGCTATGCTGGCGTACGACCTGCAACGATACCATCCCGACTTTTCGGTTGCCATCGTTGATCAGGTTCTCGAGGACGTGAGACGCGGGCTTGAAACAAACGCTTACAAGGCAAACCAGCAACGAGTGGCGACAATGAAAGTACTTAGGAGAACTGTACATCTACCGCCTTATTTCATCGAGTATCATCTTCGACACGCTTTGGAGTCTGGTGACCTTTGGGCATCGTGGGTTTCGGTTGTTCCTTTTTTTCTGAAAGTAATTAATTATCCCTCCGTAGCTGAAGGTCGGCCTTTGCCTGGTCAAGCATGCCCCATTGATATGCCGGACGACTTCTTTAGGATCCGACTCGTCTGTGTATTACTTGACACTTGCGGCATGTGCTTCGACAAAGGATCTCAAAAGAAGAAACTAGATAACTTCTTGATATTCTTCCAGGTGGGCGTGGTTCAGTTTCTCAGGCGCACTTTTAATAAACCAGTACATACAGCTGTATATATTCACAAAGGAAGCTCTTCCCATGGATGTTGAATTCATGCTGGAAGATTCATTTGAGGTGTGGTTTTTTTATTGTCGCTTTTTCTTACGTTTATATGGTTTCAGGCATTGAGACCGAAGATGAATAAATTGAAAGACTTCGAGGAAGCGGCCCGTGCTGTAGATGAACTATTCACGCACGTTCTCCACACAAACAGTACGCAAATTTAATCTGGTGACGATATGCCACTTGGACTAAGAATTCTGACACGCTCGCCAGTCACTGATGCCGAGGGAGACGATAGTGGGGAAGAAAGCGATGAGGATCGCGAAGGCGACAATCGAATGGGATCTGAGGAAGAAGACGATGATGACCAGACGGTGTCGGATTTCATGGTGATTCTGTCTTTAACTAAAGATTTGCTGTCAGGGCTGATATGAATTTGCATCAGACCAATGACCGACCACCTTCTCCGGACACTTTAGTCTTGCTCAATACATCGGAAAGTCTAGGCCCTACAGAGGAAGATGAGAATGACTTTGCAAAGGAACTTGCCAAGATGGTCACCGATTCTTCTGCGGAAGCCAGAAAGGTCGATAAGCGGACAGCTCAGGCATTGTGGGATTCAGCAGTAATACCATCCGGGCTTCGGAAGAAGAAACACGATAATAGCGACGAGGATGAGGATGCATCCGACGAGGGCGAATCGGAAAACCAGGAAACGATGAAATTTGTCCTTCTCACGAAGAAAGGTAATAAGCAACAGGTGTGAATCCGTCTTTGTTCCAATTGAGTGTGTCTGTGCTGATGGACCTGGGTGCGCGATAAATTAGGCCAAAAATATCGTTATTCCTGCCGACACAGCATTAGCTACTCATACTCGTACCGCGCAATTACAGGACAAAGTAGAACAGCAACACTTGAAGCAGCTTGTCCTCGACTACGAGCAACGAGAGGAGGTCGAAGAGTTCAAAGGTACGCTTCACGACATAGCTGTCGTTCCTTACCTACTAATTAGATTCAGCTCTGGAGTCTCGTACTCGCAATGGTGCAATCAAGATCCGATATGTTGGCTAACACTCGACGTTTATGCGTGGACTGATTGCCTTGCTAACCCTTTCTTATCGCCTGCTCGACGTGGTACCCATCGCGTGATGTCGCCCCTTCGACCATGCAACGTATTGCTGGTCGCCGGTTGCCAGCTGCCAGCTGCCTGCTGATTATCAGGATGTCGACGGTCGTCCCTTGTTTGGAAGCCGAATGGATGTGTCTGTATCAGTGCTCTACCCTTCGGCTTGTTCAAGTTTCCGTGCATCCTCAACTGAGGCTTGCTACTGTCGTACGCCATTTCATTAGTATGTTCGAAGGGCCTGCGGATGTTCAGGACATGCCGTTGAGCGATCTTTCCGCTTGCTAGTTTAAGTAGTAGGCACACATGGAATAAACAAAGATCTTTATGCTTGCGACTGTTTGCGGCCCCTCTTTCGTGACAACGCGCTTGTCACGTAACATTGAGTCGCGAGTTGGCTCTTACCGTGACGTGTTTGACGTAGTCAGAACACTTCTGAATTTGTGGCATATAACGAACGCTCTCTACCATGACAAGCACGCTCTTTCTTTATCATCTCTGACATACATATCGTAAGGATAGGTGCTATTCACGCATCGCTCCTTTGACTATGGACAACTCCGATGACTACTTTCAAGACTCGTTAGACCTCGACGAAAATGACCTTGCCTTGCTGGCGGCAGAGGAGGCGAAGTTTGCGGAGAGTATATCTCAGATACCAGCTAGGATACCAGACTCTCTCCCTCCTCAAAAACGGCAGAAGACCTCTCATCGGCATATGTCTGAAGACATATTGGACGTCTTCCTGCAGCCAGACGGGACTTATGGAGTTGCAGCGGTTATGCGACAAGATGAAGAGGGAGATGTGCCTGTTCCAAAGAACCTGTTTGCTGCAGGGTCACAGACAACTAGTGCGTCTAAGTGGTGACCCGCCTGTGGCATTTGACATCTAATTTATCGTATTCAATTTCCAGCAGCTCGCCTATCCAGGCTAACGCGTTACCGGATGCTCATTCTTCACAAAGCCTCAGACGTCAATCTTCGTTGCGAACTTCAAATGTGCGCACGTCGCACACGCAGTCAGGAAGAACTGTGACACCGAAAGTTCTGCATATGCCCCCTAAGCCAACAACAACTCAGCGTCTCCAACCGCTATCAAAAGAACCTCCACTATTAACTTCGTTCCGCAAAGATATACAAGTGGATACGGCAAGAAATGCTCAATCTGAACCTCAATACGAGGAGGAGCTCGGAGCTCTAAAGGCTACTGTAGAAATGGTTTGTCGCTCCGTGTCTTGAATAGTTTAATGCTCCATGTTGACTGAAAGTACAGCTCAAACTTGAAAATAACAAAGTGAAGGAAGCTTTGCAGGACGCGGAAGTAGCCCGCTTCGCTCGAGAGGGGGAGGTAACAATACTACGCAAGAAAGTCGAAAAGGTAATAATGAATCTTTCTGTCTTTCTGCTAGATAACAGCTGACTATGCAGTTCAGGCAGTTCAGCAACATGCGGAGGACCTTGTTAAACTTAGAGAAACAAAGGAGGCGGCAAGCATAGAGCAAGCTCGCATTCAAAAAGACATGAAGGAACAGATTGAACGATTGCGTACTGAATATATCTTTAAGGTGCGCAAATAGTGCTTGCTATGTAGTATCTGCTTCACTGATTGTTTGACATAGCAACATGAAGTCGAATCTTCGACGCGCAAAATGAGCTGGTCGACTAGATCAAGAAGAGCGGCTCTGGGATCGCAACCGTCGCCTATTCCCCTTCCGCCTGCTATGCGAGACTGGACTTCATCTACTGCCGTTGGTCCGAGCAGGAACAATCTTTTCTTGGATACACCATCTCGAAGAAGGCCCAGCGCGGTTGAAAAGTCGAATCAGGTCAATTTCCCTAAGATAGTAACGAAACCACGCCCAGCTGTTTCGGAATTAAAATTTCCGGGCTTTGAGAATTCATTTCTACCCTCGTCGCCATTAAACTCTCCTTCGCGCTCCCGTCAATCTGTTGCTGCGAAACGCAGCACTTCTGGCGTGCGTACACCACAGAAAGGCGAAAGGGGGAAGGGGAAGGAAGTAGCACTAGGACGCGGAAAGAATGGCGTACTCTCTCCTGCAAAATTGCCGGCGCTCACCCTGAGGCCTGCTACTGAGCCAGTATTTGATGAACTTCCAATAGACGATTCTATCCAAGACTTTGACGGCGATGTGGAGATGAACGACGGTAGTCCTCGAAGACGATCCAAATCGCTAAGAGTGGAGAGCAGCCCTAATCCTGAACAAGGCGCGTTGGGCTCCGTTGATCTTGATTTCTCAGACGAGGTTGATCAAGATACGCCTTCCGAAGAATGCACCTTCGGAGGAATTGACTGGAGGGAAGAGGTGCGTCTGGCGATGAACGATTTACTGTGCTATAGTGACATCTGGTCTAGCTGCATTATATGCTGTTCTCGCATGTCTGTACAGTCTCAAAGACACTTACCTTCCACTTCCTTCTATCTGTCAATGTTCCAAATCAAGACTATCAGCAATCATGTTCAGCAATACTTGAAGTTCTAGGAACGAAATACAAGTTTGCTACTTCGCACAAATTGATGGAGGCGGTGGCGGAGAAGTTTCTTTCGATGGCAATCATTCTATGGAAATCTGAATACGTACGTGATCCTTTTTTTCGCAAACTTCCTCTACGTATGATGCGTAGTTTAGACATTTACGGGCACTCTTTGACCTGCTCAACTCAACCATGGCATATATCCCGTCGTTCACACCCACTGTTCTGCAAATTGGTTTTGATGAGCAAAATCCTGCTCACAAACTGCTCCGTGTATTCTGCGACATAGCTTTACAAAGCTTGGACACTAAAGACTCGGAGGACGATGATGAACGATCCTTCTCCTCGCTTGTCCACTCGATGCTGGCGCTTTTGGAAACGGTTGCTTGGACAATCCCTGAAGCGTTCTGCTCATAGTGAGTTGCTACTCATTTTTTCATATACTATATGTCCTGCGATGATTAAAATTTAACCAGTCTGATGCCCTTGCTGCAAACGCATCGAGTACTGTTGACCCTGCTCGACGATAAGCAGCCGAGTTCTGTGATATCCCATACGATCAATGCCCTCGTCCTACTCGCAAGCCGTACGTCTATGTATTGTCTTCCTTGGATGATTTATCTCAAGTAGTTCGCTAGACCCCTCATTGTTTCAATCAGTGTTTTCTGCCCCGAACGAGGGGCTTCATAAGCACTTGACAAAGACTAATCCGTCAGATCCTTCCCGGGTACCTCTTCTGGAGCGTCTATCCGGTTTCTTTGTGGACCCCGGTCCCCTGTCGAATTCAGTGAGTCTTGCTGCACACTGTATCGTTTTTGGTCTCAAACATCACACAATAGAAACTGGACGGAGATCTGTCGTCTATACTCAATTTCTTTGCCCTTCTCGTAGTTGCGAACCCTGCGGGTAGACCAACTTTATTGAAGTCTAACGCACTTATCCCTTGCTTGATTCATTACCTCACCCGCCTATCCGCCTTGCTCTGGGAAGATGACGAGCAAGTCATGCAATCTTTCGACCGTGCTAAGTGGTATGAGGACTTTCCCCTCTGTCGGTTGCAGGAACTGACACAATCAACACAGTACTGTCCGTAACATTAAACAGACGCTGCATCTTTTGCACCGGCTTGTGCTTCCTACCTCGATTGTTGAAGACCAGGATACCTCGGATTTTGACTTCAGGCAGAAACTGTTTTACGCTCCGCACACTATGTTCAACGGATTGGCGCACATGTTCGTCGTGATGATAGGCCGTCTAAGCTACGCAGATCCACCGGAATGGCTGGACATGGAACTCCAAGCAGAGATCGAGAAGCTGACAGGTCAGGACCGATACTTGTTCTCCTTTTTCAGTAATGCTTGCTGATTTTGCTACTGTAGAGCCCGCTAGAGACCTCATGGACTTGATCGTAGAAGGGCCAGAGGGGGACAGTGTTTGGGTGGCATATCAAGATGCTGAAAGCGAAAGTGTTACCGAAGATGACGATGAAATCGAGGCCCGGCTACTTGATGCAGATGAACATGATTGAAAGCAAAGCGACTACGTATATCTTACGATTTTTTCCGCACATCTTTGGGATCTTTTATTTATGTCATTTAACGCCATTGTCCACCTTCCAATACTGTATCCGTACACACAATCCAGCTATGTGGCAGACTCGTACCCGTGCATATCATTTTCACAGTAATTCTTTTCCCCAGCTACTCATCACCTAATTACCACCATAGCTCAGTACTTTTGCTGCACGGATGGTTTCCCTTCCACGTACCTGTCTACAAGTTTTCCTCAGCCATTGAGCCTTTCTCGGATCTACTTTGCCTGGAATTGCGGATCTATCCTTCAATCGTTTGGCAGCGAGCACACAGGACTCGTGTCTGAAGCGGTTACTAAGTCGTCGATGTATTATTTCCTAGAAATATCATGAGGCAAGAAAACTCTACAGGAGACAGGTACACCAACTACCTCAGAAGTCAAAGGCACTCCAGCTTTGTTTTCACTCCTATTCGGGGAGGATTTCCGTCTCGGCTCCGCAAATGTCGAGAGACATCCATATGAGTTCAACCAGAACTGCCACAAACATTCCTCCCAGTCGTCCTCACGTGAAGGTGCAGTGAAGAATCGCTCACTGCACCATATTGGATAAGATTGTTCGACCAGCAGAGGAGAAAGAGGAGTGAACGGGATAGGAGAGTTCGGTTTTAGCTTCGAAGGTGAAAGGACGAGGGGCGAAGCTAGCTGAGATGCATTTGACGATTCTATTTTCGTAGATAATTTGCGAAAGAGGCCATCCGGGATAGGCGAGAGCGGAGTTGCGGGAAAGAGAGCAACGAAGCGAGTCCGAGCAAATAGCCTGGCCAAATTAAGATACGAGTTGGCGGCACGCGTTTCGTTAGGCATCCTCTGAACCATGTGAAAGTGCGCCTTGTTCTTGACAATTGGGAGTTTTCCTATTTCCTTAACCAATTTCTGAGCTTGGTGAGGGGCAGCACTCGTCACAACGACGACGGATAAAGGTCCTTATCAGCCTGGCCGTTAGTAGAAGTGCTTAGACCGGAGAGAAAACTCTCACCCTCCCATGTCGCAGACCAGGATTCTATATGTCTGATATCTTCCAGTTCTACCCAGATGCATGCGGTTATGGCCGCATTGCCAGAGAAGATGCGGGCGTTGGAGACGAACGGGGAAAAGGAAACAGACCGAGGCTCTGTCTGCAAAAGCCTAGAGAGGCGGTACGAAAGAGAGAAATCATTGATAGGAGATAATGAGCTAATATCGCGGTATGGCTTTTGCTCGTAAAGATGTTCTGGTATACCAAATAGACGCGCAGTAAAGAAAGCCACCGAGAGCGAACAGTACACGACCAGAAACCAGTGGATTAAGGACCACGGTTTTGGTGCAGAAGCTTTCTCTGAATCATAGAGAGGTAGGCTCGAAGGTTGTGGACTTGACGGAAGACTGCTTAGAATGGCGGGCGATTTGAGTCTGTCGTGCTGAGGAAGCTCATCGGAGTCTGTTCTGGACAGCGCACGAAGTCGGCGTTGCGAACTAGAGCTGGAGACGCTCAAACGACTATGGAACGAGGCTGATGCTGAGGTGCTAAAGAGAACTGGCGACTTTGCCACCGATGAACTTGAGGGTCTGCTTTCCATGATGAAAGTGGAGAAGACAAACAATTGCCACCGTGACCGCATGGCAGACGCGTACACGGCACAGTACACAACGCGACTGGATAGCCACGTGCGAAAGATCGGCAGCTTATTGTCCTCCTCACTTTATTGTTGCAGGCTTGCTCTTGACCGACCTTGCAAGAATGCATCGCCCCTTTTCCCTCAAATCTAACTACCATGTTCTATACTGCACTGCTAGCCTGCTTGCTCCTCGCAATATGCTGGGTTGTCTCTACCCTGTTCATTCAGCCTCTCTTCTCTCCGCTCAGGAATCTTCCCGGTCCAGATAGTAGAAAAGGTCTTGGCCTTGGTGGTCACCTTAGAATGGTCTTAAAGTTAGTGATACTTCAGTTCATCCTCGGTGGCCCTCCTGATACATTGAGACGCAAAATAGCGCCAGTTTGTCTAAAGCAACACATGAGGACTTCGTCACCAAGTACGGAAGGAATGTCAGAATCAAGGGCCTCGGAAACGTACATCGTAGTCTCTTCATTCTTTCTGTTATCTTATATTCCTCTTCTCAGTTCGAGGACCGCCTTATTTCAACAGATCCAGTTGCGATGGCGTATATTATGAACCACACCAACGAATACCAGAAGCCCTGGCAATCAAGACGTGTCATAACGAGACTCATTGGCGAAGGTATATCGTCATAATGCTACTCTTATGAGATTGTTGTCTAAAGTAAGCTCAAAAGGAATGCTTGCCGCCGAAGGCCAAGTACACAAACGCATGCGGAGAGTTGGCACTCCTGCGTTCTCTGTGCAGAACATGCGTGCCTTCGTGCCCATTACGTTCAAGAAAGCTTTGGAACTGAAGGATAAGTGGAACTGCATGATTGACGAGCATAGCTCCAAATCAGCCCAGAAGACCGAGGAAAAGGCAGATGAGATGCGGAAAGTGGGCGTGAAATTGGATGTATGCCATTGGATCAGTCGAGCAACTTTTGATGTCATTGGTTTAGCGGGTGAGTTTCTCAAACGTTCGTATCATTCGTCTCTCGTTGATCATCATCAAGGCTTTGACTATAACTTCTCCGCGATCCAGCATGAAGAGAACGAACTGTTTCTGGCCTACAAAGAAATGTTTGAAATTGCTGTTTCTCGTGGCGAAACTTTTTGGGACATTGCCATCATCTACTTTCCTTGGCTTGAGCGACTTTTTGTGCGTGTTTTTTCCATCTTCCTTTCGGCTGTTTCTGAAAATTTCACAGCCAAACGGAAAAACGCGTATTGTTCAAAGGTCGCAGGAGATCATTAATCGTATTGGGGAACAGATTATTAAGGAAAAGACGAAGCGAGTTGTTGAAGGCGAGAAAAATGGCTCGGGATACGATGGAATTGACTTTCTTAGCCTTCTTAGTGAGTAAAAATACTATTAGAAGGATTCAAGCCAGCTGATGTATGTGTTCTTAGTAAAATCCAATCTGTCGTCAAATACGCCGCCTTTGCAGCGAATATCCGATGGCGAACTTCTGGCAAATGTTAATACATTCTTCTTCGCTGGTTCAGACACGACTTCGCTTGCCCTCACTTGGATTCTATTTCTTCTCGCTGCGCACCCGGCTATTCAAAACAGGCTTCGAGCTGAACTACGTACCTTCTCCGAGACGGGCACTGGCATACCGTCCTTCGATGAGAAACTCGGCTGGCAGGAACTATGGTCGGCGCTGGACGACCTGCCGTATCTAAACAATGTTATCCGCGAGACTCTTCGCATGATCCCACCTGTGCATAGCTCCATACGTGTCGCGATGCAGGACGATGAGATCCCGACCAGTGAGGCCATTAAGATGCGAGATGGGAGCGTGAAGTACGGGATCAAGATTAAGAAAGGCCAGTTCGTGCATATACCTGTTGAGAGCATGAATGTGGACAAAGGCGTTTGGGGTGACGATGCTTGGATCTTCAAGTAAGCTTGGTTTCCTCCTTCCATCATGCTGTAACGTAATTATAGACAACATCTCCGCTTTGATAGTCCGGACAGATGGGACGACCTACCTGCCGCTGTACTGGAGCAGCCTGGACTATACAACCATACCTTATCTTTCTCTGCCGGGCCTAGGGTGCGTCGACTCAAGGTTGATTTTTTTCTTCGTCTAATCTTAACATCGCTAGGCATGCATTGGAATGCGATTTTCCGTTATCGAAATGAAGAGCTTTCTCTATGTTCTCGTATCTAATTTCGCTTTTGATCGGGTTGAAGGAGAGCGTGTTTTCGCAGCGAACGTGTGAGAGCCATGCAAATTTTCTAGATCCGTCTGCTGATGTTCTCTTCAAGCGTGCTCACTCGACCATATGTCTCCGGTAAATTCATGGAAGGCAGTCAATGTCCCCTTTTCGTTTCTCGGATCTGAACGCACTGTCTCCTATTGATGCAGATTGTTGTACACGTGTATTGTCTACATTACATTCATTTCAATCAACCCCCACTCTGCAATGCAGATTTCTCTCATTTTATATGTCTGGCCGGGCGGGCTCCCCAGCCCATGCACGTCTTATCACCTCCCTGACCCCATCCCTTTCAATGGGCCTCGGGTTCCAATACTTATTCTTCAGCGCAAGATCCGCAGCCTTGTCAATACCGTCTTCAGGCATGCCCACCTCCTTCAAACCTCTCTTTACCTTCAACTTCGTCAGCAACACATTCAGACCTTTGACAGGATCTTCGTGGTCGAGCGCACGTGCAAGTTTCTTCATCGCATCTGGGGTGTACGGTGCGTTGTAAGCCAGTGCATGCGGCAGGACGATCGTGTGCGTCTCGGCATGCGGCAGGTTGAACGTGCCCCCGAGGACGTGGCAGAGCTTATGATGGATGCTCATACTGGTCAGCCCGAGACAGGTCGCACAGAGCCAGGCACCATAGAGTGCGTCGCTGCGCGCCGCGGCGTCCTCCTTGTTCTCCACAATGACAGGTAGGGAACGCGCGAGCGCCCGAATGCCCTCCTCAGCCATGAGGTCAATTACCGGGTTCCCATTCTGTGAGTACAGGGCCTCGACAGCGTGAGCAATTGCATTAATACCACTCGTTGCACTGAGGCCCTGGGGGAGTGTGAGGGTGAAGTCGACGTCGTAAATGACAACCTGGTTTGATTATCATGAGATAAGGATATGCTACTATTACACATGAAATTGAAAGGAAATCACCTCTGGGAGGACTCTCGGAGTGTTCTGCGTCGTCTTGACGCCGTTCTCTGTCTGACCAATAATCGGGGTCATTTCGGAACCGGCATACGTTGTCGGAATAACAATCTGAGGCATATCTGTGCGTAGAGCAATAGCCTGGCGAAATTCGACTTAGATTCAGAAACAACGCTCAAATGAAATGGTCAGATAGAATGAATCTACCTTCCCGAGACCAGTGGTAGATCCTCCGCCCATGGATATGACACCGTCTGCCTTGCGCTCATTAGCGACCACTATTGCCTTCTCCGTTACTTCAAGGGGTGTATGCATCGTCGCGCCATTGAATTGTCCAGCAGAGTCGACGCCAGCAGACTTTAGGATCGACTCGACCAAGTCTGCCTGGCTGGTCTGCTCCGGAGTGCTGAGCACAAGAGGCCTCTGGAGACCCAGACGTTTGACCTCTTCGGGCAGCTGCTTTATCGTCCCAGAGCCGAAGACGACTCTGGCGGGGTTGGAGCTGTAGACAAACGATCTCATTTGTTTGCTAGCAAGTGTGCTCGTCTTCGTTGCCGCTGATGGGAGAGGTTTGGTACGAAGAGCATTGGTCACGGTCCTACTTTTGTATGGTGAAAGAGATGGATGATAAATGTTTTGCCCGCCTGTTTCCTGTTCGTGATGTCAGGTTCTCACGGGGCCTTCAGCTTCTTTCCGTGATCGACGCCCCGCATTGCCGGATTCGGTATTGCCGGGAATCAAGTGTTACTGGTCGAGATCAGCGCCGTCCACGTCTCGACTCTCGACCACTACCACCTCCTCCAGCAGCGGGTTGAACTGCCGCAGATAATACCTTGCAATACTTTTCCTATCGATATACAATTTCCCACCACTATGCGTGCCTTCGTGATTAACAAGTACGCCCATCCTTCTAAGATGCATCTCACGACCGATGCACCGGAGCCTCAGCCTGCAAGCAACGAAGTCATCGTAGAAGTGTACAGTGCCGGCATTAATTTCTTCGATGTATGTTTATGAGGCTTTGCACAACAAAGTTTGTTGCTAACTCAATGTCAGATCTTGCAAGCTCAAGGGTACTTTCCGTTCTATTTGTCTGTCAAGAATTCCGTTGATTGAATCAGGATCTCTCGCCTCAAGAAAATACCAAAATCAACCGCCTTTCCCCTTCACTCTGGGCTGCGAGTATGCTGGTAAAGTCGCAGCTAACTCCCCTATTCCGAAAGGATGTCCCTTCAAACCAGGAGACAGAGTATTTGGATATGCACAGGGCGTCTATGCCGATCGTGTTGCAGCCAACTGGGAGCAGATGCTACCACTACCGAAAACCATGTCATACGATCAAGGTGCTGGTTTACATATCACGTGGCCTACCAGCTACGAGGCACTAGTGGGCAGAGCTGAACTCAAAGCAGGTAGGTATCTGACGATCTATATTATTGCTTTTAATAAATAAATAATATGCACTTAGGTGAGTGGGTGTTGGTGACCGCTGCAGCAGGCGGCGTCGGGCTTGCGGCAGTCCAGTTGGCAAAAGGTCCGTCTATTAAACTAAGTTTTCATCCTAACTATAATAAAGCTCTCCTTCTCGAAGCTCTTGGTGCGAAGGTCATTGCTGCGGCGGGTTCTCCCGAAAAGATGGATGTCTGCAAGCGCTATGGAGGTGCCGACTTCGCCGTGAACTATACTTCCCCGAATTGGCAGAAGGAAGTTTTGGCTTTCACGAAGGGTAAAGGAGCAGATGTGATATACGACCCTGTAGGGCGTATACGAGGTGCGTAGAGCTCATGGCCAATCAAATCGTGCATGCCAATCGATTTGGTTTTTCAGACTGCCTTAAATGCATCGCTTGGAAAGGAAGGGCTATTGTAGTTGGATTTGCTGGTGGGGAGATCGAGAAGGTCTGTAATCCAGTGTTGGCCTTGGATCTAGACACCGTCTCATTAACTGATTTTACCATCGATACGTAGCTTCCTCTGAACCTTGTATTGCTTAAAAACATTGCTGTCACTGGCATCCATTGGGGTGCATATGCAAGTACGTGACGCTGCATTTATACTATGTCCTCGTGTCCTCTCTTTAACTTTGGTGCGAAGAATTCGAACCACAGCGCATCTCCGTCGTTTGGAAGGAGCTTATAGCGTATGTCTTCCCATTAACGTTGCAAACCCGTTGCTTCTGACTCACATCATCCATAGGCTTTTCGAATCCGAACGCGTCAAGCCAGTCGTTTACTCTGAGGTCTATGACCTAGAGAACCTCGCGGCTGGGCTCCGGGCGCTTGAGGAGCGTAAGACATGGGGAAAGGCTGTCATCCGTGTTCGGGAGGATGACAACGGTGCTGTTCTTGCTAAGCTGTGAGCGACAAGCAAAAGCTATGATGATGCGCATCCGAATCTGTTGTTCTGTATATGTATCATCTGTTTTCCGGGTCTTTCGCACCTTTCTTAGGTTTGATATCTATCCTGCCTCCGAATAACCATCCGATCGGTGTATTTCTTCACAAATCGGACGCCCTGATATCAATTCGAAGTCAACTGCTATGCTCTTGCTTTTAACCCCAGCCCCTAGGATCGCATGATTTTAAGATTTCTCTGCATTGTTACAACCACTGGTATTTATACCAATTTGACATATGCGTGGTATGCGAAGTAAGAAATGAGCGTGAATGTGGTATCATCTATGGTACGTGGTGCTGCGAGTTAAGTCGATGCCAGAAAAAAAAAAAGCTAGTCCAAGAACATAAAGGCTGAACAAAATATGAGGGATTGTACTATGTAGAATCATTTCCCGCAGAAGTCTGTGAGCCGGTCACTTCGGCGAGGAGAATGTCGAGAGACGGTGCGAAGACATTGCATCCTCATTTTGATGCATGGCCTCTGCATACCTATGACCAACCCATTTGAATACGCGATATAAGATAGGAACTGCGAAACACCCACAAGAGTTTGTAGCGGACAAGCTCGCTTTCCATCTCTTCATTCTTTATCCTCAGCATCACGAGATCTTTCTATAGATATAGATAAGAATTCACGAATGATGCTTTCTAAGTTGGATATACACACCACTATGTCGCAGTGTTCCGTGTTGAGCTGTGCGAGCGAGGTCTCTAGATTCTTCCTGAGAAAGAGAAAAGAGGTTAAAAAAAAGAAGCACGCAAAAAGATAAGCCTTACACTTGAGCTGTTAGATGTCGATTTGCGTTCCTGAGGTTGTCCACTTCAACTAGGTGTGCCTCACGAGTACGAACGATATCGTCGTATTCGTGCGCGTAGGAATCGAGCATGAATGGTGTTACTTTCAATTGTAAGGCATCCATGACAAACTTGTCGACAAGATAGCTTGAAGATCCCCCGTCGTTCGAGTTACCAAGCGAGCCGTTGGCGCCGTCCGATTTTGTTGACCCCGTTGCGCTCTGGAGAAACTGTTAGCTGAGCTCAAGTACTTCTTGAGTTGGCAGAGACAGATACTGACAATATATGCCTCGAACAACCGGTTCTTCAAGAAAGCGAGGATGTCGTCGAATTTGAGTTTTAGTAGCGTCTCTTCGTTCTTCTGTAACAACACAATGCTAAACCCGAAGATGGACTCGACGCCAGAAGCCAGGACATTGTCGTATATTCGGAAAACAATGTCAAGGGGAAACCTATCTGGAGTCTCAGTAGATGTATATATTGTTTCTGTCTGTAAATCTTACCGGTAACTGAATAGGGTCAAGAACCACTGGGAACAGTACATACTTGATTTGACTCCTTGTCGCAGGAAATGTACGTGCAAAACAGGTAGGAGCTCTTCGACCAAGCGATCAAACTGAACAAGTCAAAGCTGAACAACCAGCCATATCGTATAACAACCATAGCCTCACCTGATACATCCGCAATTGTAGGCCAGGCATTTCTGGCAGGAAATGACCTCGAAGACCGTACGAGTGCATTAGCCGAACAAGCAGACAGAAAGCTTCTTCGTCTGGCATCTAGTCTTATTCGTCAGTCTATGTTAGAATTGAAGGTAATTGTACGGACGTTGAGCAGGAGAATAGCAACAACAAAAGGGAGCCCCTGGCAATAACCGACTTCTGGATCGTACAGGGAGTATGCTTTCAACACGTTGAACAGGTTTTCCTGCCCAATGCCATGTCCATCGGTAAAATAGTCGTGATGAGGAAACGTTCTTTGTTATCTATGAGTTAGCGAAAATGATTTATGCTGCTATGTCTAACCTTCCGAGGTCACGCAGAATAGCTTTTTCGTGAGGGCTAGTCTCCTTGAGAAGCCGCAGATAGGTCGCCTCAAGCTCCGCATCTTTGGACACAGACCTATTGGTTCATCAGAATCCTTTATTCCTACAAGAGAAAGAGGAATCTAACATGAGTTGCCACACCATTCCCCGCAGCGACTTTGGAACACCTCGCTCGATTGCCTTCGCGAGCTTTTCTGGATGATCAGTGGCGAACTGCCGATAATCTGAGGCCAATGAGATGAATTAGATGGTTTACGTTCTATGTTCTCACCTGCTATGACATTGCCCCAGAAATCTGACAAAATACTGTTAGTCCCGTTAAAAAAGATATTTAGAGAGTATCCACGCACCCCAATCGATGGCATCCTCGACTTCAGCATCCGGCGAGACAGATTGGTGCCCGTTCTGTAGCTTAGAAAACTCTTCCTGAAGACGCTGCTGGCCATCCAAGCTGACTCGATGATTTGAGTCCCCCTGAGATTTCTGCAAATCGAGCCGCTGCAGCAAGAAGGGTAGGTTGCCTACCGACCCCCGCACAGAGCTTCCCGCAGTGTAGCTAGAGGCTGACTTCTTATGTCGTGAGCTCTTCGGGCTTGATGTTGCAGACGCTGGTCTCCCAAGTGATACTGTACTCCGACGTTCTAGTATTACAGATGCCAAAGACCCGCGCGAATTCTGGTTGCCGTTCAATGCAGTCAGTCCGCTCAAGGGCACGTTGGAGAAACGCGCTTCGTCATCCTCGATCTCTACTTCAATGCCAGAGTCCGCCACTGATTCACGTTTCGCCAGCTCGTTCGCCTTCGCTGTGGGTGACAGGAGCTCGTCCAGAGAGGCAGGCGCGGCAGAGGCGGCGTCAGAAGACATATCTAGGTCCACAACCCCGGAAGTCGACTCGGAGCGTTTTCGGGTTGGAGAATACATGCTCAAGAGATCCACAGATGAGCATCAGAATCAGGCGGGGCCCTGTAGATGTTGAGCTAGAGGTGCCCCGTTTACTGTAGAGCTGAGTGCAAGAGCGTGCCGCTGCGAATTAATTTCGCGCCGTCGCGTCGCGTACGTAATAGACAGCTAAGGTCACGTTTTCACCCACCCACCAGTCTCGACTTTCGACATTCAGGCTTCAGCCACTTCTTCGCGAGTGTACTCTTTCCGCAAAACTAGCTCAACATGGCACTGCCAGAACCGACGGTACGCATCCGAGAGTTGAAGAAAGACAGGGTCAACTTTGTGCTCGAGAATGTCGACCTTTCGTGCGTCCTTATGTTTCCTTCATTCTGCTTATGCTCGCACTTACTCGCAGTAAGATTTGCGAACTCGCTGAGGCGAGTTATGATGGCTGATGTGCCTACTCTCGGTATGCTCCATATATTTTATCTGTTTGTGCATTGAAACTGAGTAAACCTCCAGCGATCGACATTATTGAACTCGAGGCGAACACGACCGTCTTGCCCGATGAATTCATTGCCCACAGACTCGGGATGATCCCGCTTCTCAGCATGAACTGCGAGGAAGCAATCCGGTACAACCGTGTGAGTTATTATTCCCGGTTCGCGTTTGCCTTCGTCATGCTGATGAACATTTAGGACTGCACATGCGAGGAGTACTGCGACTTCTGCTCTGTATCGTTGATGTTGAATGTGTCGAGTGGCGAGGGCGGCGGACATCTCGACGTCACGAGCAACCATCTGGATGTCATTCCAGTTGATTATAGCAAAATTGCCGAGAGTCAGGATACAGGAGACGAGATCACCAAGCGCGCAGAGAGATTTGGATGCCCTGTGGGACAAGGTTCGCTAATTTCATACTGCTGCTTGTCATTCGTCCCGTTTGTCAACTAACATCGAGAGCTGACTCGTTCGCTTTCCTACAGGTGACCCGAACGTAAACCCCGTTCTGATCTGCAAAATTCGACAAGGACAGGAAATCAGAGCAAAATGTGTCGCGAAGAAGGTCATCTCGTCTCATTCCATATACAATTCCTTTGACTTATATGTTGTCTTACAGGGAATTGCGAAGGAACACGCAAAATGGTCTCCGTGCTCAGCAGTTGCATTCGAATACGACCCACATAACAAGCTGCGGCATACTTCTTACTGGTTTGAAGTCGATGAAAAGGGCGAGTGGCCGCTCAGCGAGAATGCCAAAGAGGAGGAGCCACCGCGCGAGGACGAGGCTTTTGATTTCAATGCAAAACCGGAGAAATTTTATTTTGAAGTTGAGACTGTCGGCAGCTTAACGCCTCAGGAAGTTGTCTTGAAGGTGTGTTCTTTATCAGGCATATGTATCTATGGACTGTCGGACTGATGGACGTGTGTAGGGTATCGCGGAGCTACAGACAAAGCTAGCGAATCTTATCCTCGCACTGAAACCGGTCGAGCAGGTTCTTGACGGTGGAGTATTGCCACAAGTCAATGGGCACGGCGCTGCGACTGGCGGCGCCTGGGGAATGAGTGCCCCAGCTGCGGTTGCGAATGGAAATGCCGGCTGGGGAGGTTCAAGTCCGAGAAATGCAGGTGCGCCAACGTGGTCGGCTGCGGCGGGCGCGAGCTCTGGAGCATGGGGTGGTGCTTCTCCGTCGGCGAACTCAGGTGGATGGGGAGGCGGTGGTGGTGGTGCAAGTTCAGGCTGGGGTGGTGCGTCTCCCTCTTCTGGTTCTGGGAATGCAAGCACATGGGGAGGTAGTAGCGCAACTGGACCGTGGGGAGGTGCGTCTCCTGGAGGTGCAGGTGGAGGCAGTAATGGTGGATGGCCAGCGGGAGGGGGCACAGGTGGATGGGGAAATTCTAGTCCAAATCGTACTGCCAATGGGTGGAATGTATAATCTGTATTTCTGTTTGATGATGTTTCTCGTCCTTTGCTGTATTGTTGTCTTCATTATGAAAGTGTAGTGACAGTGTATGTCGATCATACAAAAATAGCCGGCGACTCGGACTCGGATGACTTCACAGTTAGGTGCACTGACTCTGCCATCTTTCTATGTTCTATGCTCGTCTCTGCCTCCCTTCCTCGGGGTACTACCAACGCGCTTCTGCGCCGTCCTAGTCTCGTCACTCGACCGCTATTTCATGGTCTCGCTCAATTGCAAAGTCACGTAGCGAAGCACCAACGACACGCTTCGTCGCGCGCAAGACCCCCACCACGTCGACCACGCTCCGAGCTTCTCCTTTACTCCGGAACGCTCATTGTTGCTGGCGGAGGATTCTATGTTGCGTATAAGACAAATGAGCCATTCCGACATTCATGTCTTGCCGCTGTGCGCTGCTCGCGAGTTGCTCGTATGTTTGCTGTCAATAACAATGCAGAATACGGTGAGGCTAACGTTCTACTCAGGTGCTGTTGTCCTAGGTGCGTTTTGACTCTCATGCTGATCTGTGCTCAGGCATATGTAAATCATGGATGTTGATGAAGGGGCGGTCGACTACAAGTGGACGTTCGCGAAGACGTACACGAATGAGGAAAAGAGATTGCAGGCCTACTCAGACTGTCATACGCGAAGTGCAACTCGTGTTCTAGGAGCCCTTCTTGCTAATGGTGGTATGTGTCAATGTCGACTTTTCTCCACCTTTCCTCCTGAATATCTGACACAGGTATCTTCATCAAGCTTGGGCAGCACATGTCTTCTCTGTGAGTCCCTGTTTATTTCCCTCACGCTGAACTCGAAATCAAGTACTCACAAGACTTTCTAACACCTCTCACGCCTAGTGTCATGCTTCCGAGAGAATGGACAAGTACTATGCGCCCTCTGCAGGATCAATGCTATCCGACACCGTACGATGACCTTGAGGGTCTCTTTCTCGCGGATGTGGGTTCCCCAATAGAGGAGCTCTTTGATGAATTCGATCCGACGCCTCTGGGAGTCGCGAGTCTCGCACAGGTGCACGTTGCACGAGAGAAGCGGAGCGGACGACGCGTCGCAGTGAAGCTGCAACACCCGCATCTGGCTGAATTTTGCGACGTGGATATGAAGACCGTTGAGGTATCACTTCGTACGTCCTCTTCCGTTCAGATCTCATGGCTCTGCTCTTGCTGTTAAGCGTATCTCTTGTTAACAATATGTGTAGGGTGGATAAAACGCTGGTTCCCCGAGTTCGAGTTCACCTGGCTAGGCGAAGAGATGCGCGAGAACTTACCCAAAGAAATGGACTTCGTGAACGAAGCGTCAAATGCGGCACGGACGGAAAGGGACTTTGAGGGTGTCCGCACATCATTATATATACCGCGAGTTCTATCCGCTTTGAAGCGCGTGCTTGTCATGGAATTTATAGATGGTGGACGGGTGGACGATCTAGAATATCTAGCAGAACACAACATCGATAGAAATATGGTGGCCCTTGAAGTCCAACGGATATTCTGTCGAATGGTTCATTTGAATGGATGGTTCCATGCTGTATGTGGCCTTTTGATGCAATGGCATTGTTGACTCACAGGTGTGTCTCTGTTGCAGGATCCCACCTTGGTTGGTCTTTTTTCTTCTTTGAGGAGCGCGAATATTTTATAATGCTGGCCGCAGGCAACCTGCTTGTTCGTCCATCACAGGAAACATCAAAATCTCCCTATAATTTCGAAGTCGTTCTTCTCGACCACGGGCTATACTTCGACATCGACCGAGCACTTCGAATAAATTATAGTAAACTTTGGTTGTCACTTATTGCACCAGCCTCACCAAAAACGAACGCCGAGAGGCGAAAGTTCGCCCAGCTTGTGGGGAACATCGGAGAGGACTTGGTACGCAATATCTCAGATTCCACAGACTGAATGATTAATCTGATGCGATACTTTTCCCTCTAGTATCCGGTCCTTGAGACCGCTATTACAGGTGAGATAAAGTATATTATATTGGCGCCGAACCAGAGTTAACGCCATATATCACCAGGCCGTGCGGGCCTAGACGGTTCATGGGATAACGGTGAATATGCCCCAGGGAAAAAGCGACCTTCAAGCATGGTCGATCTGATGCCGCAGTCTGAGGAAGAAATGGAAACAATTCGGAATGCAGTTATTCAAAAAGAGGGCCTCCTTATTTCAGTCTTTGATCTTCTCCGCCGGGTGCCCCGTCGCGTGCTAATGCTGCTTAAGCTGAATGACTTGGTTAGGTGAGGTTCTTGGATTATAAAGGGATTGGGCGAGCCATTGACTCCCACACAGAAGTCTGGACCGGTCGCTGGCGACAACACATTCAAGCGTGAGAATTCGTCTGCTTTGTTTTGTATAATTTGACCATGTCTAATCCTGTTCGTGCGCACAGATACGTATCTTCTTGATCACCGCACAATATTGCAATCGCGCAGTCTACGAGGACTGCAAACGATCGTTAATTGACTCGATGAGAGAAAGAGGGTCATTCTCCTGGAGTGGGCTGTGGGTCTATTTTGGCCAATGGTGGTAAGCATTCAGCACTGTGTCCGTCTGCGTGTTTTACCTTCTAACGTACTGTTATAGGTCCTATCAAAAACAGTACCATCGCATACGTCTGGTCGAGAGAGCGCTTGATGCTGAGGCCTGGTTAGTGAAGACGAGGGCATGGATACACGGACTCTGTCGGAAGGGTTTCCGTGGCGCCCATTTGGCAGCTGCGGGGCTGACTGTAGCTTAGAAGAGGTTATGGTATAGAATAGTAGTAAGTCTTTATACCTGCTATTTGAACTTAGTTTCTTGTCAGTTGAACTGGCTGGCACTAATTGTCGTCATTTTGATCATTTCACAACTCCAGGAACAGCAAGCTCCCCTACTAGAATCGTGACGCCTGAGATGTTTCATGTCATCTTTCGATTTGTGCACTCATGCACCCGTTGCAGTAACATGTTATTTGCGTATTTGGGTTCAAGTCTCGAGGGGCAGGGCGAATAGAATTCTTGACTAATTCCTGTCCTTTGACTCGACCTGGAAATCACTGAATGATTCAAATAGTACGAATGCACATATTCACGATTACAATCTGATGCCTTGAAGGTGGCGAGTCATTTGATAGAAAAATATAGCACCAACTTTCTCTTCATCGAGTCTCGATCATCATCATGGGATGTGTTTCTCGCACGCAACCCAGAACGGCTATGTCTACTAATACTTATGAATATACTTTCTTCTCAGGAGCGCTGTTCGTGGTGAGAATTGGCGCAAAACTTCCTTCGGGTCGTTGGGACATTCGCAAATGACGAACTTGGCTGGAGTGAGACTCGCTGATGCGCATGATTCATCCATTACTGATACACTGGACTCGATTAACGAGAAGCTCACCCTTCTACTGAACTACGACGTGCAATCTGTGAGTTCAAAGTTTCGCGTGGCTACAGCGACTATGTACAATTGCTGCATTGTTATGGCCAGAATTATTTACCTTTGGTGTTACAGGTTCGCTACGGGAAAGTAGCATAAGAGTATAGTGACCTGCATCGAAAATAACAACAAACAAAATGACAAACAGACGAAGTGGCCTTCAGAAGACCCTAAATCGGATCTATGCCGGCGACACGCATACGCATAAGCGCTCAACCAGCGACTGGAAGCGTCGCGTGCACCGTATAAAGCCACCGGCCTGCATTCGGCCTCCATCCATCCTTACTTTTCAATTATGCTGTGTTTCCAGCATATCGCTTGTCTTCATATGAAGGCCTTCTGCTTCACACCGTTATGTCAGGCCAGGCTATCGAGCACGCAATGAACCACACCGAGCCTTTGGTGCCAGTTGTTCAGCCAGCCGGCAGCTATCTCACCACTCCCCCAAACACACTAGCCCACATCCAAGCCATACCAGTCACTGAGCATGGACCGGTGTCGTACGGACATACAGACGTACTTGAGTACCAGGGAAGGGATTCGTCCTGTCTGGAACAACCTTACAACCACAGAGGGTGTGCACCATGCGTCTCTACCCACAATGCAAGGCACTCTTCGGCACACCTCCATCAATGTAGCTGTAGAGAAGCTCCAGGGGCCCTTGACGTCGCTCAAGAGATTCCTGCCTATCTCAGGTGCCCAGGAAAACCGAAGGCAGAAAGGCAGGCAAGGACAAGGCGTACGCGTTGCTTGACCTCAACGCTTCTCGTCAAGGAATTCCACATAGCAAGCAAACGACTTCCCTGTCTGTCATGCCATCTGACAACTGATTTTCCACGCAACAACCCAACGTTCACTAGGAGTATGAGAAGGACGAGTCGAAGGCATATGATGTCTTTGATTTCTTCCTCATCCTCCTTTGCGAGGGTGTCATGGAAAATGTTGATCTTTTACATGTAATTGACATGTTGTATCTCAAGGTCTGAAGGAGACAGCATGTCCACCCTTCACCAATCGCTTGAAGAGGCAGTTTGGCGCAAATCCACAAGCTCGGAGATTGAGCACTTGCTGTGGATCAAAAGCGGCCTAGAAGTGCAAAGGGAGACAAGGAATAATAACCACATCAGATCAGCCATCGATTGTAAGCTCTTTGATATGCCTTCTTTCACTTCAGTGGCTGATAAAAAACTTACCGTAGTCCATTATCACAGACATCCGCAGATGCGAGTACAACCAGAAGTTGCGCGACCATGCCACACTTAAGACTAATGATGTGCATCGGTCCGGAAAGAGCAGTTGCACTTGACAACAGCAAAAGATAGAGAAGAGGTATGTACCCCTGGCAGCGACAATGTTCATGCAGGAGCGCTGCGGCAGACAGACGGTCCCCACTTGTCATGACCTTTGCCTTGATAAGCCCCACGAGAAGCGCGGTGATGTCCAACACCCTCTCAGTGTCACTAGAGCATATGCTGCCGTCTGCTGCAGCGTCAAACCCCTCACATGACAGACGGATGCCGGATGCCTGCTCGGATTGCTGGTTGTCAGATGGATTGCCGGTGGTGAACGCAACATGTACTTACAGCAGCAAGAGTCTTGGAAAAGAGTCCAAATACCGCCATGCGGAGGCGGTCTTGCTCGTGAGGCATTCTCTTGCCCAAATGCCGATATAATGTACAAGAAAGCATTGATCGCGTGGCTGAAAGGAGGCCGCATCGGTCTTGAGAACGGCAATCTGAGGATATTCTATAAGGGAGGCACTCCGTTCTCCTGAGGGAGAGGTTGCAGTGCAATGGCCACGTCAGACCGGGATGTGAAGGTTTGCATACCCACAGTATTCAAGTTCAGAACAGGAAAGCGCGGAACGTCAGGCAGCGGGAGGACTCTAAGATAACACGTCGCCACCATAGGAGAGAAAGACATTGAGGATGGACAACAAAGGAAAAGTGGGAGGGGGTTGTGGTTGGAAGCAAGACGGAGGCTTCTCATATAAAGGCGCGCTCAATCGAAGGCTCAAGTGTGCGTGCTCGCCGCCCTACCATTTCGAGTAGATGGTGGTTTGGAAATTCGGATAAGCACTCAAACTTCAACGTTCAAGCTGATTAAACAGCGGCACGCACTGAGGTCCGTCAGTTTAAACGCACGTAATGCAGGAGGATGATAATACCTTCACGTCCAAAGTTTTGCGGCTTTGTCCAGAACGAAAGAAAATTTATACATAGGTCGATGGTGTGCCATAAAAAAGGGGCTGGTTCAGCGTTGGATTTCCACGAACGTATGCACCGTCGCAACCGTATTTCCACCACTAGTTAGCATCCCTATCGCGTCTTTCATGCAACGTCTTTGTGCGGATTCTAAAAGCTGGAGATACGCGAAGAGAAAAAAACATTCATTCTTCTCTTTGTAGCATCTTGCTGAGATCTTTTGGAGGCTCGCTGTTTGTTTATATGACGATGAAGAAAAAATTCGAGTCGAGAGATCCTGGAGTGTCAGACCCCAATGGCACTACGACACACACATCGGCAGACCCAGATCCTCTTTATCGAAGAAGGAGAATCTCTTCATGTGGCCATATCAGTTTGGAAAGCCTGGAAGGATGAACCTCCTTCTAGGACAAGACTTCGGTTACTACGAGAGGTCGGAGGCGCGCAGACAGTGCCGAACACCAGTCACAGAAAGTATCAAGCCTCCAATTGTTTGTACATTGTAAGCATTGAGCCTCCTCCGCGACGAAAAGACAATAGGTTGATCGTGAGCAGTAAGGATTGAGCACAGAACTTGAGCCTGTTGCCATATATGTACATGTATAATAAGCTTTCGATCGCCATCTTTTTGGACGCCTCACGTGGGATTGGCACACGACGACGAGGGTCGCTTTCTCTGTCATGACCTTAGCACAATCCTCGTCGTACAAATGCCTCCGCAGAGCCCCCTTCAATCCAATGGGGTAATAAGAAAGATGACTTGGGAGGAGCGTTGATCTATGATTTCTGCCTATATGCTCGACGAGTTGACTATTCACAGGATAACATACTGCGCTAAGAGCGGTGGGCAGGTCACAGATCAGCCGAATTACTTCCTCTCTGCAGACTATGTTAATACCCAAACACGCTGGAGTATGACACCAAATCCCTGAACATATAACTCTGTGCTTCAGTGCACTATGCGTCAATTGGTCGTAACCCAGCCCATCTCGTCTCTCTCAGCTCCGTAAATGCTTATAATGCAGCAGACGGCGCTTGCTGAAGTGAGTCTGTTCGAAGGCTGGTCTTAATTCATGAGCAGACCACATATAATTATATTATGCATATCAAGAACGAGTAGCAACAGGGAAGATGATTTTGCAGAGCTTCACGATGGGAGGAGGAGAACGAAATCGAAAAGTCTTGATCAGGAAGCTTTTACCTTGTTTGATAGGGGCTTCTCTCGATTTGCCCATCCTTTCCCCGCCAAACATCTTGGAATTGGACTCGCAGGAGAGGAGCTTGCTAGATACTCGAGACGTTGGTTTTTCGGCCTGAAATCATTTATACAACTCTCTTCAACTCTCTGAGGAATACATTTACAAGAAATCCAGACGACAGGTACACTCAGACTCTTAGTCTACGCCAGCTCCTCGTCAGAAAAGATGGCGACTTTTGGCACTCCGTCCGCAGTAATGACTCCTCTATACATTCCACTGCTGTTCATCGGAAGGGAATCTGCGATGTCACCTACATTTCAGACACAGGGGTGGGCAAAGCATCAAAAATACTTACATTTGCCTTGTTCATCTAACGCTATCACACCGCCGACCCCTTCGTTCTCTCCTAATGTCTTCACGACACTCCTCGTCGCCTTTACTAGGCTCTCCCCAAGGAACTTCATTCTGTCTGCAATATTCGCTGCTGCATTATAACGAATGAAGTACTGTTCGATACACACTGACTCAGCAGGTATTCGGCCATAGTAACAGAGGACTGTCCAGCTTACATCACCATCTCCCGTGCCAGAGACACCCACAGCACGCTTCTTCCCCCTTCTCGTAATCTTCCTCCATACTCTCTTCAAGCCATTAACGATCCATTCCTCCGCCCAGAAACCCGCGCCCATGTGCGGTGTGTCCCCAATGCGTCCAACCAGCTTGTTCGTGCGTCCTCCAGTGGACGTCACTGCCGCGATGCATCCATTTACATCAAGTGCAACAGCTCCCACAGTTCCCTTCGGAACCGTATCATCGAGTACAACGTCTTCGAGACCGTCAGGAATTTGTGGTAAGGGTTCTTCTGGAAGACCGAGACCACGTCGGTGCTCGCGCCAGCGCGCTTCAGTGAAGTAATACGACGGGTCGACGGGCACATCGCCGAGAGTCTGTGCAACTTCTTCCGCTGCCGTACCCGAAAGAAAAGGGTGAGGTGCTCTGTCTGGCGAGAGGTAGAGCAATCGTGCGGTGCTCGCCGGGTTGCGCGTTCTCGTGAGGAGCGTAAGGCTCATGCCGCGCCTACTGGCAGGGATGTCGGCGTGCGAGGAGGGAGGCTTGGAGAGCATCATGGATGCCTCGAGCTCGTTCTAAGTTGCAAGGACATATATGCATATTTTAAGAAGTCGAGAGAACTAGAACAGACAGACATACCTTTCCAGCGATATTGAATACTGCCCCCTTCGCAGCGTTAAATAGCGGGCAATCTGCTTTCTGTTCAGCACGTACGATAAAGCCCAATAGTCGTAGGATTTACCTTCCATGACCCCGACAGCCGCGACAGTCGCGTCCATCGCCTCGCCGCCCGCCAGCAGCACCTCATGTCCCTTCCGCAATGCTGCCCTCAGCGTCTTCTTATATGCTTCGCGCCTTTCCGGTGTCGAGCCCTCGCGCGACATCGTTCCCGCTCCGCCATGTATCACCAAAACCGGCTTCGTCTTGCTTGCATTTTTCGAAGACGATCGAGTTAGCAAAGGGTGTTTCTCAGAGAGTGAAGTCGGCGGTGTCATTATTACGACGCGCACTTCCAGCCACCGTCGCTGACGGTGAATAAACAGTCTAGCCTGGGCAAGAACCTGAAGAGAACTATCGTGGGTGCGTGAAAGTGACTAGACATACCGCGTGCTCGCTGTAAAAATATAAAGATAAGAGCGGTCTCGCGGGAGTACTATGTAGTAAGCTCGTCGAGATAAAAATTATAATTATTCAGTATATGCCACCTTTTCTAATCGAGCTTCGACACCTATTAAGTAACCTCAGTACAATCGGGTTGAGGGAGAGACAAGAGGTATATTCGTAAGTATGTCCAGATATAATCCGAATGGAAGAAGTAAAGACAGTCAAGCTTAGCCCAGCGCGTCCAGACGCTTTACGAGCATCTCAACGCGTTCCTCTAGACCGCCCACGTTTCCACGCACGACCTCCGCGTTCTCCTCCAGGCTCTTTTCCACACCTTCCACGGCGGTGGAAAGCATGTCAAGCCGTCCTCGCGAGCGCAACTGCTCTGCTTCCAAAGCACCGATTGTACTCTGCACGTCAGCCGCAGCTGCATGAAGGCCCGATAGTGTACGCATGCGCGTCAAAAGATGGGGAAGATGAGGCAGATGGGGTGCCAGACGCGCGAGGAGGGGCAGGAGCTGTTCCTGGAGAGCGGATGGTGCACCGGCCGCAGGAGCTTGCACGGCTTGCTGGGATTGACCGCGTCGACCACCGGCTTGAGCGTGCTGCTGCGAGGCGGTGAGGCGGTCAAGGTCGGAGATGAGAAGTTTCAAACGGCGGGAGATGGAGTCTAAATGGCGTGGCTGGGTGAGGAGCGTGAGTTGAGTGTTGAGCTTTGTGAGCATGGGCAAAAGAGGCGCAGGTAGAGGTGAACTCTGTGGATAACAATACAATTAGTGACACATAACCAAGAGAGACTAGAGGGAAAGGTACTGACTTCGTCAAGAGCAATGCTCGAAGAGCCAATTAACTCTTCAAGCTCGCCGACACGGTGGTCCAACTCGGCGAGGTCCGCTTTCTCCTTCTCGTCCTCCGCATACGGCTTCTTCCCCTCACCAGTCCTCGCATCTGCGCTTCGTGCCCGACTCAGCTCCCTCTTCAACTCGCCTACCTCTACGTCCTGCTTTTCCGTCTCCGCATTCAAGAGCACACCCACAAGCCGCCCGCGGCCCTCACGGCCCTTCTTGACCTTCTCTAACCGTCCGCGCACATCCACAAGCCCGCGCATGAGCTCTCCTGGATCTATCTGTGCGCCTTTGCCATTATCATCGCCGTGTAGTAAAGGGTTTGACGGATCGGCAAGCTCTGCCTCGAGTGAGTCGAGCTCGGCTTGCAGACTACGCAGACGCGTCGTCAAAGGACGCGCATGCGTGGGTGAAGTTGGCGAGGGAGGGGAGGAGGACGGATATGCGAAGATCGATCGTGGGCGGTGGTTTGCTTGTGAGAAGAAACGGATTTTAGTGCAATTTGACACATTAAGAAAGATACTGTACTCACCGCGCTTTCGCTCCGCCTTTCTGAATTTCTTGCCTGCTTCATCCGCGCTGATGAGGCTGCTGGAGTCCAGTCCTTCTCCTGCGTCACCTCTGGAGCGTGAGCCATTTGCATTCGTACGGGTAGGGCCACCGCTTTCATCTTCGCTCGAGTCGCCAGCCCGAGCACGCGTCGGGAACACATCCTCTGTTTCGTAGACATCTTGCGACGTGTCCTGTAGATCGAGACTTAGTATGTTTCCTCTTAACGCTTTTACTACGCACGATGTCTGGCAGATTCGCGTATTTGTTCACACTCATTGCTGTAGCAGCCAAAGGTGGAAGGTCACATACGTGAGCTGCGTTCGCGTCCAAACGTCGATCTTGCCCCGACAACTCGAGCTTCAATATAATCAAACTTGAACAACCCGGGCTACAATCTTTTCTTTTTACAAAATTTATGCCTCCAAAACAAATTCCTTTCATGCATGTTCCGCCTTCCAAGCCTGGATAGCGGCATCTGCGGTCCTGAATGACTCCATACCGATTGGGGCACCACAATACACCATCACCTGCAAAAAGACCTCCCTAACGCACGACCTATGTGAGGTACGGGATTACCAGAGCATAACAGGAAGCATACTTAAGTTCTTCTTCCGTCAGACCGTTGTTGAGAGCACCCTTGACATGTGAGGCCAATTCGGTCTGCTTGCCGAGAGCGCAAAGAACCGAAATGCTGACGAGGGATCGTTGCTTGTGCTCTAGACCGGGGCGTGTCCAGATTGTTCCCCTGGCAAGGATAGTGTTTGTGAGTTCTGAGGGAAGGAGTGGCAAGACATGCAGGACAGACCAAGCAATCTCGGTCACTAGCTCCTGACCCGCACGCGCAAAGTCAGATATGTTCTTTGAATTCGCTGCAAGAAACCCGGTCAATTCATAGGCATGAAGAGATAGAGCAGTCCTCATAAGCGCACATTTGTCGACATGAGCGTCTCCTAGCACCTTCCTACGCTGTTTCTCCCCCTCCTCGTACAGGAATTTCCGGACTTCTTCAGATGTAGGCATGTTGTCCGATGTCAGCTGTGCGTCGACCTCCCATGGATAAATAAAGGGTCCATTTTTGACTCACCCCGCTCTTCATCGGACTCGTGATGGGGCCCCTTTTCCAAAGACTCTCAACCCAGATTGGCCTCCTATCGACATCTTCGTCTTTTCATACCCACACTATGCATGCCGATTGAATTAATGACCCGAGCCTCTCTAGCAGAACAGTGCGAGCTCTAAGCCGTACTTCATCGCCGATAACGCAGTCATTACCTGATCCCAAGTCCATACACTCGAGGGACGAGATGTCAAGCGAGACGGCATCAGGAGGTCAGAGGCCGAAGACAGTTGGTTTCATAGGGCTAGGGAGTGCGTAATTATAGTTACAGCAAGTTCGGTGCTGCAGACTCGGGACTGAGCAGAGTTTAGATATGGGGTGGTGGATGGCGTTGAATCTGCGCAAGTCCTTACCCAAGTCGACGAAGATGCATATCTATGACATCATCCCCGCGATACTCGAGAATTTCGCGGAGAACGCGCGCACTCACGGCCTTGGCGAGGTTGTTATCTGTAGAAGTGCGCGCGACGTCGCTGCTAACTCTGTGAGCCTTTCCAAAGGACAGAATATTCGTTAGATTTCTTACACTTCACAGGACGTCACTTTCACTATCGTCCCAGAGGGCAGGCACGTCCGTGAAGTTTACTTAGATGAGGCGAACGGCGTGCTCGCAGGTCCACTAGATGTCAAGACCTTCGTGGACTGCTCGACGATCGATACAGCTACCTCTCTCGCAGTCGCCGAAGCTGTCTCGCAGAACTCGCCCTCAGCGCACTTCTACGACGCGCCGGTCTCAGGCGGCGTGCACGGAGCCGAGGCGGGGACGCTCAGCTTCCTCGCCGGCGCAAGCGAAGACGACGCGTACTTCCAGCTGTCGCTGAAGCCGCTACTGCAGATGATGGGCAAGAACATATTCTGCATAGGAGCACAGAGCCAAGGTCTTGTTGCCAAGCTTTGCAACAATTATTTGAGCGGAATTTGTGCGATTGCGACCAGCGAGGCGATGAACATTGGTATGCGTCACGGTATCGACGCGAAGCTGCTTAGCGACGTTTTTAAGAAGAGTACTGGAGGGAACTGGCAAAACGGTCAGTACTTCCGGTTCCTTCGTAAGGCAAATATATAAAATGTTTATTCTGACCTCTGATGCAGCTAACATGAATGTGAGCTTAGCTTTCTGATAATGGTGGCGCTCATTCTCAAGTTTTCCCCTGCTAGCCTGTACCTGGCGTCTGTCCAGACGCAGTGACATCCAAGGGCTACAAGGGCGGCTTCAAAGTCCAGATGATGGTGAAAGACTTCGATTTGGCTCTAGCTGCCGCAAAGGAAGTAGACGCCAAACTTGCTCTCGGAGACTCAGCATTGGCTGCGTATAAGGCAACGGCGGAAGACCCGCGGTGCAAGGACTTGGACAACCGCGTTGTTTACCGCTGGCTCGGAGGGAAAGAGTAAAAGACACCTGGTGTAATCATGTTTGAAATCAGAGTTGTGACTGAATCTATGAATAGGAAGTAAGTTTGAAGGATGCTAGCATTGTAGCAGCGCGCCACGGCATTGAAGTACGACTAAGAAACGCGTCGCGTCACGCGTAGTCGCCGATCAAAGTTTTCTAACTCCACCGAAGCTTCACAAAAAACGCTTCACGCCAATATTCTGTTGCGAAGAAAAAAGAATATAGAAATATACAAGCCCAAACGTAGATCCCAATAAAATTACTGACAAAAGTTATCAAACCCGCAACTGACGTCCCGCCAGCGAAAGCAGCAGCTACTCGACAAACCTAAATGCAGGAGCCATAATGCGCGCCCTAGGTCTGAATTCCTTTTTTTTCATGCTTCATCAAAGACGTCCATATATTCGTCCTCTTTTTCATGATTGCTCTTCGAGCTTGTGCCCGAAATGATTCAAAAGTTTTTGTGTCGGACTGTAGATCTCCAACTCTCAAGGAGTGTTCTGCGGATGCTCAACATGCCCGTATCAGGACCATGGTACGCGTGCTCGACGTTCTCAATCATATCTTTTGCGCTGCGGTTGTCCCCGGGTGCGAACGGATGGTTCCAAGCCTCGAATAGGAAGCTGCTTGGTTCCGGAGAAGTGTGCTAGAAGAAAGCAGAGATGAGTCATCTCGGAAGTAATGACAATCGACTCGGAGGCTTACAGCGGTAATCTCAGCAAGCTCACGTTGAACAGATGCGCAGAAATCATCGAGGTCTGGGATAAGGAGGCATCAAAATGATAGTCCATTACGAATAAAAACTCGGTAAAATCTTACCCAGGTCATTAGCGTCATATCCAAATGGATCCTCACTGTTTAATGGAAAAGGAGTTAATAATGATGGCAAGGGCGCCGCCGGGTCAGCAAACGCACATCTCTTGTCCTATCTCTAAGAAGCCGAGTAAAAGGAACGACCCGAAAGCCGTGGCACTATCATATTGTCAGATCAGCCCCAAGGAATGTAAACTTGTGGGCTCACGGGATAGTGAGGTAACCGAAGTTAGCATAGATCTCGAACTAAAAGGGTAAGTTTGATGTGAGTTTGCATAGGTCTTGTATTTCACGATAGAACACAGGAGATATACAGGAAGGAAGAACAGATAAAGCCTATCGAATTAGCAACGTAAGTTACTTTAACAAAAAGAAAAGCAACGACACTTGAACTGACCACATTGACACCCGAAGGTGCGCCTGATACGCAAAGGGGATCGGAGTAGACCTGATGCGGTCCAAATTCGCCATCGTATCTTGAAGCGACATGATCCCAGCTGAGAAAGGGGACGCCATGACCGTAGAGATATAACTTTCTTTCATTAGCCACGCAAGGTAGCTCGAAAGGAAAAGGGTGATCTCAAGAGGAACGCTGGACTCGATCACCTCTGCCCTGCGCTTCCTCCCGAACGTGTTCCTGGCGCCGTCGCGATCCGGACGGGCAGAAGCATACTTGTCCCGACGGATTTTCCGGTACATGTACTTGAAGATCCAAACGAAAGGTTTGAAGATCACCAGGAGAGGGATATAATCGTAAAGCGATGTCCTTGGCGGGTTGCGCGCAGGCTTAAGCTGTCTATCGCAGGCAAAGACGGGCAAGACGTGGTCCGGGTCAGAATGGCGTTTGTGGGACTTCTTTCCGAGTCTATCCAGATCCGGTGCGAAGTTCTCGCCATTGATAACACCGATAGCGGCATCCTTCTCGTTCGCGTCGCCTGGACTTGACGTGGTGCGAGATAGCCCGTTTAATGTCGATGCAGCACTTGCTGCGTTCCTGGGGTCGTCGAGTTGACTGGCTTGCCATAAGGGGAGGACATCGGTCTTGATGTCGATCATGGGCGCTTGAGATGCAAATCTAGGGAGGAAGCAGACAAGAGGGTAGAGATCCTGGTAATAGATACCAGCCTCTCCGCGAAGAGCATGCTGCAAAATTTCTCGTCTTAAAATCACGAAAAGAAAATGCCTTAATGTGAATACTCGTACCTTGACTGCCACCGAGAATGCTTGGATCTGAAAATTTTCAATAGACCTTTCAAAGAGGGGATGTGTGTGGAATTCGTACAAGGTTAATCATCGACTTCTTTTCTATGACAGTCTTGAGCCTAGCCCGTCCATCAGTTTCTTGACCAGTTCGCGCATCAGTATTCTTGGCCGGCCGGTCATTGGGGACATGAATCCAGATCTACATAATATTTTCTTAGAGATCGAGCTTCTCCGCGTACACAGGTTGGACATACGAGGTGCGCCAAGTTCCGCGAAGTAAGATTAATGTTTGTCCATAATTTTCGACCTTCCGTAAACCTTCGCCGCATGAGAATCGAAGAGCTTAGAGTAAGCTGAAATTACGCACCTCTCATAAGCTGAAGACGTTCTAAAAGACACCACGAGACCGAGCACTGTTCCCAGTACTGTCAGCATTTGGTTGTTTATTGTCAGTTGAGTTGGCGTCATCTTCGAAACAAGTGTAACCACTTTTGCGAATCACAAGATTAGTCTTTTTTCTTCCTTCCAATTAGCATATCTAAAGCTCACTGGTGGCGACAAGCGAGAAAAACAACGTTTCGGGCCATATGTCGTTGATCACCGTCGCCTGAAAGCGTTTTATGGACCATTTCATGAAGACCGGATTTTTTGTGACCATGTTGCACTAGGCGTTATGGATCGTTTGTTGAAAAAACGGACAGTGAAGCACTGACTAGCCTGAGCCTTGACAGGATACGAGGGACGAAAAGATGGAGATGGAGAGGGACTTGTGCGGGATTATATAGCAACCAACGAATGCCTCGAGGCTTTGGCCGTACCTTTGGAAGATCTAGAACTCACGACGTCGCAAAGCTGCGTCGAAAGCTGTAATTTTTACGCGCATCAGCATTCCGTGATGGTAGTAAACGAGCAAAAGGGACCAGCGCGGAGATGGGCGTGATCGTCGCCATTCATTTTGATCGACGGCTCTTTCCCAAAGCAGTGTTGCCTTACACGTCACGCGACAGACGCGTCGTCTCAGGACGACGAAACACGTCTTCAAGCTCTTTCTCCTGACATGGTCCAGCAAGACTGGAACCTATTTTCCTCGTATGCGGGCTTACTTTCACTAGCGACTCTATCTGTATGTGCTGGCTCGTTCGGATCGCTCAAGGTGAGCAACACATCAACATCCGCATAGCATCCGTGATTCACAGAAACCTAGGCACCGCCGAAGACTCGAGATGCGAAAGATGCCAGCGACGACGACGACGATGAGGAAGATCTCCCAGACAGGCTATCCTCTTCTGATGCCTTCATGTTTCCAATAGTCAGTCTCCTATTCTCCATGCCAGCAACTCAAGACATTCATTGGCAACGCGCAGCTAGGATCCGTCGTCCTTTTTGGCCTCTACCTCGTGGTGAAATTATTAGGCGTCGAATGGATTAACTGGCTTCTAGGTTGGTATTTTACAATAGCTGGTGTTGGAAGCGTATGGAAGGTATACTATAGAAATACTCTGACCAGTATTGTTCGCCCAGCTGATACATATCGAAGTGTTCGGTGTCCATGTCGAAGGTGTGGTTTGGTTCAAAACAATGGAGAAACTTCAGCAAATGGAGGCTTCTTGCTTCTAAGGGCTCTGAAGGTGTGTGGTAGATTGCGTCACGAGGAGTGTTTCGAACTGATTGGTCTTAGAACTCACTAGTCTCTCGTTTAGAACGCCGTCACTCGTTCTCTTCTTGCCTTCCCTTATTCCCTCGTTGTTATATTCTTACCTGCCTGGACTTAAGAAGTCCGCACTTCTAACCGACATACTCGCCTTGTCGTTTTCGCACAATGCGCTATCCATCATGAAGCTCGATACGTTCCAGACAGGTATCATTTTATTATCTGGTCTTTTCCTTTATGATATTTGGTGGGTTTTCGGGACGGACGTGGTGCGTCAGCTGAGGTACTTTGTAAAACCTCCGTCTAATGTCAATTAAATAGATGGTCAAGGTCGCAACATCGCTCGACGCCCCTATCAAGATCCTCTGGCCCAAGTCATATATTTTTTCTGTCGAAAGAGGCTTCACCATGCTTGGACTTGGAGATATTGTCATTCCCGGCATGTTTGTCTCTACCGCATTGCGCTACGATCTCAGCAAGTCGGCGCACAAGGACCCCAAACAGCCATTTGCAAAGCCATATTTCCGTGCAGCGGTCACAGCATATGCACTAGGGTTAGTCACGACCATGACGGTCATGCACACCTTTGGTGCCGCGCAACCGGCCCTGTTATACCTCAGGTGCGTGCCTGTTATTTTAGTTATAGTTTGTAAGACGGCTAATCACTTTCTATTCATCGAAGTCCGGCTTGTATACTGTCTTTCCTCATCACGGCGATTACTAGGAGCGAATTCAAAGACGCTTGGGAATGGAAGGACCAGGCGGAGTCTGAAGGAGATGAAGCCGCCGCCAAATCAGATTCCAAGTCTGTAGGGCTTGAGGTCTCGAACATGGCATCAGATCGCGATGTTGCTGGTGATGACAGAGGCAGCGGGGATGAAGGGGTGCGGAAGAGGAAGACCATTGAAAATATGCGGAAGTGAATAAGGAGTATGTAAGTGTAATTTATGCTCAAGCTTCTGTGTTCTCAGGCCGCAGGTCTGCTCCCGCTTCTACAAAGCTAGGGTCAGGCGCGCCATGAGAGTCACTTGACTCTTAGCTCCGATCTCTGAACTGGTGCGCCTCCACATGCAATACCAATAAGCATGCGGGGCAGGCCGAGATGAGCCACCATTAGTTTGCATCAAATGAATTGTTTGGACTCATCTCTCATAAGCGAGTTGCTTTCATCTTTGATTTGGTTCCTTCGGCGCGCTGAAGAGCGATGCTTCTTTGATGGGCCAATGCCCCTTTCAGGACTCGGCAAAGGGTCCGAGTTCGCACAGTGGAATTCCATATGCGTGTGTTTGTACGAACGGTAGACAAGAGGCAAGTGAGTCGAGCGAGTCGTCGGAGAACGTTTGGGATAACGTGAGGCGCTGTGTTATATTTGTTACACGCACGTTCTTTATGAGTAGTTGGGCGAATTGTAAGCGGGAAGACGGCGGTGAGTACTAGTTTTGGATTGTGTTGTCGTTTGCGGGTGAGCGAACGATGCCGCCCGTCGCGTATGAATCAAAATACTGCGGAGCATGCGAATACTCTATTTCAGTCGACTATTTCTTAACGAACAATATGGTGCGGAATAAAATCTACCAAGGAACGATGATTTGGGGAAACTTCTGGGACCAAACACCTCAGTCTGTATTCTAGAAGTGACAAGGAAGAATTCTACTAAGGAATAAGAAACCCGTAATCAACTATATCCGTTGAGCTAGCACTAGTAGTTGCTAAGTATTGTAACAATACGAGCTGGGGGAGAGAAAAGAATGAACACTTTCTAGTGAAGGAGTCACGATACGTCTCAATTGAGAATTGAAACGTACGTCTTTGCCGAGTCTTTGTATGGTTCTGCCACTCCGTTACTTTGAGTCAGGCGTTGCTATACATTTTCGGACGATTAGCCCTTTCATGTGCTCTGTTTGTATAACCACCGAGAGTTTTTCAGTTGCACTGGTACGATACTGATATAGACTCGGAGGGCGCATATGTATTTATACCGTATATATTCAACTTCGAGCCGTTCTCAGAAACCCCGTGGCCGCAAGACTACTCGCGCGTATCTGTAGGCCAGTCGAGCTCACCTCGCCTTGCCGGCTCAGAGAGGTGACGTCGGGTAGTACTACTACCAGTATTGCCGAGGCTTTTCTGGAACACCGAATGCGGCGGTGCACTCCGCCTACATGTATATCATTTGTCTAGTGTATTTGGTAGCAAGCTTAAGAGACATATATAGAAACTGACCGGGCGGCCAGCTTGTCTGCATGTTTGGTCGGCCTATGTTTTCCATATAATAGTATAAATACTAGAATAAGTTGCTTGCCGTGCTTGGCGGATGTGACACTCCTCCTCGGACTAAGTTTGGAAGCCCGGAAGACACGCTCGCCACGCACCTGCCTTTTACGGACTCTGAAGCTTAAATAGCACAGCTGATCGGCGCTAAACAATGCGATTGCTTCCTCTCGGTGACAGCTCTAACGCGCCTCCAACGTAGGGCGCGCCCGTTGCACGGCCATCCTCAGTCAAGGTCCTGGATTGCTATGCATGGCTCCAAGCTTTGACTACTTCTGGCCGCGCTGAGGAGCGCTGGTGTCCTATTTGTGGGCGAGTCATGCTGTTAAAGCCCGTCCTGCGCGTTGTGCGACTGCTTTCATCTTCTAACCCCCCTTCCCCCCTCGGAATCTGCTTTGACTCGGCTTTGCCAAATGGCGAGCAACTCCTCTACTAGCTGTGATCCCAATGTCGAGACGTGTCTGACACGACTGCAGAGCGTCGGATTGGCTGTGAGTTACTTTCTTATCTTGCCTTCGCTGGGAGCTCACGGTCGTCGCAGATGGTCGCAGAAGCAGGCTTCATATCCCTCATATCTCTTCTGATTCTCTTCTCCCTCATCCTCGTGAGTATCCCCCAATGGTCGTCTGTTCCGTTGTATCCCGACTCGTTCGAAACTCTGGCAGCGCAACATTATTCGCTACTACCGGCATGCGCCTGGGAAATGGTCGCTCATCCAAGAACCTGCAGATGCCTACGTCGTGCGTTCGCAGTATTGAAGAAGCGTCTCTGCGCATGTGTTGCTGACCTTCCTCCGTTGGCAGCTCTCGCTATTCGTTGCGGACCTGCTGCAATCTATCGGCGCATTCATGGACGTACGATGGGTGCACCGAGGGTCTGTGGAAATCGGACGCTTCTGTACTGCTCAAGGTTTGTTCCATATGCTTCTCTATACAAATGGACCAAGAGAGCAAATCATGCTGATAGTTTACTTATCTTCGCACGCGAAGGTTCTATTCAGCAGCTGGGAGAGACGGCCGTGGCTATGGCTACTATTGTGAGTTCCAACTCTACTCGAACTTGGCTGAACCCGGGTGTTGATAAGAGCACGACCGCGTCGTTTTAACAGGTCATTGCGCTGCACACGTTCGTCGCAATCTGGATTCGAAAGGGCGCGCATAACCTCAAAGTTGCATGCGGCGTCATCGCCGTTTCCTGGCTCTTTGTGATTCTCTTCGTCGCGATCGCGGCAAGCACGAAGAATAACTACTACAATCCCACACCGGTACGTCCTCTCACTGCTTCCCTTCTCTTCCCGAAAATAGGTCTTCCAAACACATGCTTACGGACACTTGATTTTAGCTTTGGTGCTGGATCGGCGGCCAGAACAAAGCGTTGCGGCTTGCCGGGGAATATGTTTGGCTTTGGCTTGCATTGTTTATTTCGATATCGGTGTATGTCCCGCTCTTTTTATGGAGCCGAGGGTATATTGCGGTGGACGAGGAGCGGTGGTGGAAAGTAAGCTTGCCCTGGAGAGTACAATCTGAAAAGGATCTGGATTCCAGCACGCGAGCTAGGCCCGATGCGCCTTCCCTCGCACTCGTGTCGTATGTTTAAATTTCCTGTATTCATTTCGCTCGCATACTAAAAATTCTAAAAATCGGATAGATACCCCTTCGCGTACTCCTTGGTCATACTCCCTGTCAGCGTCGTACGCTGGGCATCCTTCCAGGGCCACCCGGTCCCCGATGCGGCGACGTTCTTCAGTGTTTTCCTGCACGATATGTTCGGCTGCGTGAATGTCCTGCTGCTTCTCACGACAAAGCCGAACCTCCTGCTGTTCGAGGACCCGCGACGCGTGGCGCGCGGGCGGTTCGCGCAGGGTGGGCAGGGCCGCGCGCCGGGTGAGAGCCCGTCGCGGTCGCCCGACCGGTACGGGTTCGACTCGGACCCTCTGAAGCCTGGGAGTCCCGGCATGGAACTGCGGACGCAGGTGAGGGGCGTGCCGCCGTCGCCATCGCTATACGGCGACAGGTCCGAGAACGGGGACGACCATCTCGGGGCGAACGCGGCCGCGCGGGTGTAGTTTGCAATTCCGTCTGAGTGATTTGGCGCCCGAGAGGTGGGACGGAGACGATGATCGGGGATCGAGTCGGTTCATTCGATCACTGGATCATTTTCGAGGGGCCACAATGGCCTACGGGAAGCGAAGAGGGACTTGTCGGGAAGTACCGGCGTCCCGTTCGGAGACGATCGAGGGCGGTAGTCACCGCAGTGGGTGTGGTGCAGGCGGACGTCGATCATTCTCTTTTTTTCTTTGCCTTTTTTTTCACCTTGGCTTTTCCTTATTCATTTTATCATCCAACCTGAGACTTCCGTGTTCTTCCTATACCCTGCATGTTATGTATCGTTAATATTGATGTTGCAAGCGCATTCTGTAGTTTAGTCCTAATTGTGATCAACTTCCGCCATCGATGTGATTTGTTGAGCAGAAATCTCGCAGTGAACGATCAAATATTAATATGCGCTCTTTCTGCATCGCAGGATGACATACTATGGATGTGTTTGGCGCTGCGGGATCGGGATGTCGACTCTACCGCGCGTCGCGGGAGCAGTACTAGTACTGTCCCTGCTCACAGAGCCGCCGGACATCGGGCTGTTGAGCATGCGTGTGGATCTAGATGAAGGACTGTGAAAGCCTCGGAGTCTGTGGAGGTGGATCATAGCAAAAGCACATGAATAACACGGACGGTGCAAAGCAAAAAAGAGGACAGAAAAAAGGGAGAACGATGGAACGAGTGGAAACAGCGAAAAGGCACACCAATGGTGTTGTCCCACTAGGAATTGGGTCAATTATACAGCCGCAGGAGCGCCGCGGCGCGCCCGTGCTCGGCTCGGTGCTGCGACCCAACCCGAATGAAATTTGGTATTTTCTGTTCATTTCACTAAGGCTTGTGCAGGGAAGAGAGTTGGTGAATATTAATACAGTCAGGACTGAATGACGGCCTGTTGTCTTGGTTCAGAGATGTCTGAGAAACTGATGAGGCGGGTCACGCGTGTACGAGACATCCACAAACGGCAACCAAATGCCGAAAGCAGTCAGGCCCATATATGGTATTTTGGGGTCCGCGCACATGGCCGGGCCGAGGGAAACCGTGCTTCAGTATAGGTGCCTCCTTTACCAACAGGTCCTGTTGGGACTCTATACACTCCTTGCAGAGGCCATCAACTCCGCCGTCGTCTGCCACGACGCTCAGCACGTCGCGTTCGTGCATCCCCGCAGCCTGACGCCGTCGCCGCCGCCCCCAGTGACCCGTCTCGCGTGCGCGTCCTCTGAAGACGTGCTCATTCAGCACGTAGGCATACAGCTGCTTAGCGTGCGGACAGCCCAACTTAAATTAGTATGTAAAATCACACCTTGCCCCTTCGCCCCTCCTCATCCTCTCGCTCGCTTTTTGCGACTCTTTTTTTTCTCGTCGCCGTCGTTGCGATGTCTAGGTTGTGTCGCATGGAACCGCCGCCGCCGTCGGTGTCTGCGAAAATGCTCAACGATGCAGCCCGCAAGCGTCCTTGGCCGCCGGCCGATGGCCCGACCGTCGACACCGTACTCAGTACCACATCGTCGTCCGCCCTGCCGTCGCCCAGCCCCCATCCGCCATCATCGACGCTCTCCACACCGAGCACGCCGTACCCGTTGTCTCCTTGGGGTCAGTCAGCTGGACCAGGCCCGGGAATACCCTTCGCATACTACCCTGATGGCGCCCATGCATCTTCGCATCCCTCGCAGAACACGCATCCCCCGTCGCACCTCAACTCTTCAATAGACTGGAACTCAATTCTTGCCAGTCCCCTCGACCCTGCGATATTCGCTGCCCTTGACGCTGGTGGCGCGCTGGGCCCTCCTCCGGTACCTCATACTAATAATAAGTCAACATATCCGCCGCCCGCGAACCCCGGCACATTTCTCGCTTCCTCAATGCCGTCGTCTGCCGTATCGAGCTTTAGCTCGCCCTCACAGCTCGGCTCTGGCACTACGCACGATTCGTGGTCGACGACGGAGACCCCGCCGTACTCGCCCAACTTCCCCTCGGACTCGCAGCGTACCTCGCCTTCACAGTCGCCCCAGTCCGCGAGCGGACTTTCGCAAATCAAGGGTAAGGCAAGTGCGACACAGGGAGGTGGCGCGGGCCACCCGTATTCGCATGTGCAACCTCGTCCGTCTGAACACAGTTCGCAGAGGTCAAGCGACCGGCGTCGCCCGGAGCAGAAGGGCTTCCTTAACCTGCATCAGGCGACCAACCGCCCGAGCATCGTGAACAGGAGGAGTGGACAAGGAAACTCGGCGAGCGAGGGTCCGTTGCCATTGAATATGCGGCTCGGTATGCCGCCTCCGTCTTTCCCTTCCCATCTCGGTGCGAGTTCTCCATCTCCTAGTCATCCCACTGTCGGTGAACGCGCTCATGTTAACCTTCCCCCGTCGTTGTGGATGTCTCCTATGAATCCCATACCAGTTTCCAACCCCGTTTCCGCTTCTTCTTCGTCCACCTATCCCGCACTTTCGCAGCTGACGATGCCGTCAGGCCCTTCTAATCCCAATTACGACACTGCACCGTCAAGCGCTTCCTCCTCACGTCCGTCCAGTTCGCCGTTCGTCAGTGGATCGGTTTCGACTATGCCCACGAGTGCAGCTACAGACGTCAAATCACCTACTTTCTACACGGATATATTGTCGGATGATTTGTTCCCCAACAAAGCGACGAATTTTCCTTCAGCGGCGTCGAATGGAAGAGGCTCGCCCGACTTAGCCGCGCTAGCCTCGGAGTTTGACGAAGCCGATCCCGACAAGATGGCGGAGAGGGATCCATTGGCAGCGCAAGTATGGAGGATGTATGCGCGCACCAAAGCCTCTTTACCTCATGCACAGCGCATGGAGAATCTGACTTGGCGAATGATGACACTGGCATTGAAGAAAAGCAGAGAGGACGAAGCGAAAGCCGCCGCCAAAGAGCAGGCTGAGGGCGGGGCTGCTACTGCTGAAGGCGCCGATAAACAGTCTGATAGATTTACCAGGACTGGGCAGACCGAAGCTTCGACGTCAGCGCTTCCCGAGGTCAAGATTGAGCCCGAGGTGAGAGGGCGAAGAACTGATAAGACTGCTGCTCGTGTTCGGGTGGTTGGCTTTGAAGGGAAGAATCAGGACGGCGAGGAGAAAGAGTTCGTGATTTTTTCTTCTTCTTTCGACTACTTCACTATTTCTAACTTATCCCCTCGTCTACAGCGAGAGCGAAATGGACTGGCGTGCCATTAGCCGGTCGCGATCTCGCATTTCTATGGATTGGCGCGCAACAAGTCGTTCGCGTTCTCGCCCACCGCCTGGTCAGCCTTTCGATCAGGGCAATTTTTCAAACAGCTGGTCGGAGGGCAAATTCGCATTTAATTTCGACGATGCGACGCCTCACGCTGGACCATCTGGGCATTTATCCAGGTCACTTGACGCGTCGTATCTTGCTCAGACAGAACATGCAACTTCCTCGTCGATCCCTATTCCCGGTCTAGCCACTCAGCTCCGCTACGGGAGTCCACCTCCTTCATCGTCTCTTCATTCGCATGCGACCCACCTTGCTTCAGTATTTGAAGAGACTGGGGAGTTCTCGAACTACAACTTTGTGCAATATCCTGGCGCCGGTGGGCGGAGCGGTCCAGCACGTCTCCCAGCTCTCGAGCCCTTCCACCGCCCGTTGTCGTCAATGAACAGCCCAACAACATTCCAGCCGAGCTCACTTCCTGCTTTGGGCTTGCATGGTCCCCGTCAGCGTCCGACTGCCACGCCGTTGGATCTGCAGCAAGGAAACCTCGTTCGCCATCCGCGCAAGACCAGCTTCGATCATACTGTTTCGCGCTCGGTCGTATTCCCTAATCTCAGTGGACATTCTCGTCTCGGCTCTGACGAGCTTGCGGACCCGCTTGACCCGATTTTGGTGCGTCAAATTATTCTTAGGCTTTACAGGAGATTAATTGACTTCATTCATTTCTGGCAGGGGAAACGACGTGCTGACACCCCGCATGCTGATTGTATACTCCGCGCAGACCCACCTGCTGTTGGCTCTCCAATGCTCGACCAAAGACGAACAGAGTCAAAGCACACGATTCGACAGTCTAGCCCGTTCCCTAGCGGGTCCTTCGATTTCGCACTTTCGGGATACGAGGGTCTCTTCGGACTTGCAGGCTCTGGCGTGTCTGGGTCAGATTTCCCGTACTCAACAGATGAGAAGGCCCACGATGCTGTTCCTTTCCCCGGCTCGACGCGGTCCTCGATAAGTGTGCCCTATTCTCCAGTCGAATCGCCTGGTGTTGGTAATGATGCAATGGCGGCATCAGTGCACGCAGTGCAATCGTCGGATTCACTTCAACAGCTGCTGCCCTTCATCTATCCGACGTATGATCCGAATGGTGGCTTCGCGCAGCAACAATATACTCACGTGGACCCGACTCAATTATTTGGAGTGGACCGTGAGGCAGGCCAGAACCAGTCATTCCACCCTAGTCCCTCAAGTGACGGGTGGGGCGGAGGCGAATTCAATTCCAGCTCGACGGCGTCGCCGGAGCCGTTCGTCACCTCCAATAGCTCGACACCGCCGTCGACGGAGAGTGGTGGGTCGACAGGACTATCAACGGCTCGCACCGTGACCGGACGGAAGGTTAACGGTGGACTGAAGCACATTGAGCCCGGGCGTGCGAGTGGTGGCATGGCGTCTGGTCAGAAGAAGAAGAGCGGAGCTGCCAATGCGGGGGCTCCCCGTCAAGCTGCACTGCGCTCGTCCTCGAGCCCAGATCTGGCCCAGAAGGCAGCATCAGGTAGTGCAAACCAGGGAGCGGGAGCTGATGACGCAGATTCTGTGCCGACTGTATGCACGAACTGCCAGACAAGAAACACCCCTCTTTGGAGACGTGATCCTGAAGGGCAGCCGCTGTGTGAGTCTTCCGTTGCTTCCCTGAGCTTCCCTGCTTCTCTTAGTTTCTGGATATTCGCGCGAGATGCTGACTGAATGTCTCTTCACAGGCAATGCATGTGGCTTATTCTATGTATGTCGTGATCTTCCTGTTTGCATCGGCTTTGTGCTCATGTTATTCGGCTTGGCTAGAAACTGCACGGCGTGACTCGACCACTTTCGCTCAAGACCGACGTCATCAAGAAGAGGTATGTTATTGACGCCTAAAGTTTGGGGTGAAGGTCTCGGTCTGAATCTGACTCTCTTCTTGCGTTCGTCCGTGACCAGAAACCGAGCATCAGGCGCAGTCAACACGACGCGCAAGAGTGCACCTGCTTTACCAAAGATTGCTTCATCGTCGACCCGTCCGCGGAGCTCGACGACAGGCAGCGCGACGTCTGGGCCCGGCCGGGGAGTAGGGGCCGGAGCGACATCGGCGAATTCGTCGCTGGCGATGAAGCGCCAGCGCCGGACGTCAGAAACTACCCCGACGCAAATTCGTTGAGCGGGTGTAATACCTGAATCCCTCTGGACGGATCCTGGACATTAGTCTGTGAATCCTCGCGGCAACTTCCCTGATCTCTTCACGCACTCGCAGATGCAACACTAACTCTGTTGTTCCTGCCCGCCTATCCCCGATCTTCCCCCCTGACTCTGTTTCTGTTCCTGTCTCTATGGTCTATTCCCGCGCGGTGTCGATATGTTTGACTCTATATTTAATACCCTCATCTCTCTTTTTCTGAACTACTTATCTCTGTACAACCATGGCCTTGCACACGATCCAGAAGCTAGACTTGGCACGTTCGAATTTCGTTATTAGATTATTCGCTGAACCTTTCTCGTTGTATAACAGACAGGGGCGTAGTAATAGTGGATCGCTCTGTTTTTCTTTGCTAACAACAAATCAACTCGACTTTTGTACTGAGTACTTGGATTGTGTGGTGAGCGTGCGTCAAACCCGAAGGCTCAGCGCCAATCATCCGAAAGAGGCAATGAAGTCGCAACGCTTCACGTCGGCGGAAGAGCGTCGGCGACAAATCCTTTTGTCACAGACTCACCGTCCTCGACACAAGCGTCGACGACGACGCTGGCAGTACTACTACTAGTGGCGACTTTTTATTTCATCGACATCGTACACGCGACGCGCCATCGTTCGCGCCCAGTCGCTATCCCCTTCTGTCTGCGCTGATCTGATTGGTGTGACGGGCCACGTTTGATACACCCACACCCCGGTTCCCCCTCTGGATTTCGATTTCAAGCTGGCACCTCCGTACTTCCGCAACGCGCCCCCGCCGTCGTCCTTTCGCTCGGGCGGTCTGCGGCCCGTCGCGTCCAATGATAGCCCCGCGCGCGACCCGTCCCGCAGACTGTCACGCACGGAAGTAGACTTTGAGCAGGCCCTGCTCGGCACGGATACCGTCCTCCTTTCTGAGGGCCGCGACTTCAACGCTCTCGGTGCTGAGCCGGCCGTGCCGCCGGGGAACAGCAGAAGCACCTCAAAGCCAGCGCGTGGAGCCATGCACGAAGGCTCTTCACACCCATCAACGCCGCACAGCAATCCTACTAGCCAAAGCCAGAGCCAGAGTCAGAGCCAGAGTCAGAGGCAAAGCCAAAATCGCAGTGTGCCACCTACGCCGCCCTCCTCTGGTGGTGTTACGCCGCAGATATCTTTGACGCGCTCGCGATCACCATCTGGCGCTTCGTCCTCTTCCGCGTCCATCGAACGGTACTTTGACGCAGAAGAGGAAGACGTGCAGACAAAGCGGCGTTCACTCTTACGATCACCCGGGACTGCGAGTAGCCCAGATCTTGCTACCCTTGTTCGGAAGGCTAAGGAGCGGACTGCCGCGGGCCAGCAAGGCCACGGATCTAAACGTTCGAGAGAACTTAGCGGTGGCACAGCAGACGGCCGCACTCCCGTTCGCGATCAGAACCGCCTTTCTCCTGACAGTCAACAACGACAAAACGGCGCAGTGCGCACCCGCCAGCGCTCGTCGACGACCGTGAACGGCGGCGAGACGTCCTCGATGGCTTCCTCACAAAACTCACCTACTCACAAGGGAAAGCTGTCAAAGAGCAGACCACCTGAAGCATCGTCGACGATGTATGTCACTCCCCATCATTCACCTATCAGCTCAGATTGGGTCCACCCGAGCACGAGAAATAGATCGGGCACTGTCATGAGCAAGGTATGTCGATGGCTCTTCGCGTCGTATGGTCTCTACTGATCAACATATAGGGCAAGTCCTCTGTCCGCTCAAAAACGAGTGCTTTCCTTGGCAAGATCATTGGACAAGGCTCCATGCGAGATAAATCTGTACGTCAACCTCATATCATCATCCATGACAAGTAGAGAACTAAGATCAAATCATAGCGTGGTGATCTTTTTGCATCTCCAACAACTCCCATAACGCCATCGTATTCCAGCTCAAGCTTTTATCAAAGCGACGACGCGCCGCCTGTTCCTCCCATACCTCGCGAGCACCGCTCACCATCAGGATCCCCTATCGCCGATATCTTCACCAGTCCACCCGCTACACCTGACCTAGGCAAACCTCTTCCTCCAATACAGCGTTCATCACGCATGCCAGCTTCGTCTACTGAAGATGATGATGACGCAAGCGCTATTTCTGTAAATGAGCGTGCTGTGTCGGCTGTGCGATCCTCTTCGCCAGAGAGGACAATCAAGGGCAAGGCACCTGCCTTGGTGTCGCAGAAGCGGCGGAGCATGAGTGTGAGCGAGGCAGACCTTAAGAAAGCCATGACGGCGGGTGTGAACGAGCGAATACGATCGTCTCTGAACAAAGAATGGGATTCGGGCTCAGATTACAGTGGCAGTGGAGTTGTCAAAGACTTCAAAGGCGAACTGTCCTCGCAACTCGATCCCATCTCCACCTCTTCTCTTGATCTCAAAGACCCGTCGACTCCGAAAAGATCGACATTCGAGTCTGACCCTACGAGTACGCTCGCGGATGCACGAGGTAGGCTTCAAGAACGCGCCCAGCGTCCCGAGCTTAGGATGGTGTCATCCTCGCCAGCAACGTCGACTACACCGGCTCTAACCATCGATACCAGAGTCAGCATTGAAGACCCCATAGTTCCTCCCCGTTCGTCTTCTTTAAACACCCAAGTGAAAACACCTAACACGGTAGGTCCTATAGAGACGATTCGGAAACACTCGGTCAAGTTTGGGGCTCGTTCGCAGCGGTCAGGATCGACGTCTGCGCAGAGTACGATCTCTGGGCCACCGACTGCAGTGCGGGATGCGTCGCGACTACGCGTGCAACATCGCTCAACTGCGTCGAGCTCGGAGCCTTCTCTCATCCCGGCACGCGACGACGACAACGCCACCGGGCGTGATCCGAAGCGAACTGTTCGCTTGGTGCCGTCTTCCACTTCTGTGGGCTGGCCCGAGGCAACTTCTCCTGCCCTTTCATTGAGTATGAGCTCCCAAACTGATCTAACTGAGGAAACTGGGAATGGCCGCGTAACGTCTTCTGCTGCCTCTCGGGATGAGCCACTTGATGTCGAAGCGAAAGCGAAAGACCTCGCGACAAAGTGCTGGACAGAAGACGAAGACTTCCTGGCTAAAGAGAAAATAGCTGAATGGCTTGGCGGAACGTGCGTCTTGGACATAAATGTTTTATTATTATTCTCGTATAACTTTTTATTCGATTTTTTTAAACAGCAAGCTGGTCAATAAACTGGCCTTGCGCCACTACATTGACTTCTTCGATTTCTCGGGCCTAAGGCTCGACATTGCGTTCCGGCGATTGTGTGCGAAGCTGTATCTTAAGGCCGAAACTCAGCAGGTCGATCGAATCTTAGAAGAGTTCAGCCGCCGATACTGGGAGACCAACCCGACGACTGTGTATGGAAGTGCCAGTGAGTGTAGCGCATGATCCCTCCGCCCAAGCTTATCCATTCACCCAAACTTAGGTGTCGTCCATGCTGTCTCGTACTCTCTCCTGCTTCTCAACACGGATCTTCACGTTGCTGAGCTGGCGTCGCGCATGTCGCGAAATCAATTCGTGCGCAACACGCTTACTGCGATTCAGATGCAGATCAGGCCGAATGGCGCCGGGCGAGCATCCACTCCGGAGCTGACACACGACGATGGGAGTAGCATTCGCGGCGTAGGCTCGGATGGCAGCGAGGCTGGCGCTAGTACCCTGAGGAGCAGAGCGGGACGAAGCGGGAGCGTGACGAGTTGGAACAGCATTTCACGCGACTTCGTTAACACCCCGGCAACGACGCCGAATAGTGGCTCGTCTCAAACGCAGCTTAACGGGAGCAATACTTCGGTGCACGAGCCGCGCGTGAAGAATTCAAGTGTCCCTCCTGTTGTGTACGGCCGAAACTTCGACACGGAGATGGAAAGCTTGTTGAAGGTTCGTGCCGGTGTATATATTTGTTGACGTCCGACTGAGATGCTGACATTCTGAGCAGGAAATGTACATGGCGATTAAAAGTCAACAGATTCTGCAGCCTCTGAACGCGGTGGAGCGAGCATCCGTATCTTCTGGCCCTGGTGCACATCTGTTTCGTAATGGAAGTCGGCGGGGGCAGAACGATCGGGTGGCCAATCTCAAGCGCGGCAGTATGCGCGGCATCCAGTCTTTATTCACTGCGCATGCTGGTACTAGTCCGTATGGGAACGGTGGGAGCCTTGACGGTCGGATTAGCCCTGCACCAAGCTTCGCAAATTCTGCGCATGAGGTGGGCATGAACGTGAGTGTTCATTATCGGTCCGGTTCCTTGAACTTTGCTAAAGAAAACAATTGCACAGGCTTATGCTTCTTCGAGTAGTCAATTTTTGCCACCTACACTCGGCTTTGCTTCGAATTTATCCCACACGATCATCCGCGAGGCTCAAGAAGACGATGTTCGGAGTATTCGTAGCGATCAGACTGATTCTACAAGCGTAAGCATCACCGACGAAGAACTCGCGTTGCTGGGTGCACCGTGGGCGAAAGAAGGCATGCTCTGCCGTAAGCAGTATTGGGAGACGTCCGGCAAGCGGGCGAAGTCGAAGAACTGGCTCGATGTATTCGTGGTTATCCAGAAAGGGGAGCTGAACATGTTTATTTTTGGCGGAGAAGGAGGTGGGGGCGGAACAATGGGCGTCGGTGGTGGAAACTGGCTGGTAGGTTGTTTTTTCTCAAAAAAGCAACGTATGGACGTCTGACGATAACGTTGGCTAGGCCAACGCACAACCTGTCGGGACGGTCTCGCTAGCACATTCCCTTGCACACTCCCTTCCGCCGCCAGGATACAGCCGACAGCGACCCCATTGTTTTGTGCTTACCCTAGCGTCGGGTGGTGTGTACTTTTTCCAGGCTGGCACTGAAGAACTCGTCAACGAGTGGGTGTCGACATGCAATTACTGGGCTGCACGCCAGAGCAAGGAGCCGCTAGCGGGTGGCGTCTCCAACATGGAATATGGTTGGAATCGCGTGATGGACCTTGACGACGACCAGCCGTCCGTCTCTGGGGATGAGCCCCCACAACGGGATACTGATACGTTTAGTACACGGAGTACCCGTAGCTGGCATGGCATGAAAGATCAGTTTTCTCTCCGGTCGAGTACTTCGCCATTCGCGGACCGCGTGGTGATACATGACTGGAAGCCACCCATGCCTTCCACAGTACCCAGTATGCATGACGAAGAGACGCAGCTGGATGCACTCCAAAGGCACGTTGCGTCGCTTAAGTCGGACCTAAATAAGCACAATGCTCTCCGCACACCGATGCAGCAACTGGTGCGTTTTCAGTTCTCTTTTCTTCCCACACTGTCTTTACTAAGTTATCTTGGTAAACAGTATCAGCCACGTTCGACGAACGCAAACAAAGCCCTGGCGAACTGGGAGCGCAAGTCTCAATACTTACTGACGGAGATCGTGAAATACGACTCGTATGTCGATTCGCTACGGGCCGCGATGTCGTTGCGCCTGAAGAAACGCGGCGAGAAGGCGCTGGAGAAGGCTCTCGTAGCGGTAAGCCCGGAAGATGAGAACGGCGCGGCGGGGAAGCGATGGAAAGGATACCCCGAGGAGACGATACCCGAAGGCGAGGAGCCACCTCCGACGCCTGGTCTTGCTGTACATCAGACAAGGAAACAGAAGAGCGGCTCGCGTTCGAGCTCTCGGCACCAAAGGGAGTCTGCGGAGACATGATTTCTTGCGTTCGTATTGGATCTAGAGTCGCGCTATTCACTGTTCACCCTTCTTTTTTCTTATTATTCTTCTCTGTTTCTCTGCACGTATTAAGTTATTCTCTCTCCGCTCTCCACATACCTCTTTTCTTATGTCCTATCTCATTCACTGTCGATCTTGTTCTCTACTTCTATTCCTGTGCAACCACTAGTACTGCAATAGGCTCACTATGTCCCAAAACATGTACGTCGATCTCGAACGGTTTGGTAAATTCTCAAGTTTTCAACGGCGTACATATCTCTCTTCTCTTCTTTCAGGCTGACTTCTGTTCTTCAGTAACTTCACATCATTTATCGTTCGAGGGTTTGCACATAGTGACCTTATTTTTAATGTTCCCCGTGCGCTGTACATGTGTTCCGATTTTCGCGGAATCTCACAGGCTATGGGACTCTTAAGGCAAGAAAAATCTGGCGCATGCGCAGGAAGTAACATTGACAATGGCAAGTAGCATAGTGTCATACAATTCACCATACATCCACAAAAAAAAAGAAAAAAGAAACGCGACATAGAACAATAAACGACGTTATAAAGACGGATGAATGGATATGCGTGGCCAGTCGAAACTGTATCAAAGTTTCAATGCAATCCGCTGAAGTTGTAGTTGGATCTAGCACCTCGCTCGCGAGGTCAGACGGTCAAAAAGAGAGGTGGGACGACAAGATGAGACCTCGCTTGCGAGGCCTGGGATCATGGAAGCAGAGCATAGGAGCCGTGACTGAGGACACTGGATACGGAGGGAAGACAAGCTCCGACTGGGGAGGGCCGTGTATCTAGAAAGAAATATGAAGGGAATGGGAAGAGACTGCTCAGAGCTTGGAGTCGTGGATGCCGGCGAAAGCACGTGCGCGAGCTTGGGAGCGCGCGTGGCGGGAGAGGGCGGAGGTGCGCTTGGCGCGACGCGAGCGCTTGCGGCTGCACGTCGGCGAAGCTTTCGCAACGGAGGAGGTGGAGGAGGCGGCAGCAGCAGAGGGAGACGCGCTGGAGACGCCGACGTTCACGCCGGCCGTGCGGGAGGCGTCTGCGCTCGCACTGCTGAAGGAGGAAGTCGGGGTAGCAGCGGCTTTGGAAGTCGAAGACGCCGAGGGGGAGGTGGAGGAGACAGCCTTCGACGAGGATGTTGATGCAGCCTTCGTCGATGAGGGTGACGATGCAGCTTCGCTGGAGCTGCTAGAGCCGCTGGACGATAGTCCAGACAGGGATCCTACGACCGCCTCGGTGAACTCGGAGGTGGAGCCGCCGCAGAAGGTGATAAGGAGGTTGACATTATCGGCCTGACACGCGCGCTGGACCTGGTTGTCATTAGGTTCGAAGAACGCGGTGTCGCAGTTCGCATCAGCGCCTGTAGAGCGGGTTTGGTTAATTGGTGTTTCAAGGGTACACAGGCACATCTTACGCACAAAGTGCACCAAGGCCGTCACAGACATCACCATCACCGCCAAAGAATGCAAAGGCAGTTGCAACGTTGAAAGCATGACTGTTGGTAAAGTTCACTTATCAATACCGCATGCCGATAAGCATATAGACTAGAACCAACCTCGGGATAAGAGAAATGTCGACGCTTGAAGGAATCACATCGACACACAAGATTTAACATGAAATTGCTGGTATACTCACCTCGAACCGCACCCCGCGCACGTAGGGTTGTTCAAGTTCATTTCAACGATCGCGCAGTTCTCGCCGTTGAGAAGACATTCATTATTCCTATCGAGGTAGCTATAGAAGGTTGAGTACAGGAAGGATTAGGTGCTGAGAAGGCGTGATGCTCACGCGATGGCTGAGGTGAGCTGGCCGTCACTTGTGTAGTCTTCACCAGTCGAGAGAGTCTTTCCTGCTTGAATGAGCTTTGGCTTTGGGTTGCAGAGTCAGTATCTTCCTCTTCTTCCTGCTACTAGTATAAGAAAACACACAGTGCCGGTACCACAGCTAAAGATGCAACGACATTCATGAGCGCAGTTCAACATGGAAACTAGCTAGATCACTGACTTGTTCTGGAAGCGAACAGTATGCGTTTCGGCCAGAACGTGAAGCGCAGAGACGAGAACGAGAACGAGCGAAGAGAGTGTGAAGGACATGGTTAATGAGAGATTGTGAGTGTGAAAAGAGTGGTTGTTCGTCGTCTGCAGCGAGGGGATAGGGCAAAAGGGAGATGGTGGAGGTTAGAAGGAGAGAGAGCCTGAGAACGCCATTAAAATTGGAACGGCATTCAAAGGTACGGAAGCCGTGCATAACACACACAACTGATGGCCAAAAATAAAGCTTCCGCTTCCGTCCTTCGAGTTGTTCTTTCATCCATATTTATCCCGAATGTCTTTTTTTTTTCAGATCTCATGTACAATATATATCACACAAATATTAGTGCATGCGCAAAAGGGTGCACTTCATTATTATAAAATACTCAGACAGTTTTCACTCGAGGCAGTGAAAAGATTTAGTACTTTACGGCGCCAGTACTAGTTTCTGTTACAGTAGATCTCGGAATGATCCGCTTACGCGAGGATTTACCTCGACTCATATATTATCAGCAATAAGCGAAACAGCGACCACTTCCTTACTCTGCCACCTTCGTGATCAATTTGCCCGTGTTCGTGCCCGTGAAAAGTCCATTCCACACACGGGGGATCTCCTCAACATGGCCACCGATATCGACCACAGTCTCGGCACCGTCCAAAATGAGCTTCCCAGCGGCCGCCGCATTGACGAGCGCCTCCTCCGCCTCGGTGAGGCGGTCAAGGTAGTCGTTGAGCGTGAATCCGTTCAGCGACAGCCTGTTCACGATTATCTGCGTGTAGTTCTTCATGATGACTGGTTCGTCGATCTTCGTCATTACTTGATATATCCAGTCAGTTATGTTCAAAGTGCAGGGAAGGAGACGAAGAATTTACGAGCCATGGCTCCCACCGCGCAGATGACTCCATGAGGTTTCATGCGCAACATGACCTCATCCAAGACGGATCCACCAACGTTGTCGAAAAATCTGTATAAAAGACATCAATCCTAGAAAATCAGCTTGATAATTCAGCTACTACTCACGAGTCAACCTTGTCTGGAGTCGCCTTTGCGAGGTCTTCGACAAAAGTCGCGCTCTTGTAATTCACCGCCTCGTCCGCTCCGATGCTCTTCAGCCAGCTGCACTTCTTGTCGGTACCAGCAATGCCGACAACACGCTTGACTCCGAAGACCTTCTTCGCAAATTGTACTGCCACGTTCCCCACCGCTCTGCCAAAAAGAAAATTATTGATGAGGTCCTTATTGGCAAGATTGATACGCACCCAGCAGCACCGCTCACGACGACTGTATCAGTCTCCTTCGGCTTCAACACGGCTTTCAGGGCCCAATACGCCGTCGCGCCCGATGACGCAAGAGCGCCGAGGTAGGCGGTGAGGCTGACGCCAGGTATCTCTCTAAAAGCACCCCAAATAAGCATCAGCGACCGCATATAATCTAAATCCCGCGTACAAGGACGCTCACCTCCTAGGCCTCGTCTTGTCCTTCTTCACAACAGCATAGTCCGCCCAATACGAACCCACCTCGACGATATCGCCCACCTTAAACGGTCCGTTCCCCTCCCTGCCGCCGACCTGCACGACGCGCGAGATCGTCGAGAACACGGGGAACGGCGTGCCGAGCGGGAGCACGACGATGTCCTCGCGTGTGTACTTCTGTGACTGATGCAGCAAGATACGGAGCCCGGGCGAAGTTGGAGAGATACAGCGTCTGCACGATTAGCGAGTCCTCCGGGAGCGGGTTGGGGAGCGGGGAGTCCTTCACTGCGAAGGTCGCTGAGGACGAGGTGGAGAGATCTAGTTCTGTAGTGGCGTAGTTCTGGAGCACGACTACGCGGGCGGAGGTAGGGATGCCCATGGCTTGCTTATTTGTACAGAAGGAGTTGCGGAAGTATAGTGATGTTCAATACATATTTCTGGTGTATACCATGCTCAATTTATAACTACTTGTCTGATCTAATCCTATAGTTTTCAAGCACGTCTTGAGAGGAGGTCAGCAGCATTATTTAGCATTACACATGTATGCTTAAGCTGATCTGTGCTTCAATCAATTAATACACACAAATTACAGCTGACGTGTCGCGGCATTGACCTGACGGGTCCCCGGCATCGTCATTTATGAGAAGAAATAATATTTTAGAGAGCATCTGGTATTCAAATCAATCGTTTCTAGGAACAAAGCATTCAAAGCTTTGATCATCTGTTGCACACAAAAATACAGTCCCAAGTAACTCAGCATACATGTCGCCGGCATGCCATAATGTCGTATTGTGGAAAGAAATACGTACTACATTAGAAAGCATCTCTTCCTTTGATTCTCTGCAAAAAAGGAACTCATCCTTGAATGTGAACCACAGGGAGACATCCAGAACAAAAAAACAAGAATGCATCTAGATTACAACTTCAAATATGAACTTCAAGTATCCCGTCGTCGTCGTCAGACCCATCCCCCTCGCTCTCACTTCCCTCATCGGCATCAGTCTGAAGCGGCGCGTCCTCTGACGCTAATGCTTCCTTCTCTTCCCCAATGTCCCCATTCGCAGATCCTTTCTCGTGTTCTTCGCTTGTTGGGGCCTCGGGTACCTGCTCGATGATACTGGCGCTTGCACTTTTTTCTTTCACCAGCTCGGGTTCCTCAACGACGAGAGGTGCGTCGGAGGTGTATGCCTCGGATAGAGAGCTGACGGTCGTCAGCGCCATGTCAAGTACAGATTCGACGCGCTTTTTGAGCTGGTCGTTTGAGCTTTCGACAGTCTGCACAGTAAAAGCAAATTAGTGAGTAAACCGTTAACGCCGTAGCAGAGAAGCTGAAGGAAGAAAGAAGCACCATTGTAATCAAATTTACAAACGCTTCAGCATCGTCGAGTGCGATTAGCAGGCCCGGGGCGTCCTCGGCTGCGCCGTCTTCGCCTGCAACTAAAGGCTGCTCAGGCATATGCAGCTCGATCTCGCCGAAGTGAGCCTCAAGAAACATCGCCAGGCGCTGTATTCGCACAATGGTCGAATTGTCCGACTCATCTGCGTGGGGGTGCGGTCCGTCGTGGCTGTGAGCGTGAGTAGTCACTTCATTTTATGCGATAGGGAGGCGAGGAGTGTCAGACATGTTACATGGGGAATACTCGAAGACTCAAGCACTTACATTTTACCGAGGCAGGACTCCTGTCGATGCCCATTATCAATGCCAGACAAGAGTCAGCGATCATGTCATTACTTGCGCTTGACTCCCATTCCAAAGTCAGTTCGTGCTCTTGTGTGTGCTTGACATCGACTGCACCCATGACCTATCTCGAACATGAACATATAAACACTGGTTGTCAAAAGAGAGATACGAACCCTCATTGTCGGCACACCATCCTTATCTAGGCCCTCTTCTACGCTCCCGTACATCCCCTCAAGGTGCCATCGCACGAGCTCCCAACCTACACCAAGCACGATTTTCTGACGCTGCGTCACAACGCATGTTGAGAGGCCTGCAAAATCGCGCAGGTCACGCGGGTCGAGAAGCGTATAAGAGTAATCTTTAGAGACCAACAGGCCTGAGAGGATGGAATTCGGTTTTGGAGGGTTGGCGGCGAGCGTTCCAATGGCCTATTGTCACGGTAAAGACTAGCGTCAGATGCGCTGTCGTGGACAAGCTTATAGGTCACTGACGCACCTTCGCAACTCGTTCACCTCTGAAGGTTAACTTCAGCGTGTCTAGATTGCGTGGTGTGTGAATCTTGATATCCTCTTCACGGTCTTTATAACGCTGCTGCAGCGATATCCGTAATCGGTTCATCGCCGCCGAATCGCCATGTACAAGCACCTAATACAAAGAGCTTTATTCTTGTCTACCAGGTGGAACATAAGATATGAAACTCACGACGTGCTGCGCTTTGACTTGTTCAATAAACTCGGTATTCTGCGGGCCGTCAACATGAGCGCTGAACGAAATATAGTCGACAGACAGCCTGCGTGGTATTGTGTCCCCTTTGACGCCGAGGATTTCTTCGGGCTCATTGATGATGTCCTATCAATATAGCATGAGCAGAAATTCATAGGGTCATGAGCCATTGTGAGAGACACGAGCATCTTAGGATAGTTCACTCGAGATGGAGAAAAGGACATGTATTGACCAGAATATACATCGAGATGACAGTCTAGTTGTAGACATGATCGTGAACTCACCCTCGCTAATGTACCTTCCACAGAGTAACCAGTGATGATGAGGCCGTTACGGGGATCAGGTGCCCAAAGCTCCAACAATTCGCGGCTAGGTCCGACTTGAAGCATACCAGGAGTAGCCAGCACGACGCAAGGCGGCCCTTCGCCGATCCGCTTCTCCCAACCGCGAGCTTGAGGCAAGTTTGAAATATGCCTAAGGATAAATTTTAGATGCTGGTCTGATATATGAAAAATGTGGCACGCACTTGAAAACGAAGGGGTTGTCACGTTTGGCGAATCTTGAACGAACATTGGAGTTCATGGTATGGATATAAGTTTGGTATATAGCCATGCATTTTCGGGCCAAGTTAGACGCATAATATATTGGTACATTGTGCAAGTCCGGATGCTTCTTCCAGTATTCCTCGAGGATGAGAAGGAGCTCTTGTGCACGTCCAAGTGCAAAAACAGGCATGAGCACATGACCGCCTCTCCGAATGATCGAATGAACAAGGTCAGTAAAGCGATGTTCCTTCTCTTCTCGCCCTTCATGACCTTGAACGCCATATGTGCTTTCTACAATCAGCACATCAGGTCTTACCGGTGGAACTTCTGCTTTGACCAGATGTCTATCTTCTTCTCGTGAATAATCACCGGTGTAGAGTATTTTCAGGCCAGCTATGTCGAGCAAGAACATGCAGGCACCCAGAACATGGCCCGCATGATATGGAGTAAACGAGAGACCAGGACTGACAGTGATCAGTTGGTGAGCGGAGACAGGAATGATGGATGAGAGCGACATGGAAAGATCTAGCGGAGTGAAGAGAGCGTCTGTCGAAGTTGAGCTGTATCACCAAACTTGAGATCTAATGAATTGCGCAGTACAACGAAAAACGCACCTCATCCTCACAAAGTCCTGCATTAGGAACTTATATACAGCCTTCGTTGGATGCGTCATGTATACCTTCCCTTTGCCATCTTTGAAATTAGTTTTCTCCATGATGTATGTGAGCGATGCGGCATGGTCAAGGTGAAAACTGAAGTAATTATGAGTACCAGTATTATTCGTACCTCGGGATGACTCACTGGGTTACGAGGATTGCATCGACAGTACTCCAGTCAAGCTCGTCTACAAAGGGAAGAGAGGCCATGCCACTGTACGCCGGGTGCACGCCCGCATCGCAGACGACAGTCTTGCCACGATATTGAAGGACACAGCATGACCGTCCAACCTCCTGGCCAGCTCCCAGCAGCGTGACACTTAGTGTTGGGTAGTCCGGCATCGTGGAGGTTGACTTGCACAGCTGAGACAGACGCGGTCTAAAGAAAACGGAGCAAATATGTGTCAAGCTCGGCGCCGCGCTCACGTGCTATCCTCATGGCTATTTCAAACTTTATCTCAGAATGGGGGCTTCCACATATAGAGCGTCGGTGGCTGAGATTGAGAACAAGTCATGACTTTACTTTTGTTCTATCTCGTGGCTCAGAGAGCGACCTGGCCATTATTGTCTGGCCACTTTTTTCTAGCTGTACTTAAAGCATCTAGCTAGCTGGCCTAGCCACACAGTAGCCTTGAACTCGTATTCTATCATGTCCATATCTAGTCCGAGTAAATCTCACAAACGGTACGTTGATCCCAGTGTCGTCCGCACATTTCCGTTTAATCTGACGCTATCAACCTCATACTCGCATAGATTTAACCCTTCACGTGCTGGGTCCGATTTCTCATGCTCGACGACATACTCCAGCTCCAGTACACTCGTGCTCGAAGAATGGTTCCTCACGCCGCCCGCTCCGACACCAAGTAAGCCATGGGCAATCAAAGCCCTCAACCAGCTTGGTATGAAGTGCAAGAAGTCCATGGTCTTCGGAAAGGGGAAGAAAAAGGAGTCTGCAGACAGTTTAGCAGAGGACGAAGACGAAGAGCCATATATCTCGCCGTACACCAAGACAGCTCCGCCCTTCATCCTTGACATTAGCGAGGAGGCGGTCGCGCGTGCGAAGAAGAAAGAGTTTGAGGAGCATGAAGAACTCGATCTACTTCCTGATTACCCTCCTCATTTACTCAGGAGAGCGCCATCCAGCAACGCCCTCATGCAATTTCAGGGGGCCAGGCGGCGTTCTCCGCTATCGGACCTTCGGACTGGCTCGACGCCAGACCTAAGGTTGAAGTCCAAGCGTGACTCGTTCGAGGATCCTTTCTATCTGGAGACGCTCATTAATGAGTTCCCTCGCCCACCGGTCCACAATCCGGGGGAATACGCGTCCCGAGAACCGGTCAATCCGAGGATGCGTAGACAGAACTCGAACTTCTCTCTTCCATCTTCTAGAGCGTATCCGGAGCGAATGAAGATGCAGGCCAAGCATTGGATTGACAGACCTGTGACGAGGGATGTGTTTCAATCCAGAGATCCGCCATCTTTTACAGGAAAGTCCGATTGTGCCCTGCCATCAGGCTTGTAGTAACTATGAAAGCCGCACCTTCCTCCCTTTCCAAAGTGGCACCAGCGATTCTATTCTTACCAACTTTCCTTTCACATCGTCCCTAGTCCGCCAGTGCTACATCCGTCTCCTGGGCTTCATAGCCCATCCACACAACGTGCTAACGATTACCGAATCGTCAAAATCATGCTAATTATGCACATATGCTCTACTATGCCAACACTCACATGCTCTCTTTTCATTCAGTGCTACCGATCACTGACCTCTTCTCTTACCATATTCGTTTTACCATCGTAAACCTCGTTAACTCTTCTAACTTGGGCCGCTTCTTCCTGTCTCCGTCTGTACTGGGGCCTTTCTCACCAATATCTGGGACTCGAGTTGCATCGTCACCTTTGTAGTCTAGCAATGTTTTCAAGTCGCGGTTGTACTCCTTAAATTTCGAATTAAATGATCAGCGTTCTGTAGACTTGTTATAGGTTGTGTGATGTCTTACTCGTTCCTCTTTCCCTTCGCCGATGGGATCCCTACCGAAGTCATTGATCTTGTCTTGTTCCTCACGAGAATCCATGCCCACCCGACGCTGAGTCGCAAAACTGACTAAGTTGACTCCGATTATGATCTTAATCACCACGCAACTGCAGGGCACGCATCGTCAATATCTTCGAGAAAAATATCGCTAGAGACACAAGCTCGTACCAAATCCAGAAAATAAATCCAAGGGCAACCCATTTCGCTCTGTGTAGCATGTTTTCGACCAAAGTAATGGGTGACAGGGTGTAGGTAGATATGACAAGGCCTACGGACTGCGAACCTATCAGTGCAGCGAGAACAGCGAGTGGTAAGGCAGGAAACCCCAGGCGACGGGCTACGATCGGCGATTGGTCGACATAGGAGTGCTAAATATCCATCAGCATGCGACCAATCCTAGGTCATAACGAAAGGCACCCTCACCTTCCGCGCACTTCTTCGACCGACCGCGCTTCCATTCGCGAGGTCCAGACAGAGAACATCCATGTATCTCTCGTAAACCGACGGACGAATATGATTAAACTTCGTTATGAAAGCGTGTTTCAGCCAATCGACAACTTGTTCCGACAATAAAACCATCAAGACCGGCTATAGCAAACTCAATGTCAGCCACTCATTTGGGTCACCATCCGATCTCCCACTAACATAGAAAATAGTCCATACGAAATGGCCTTCACGGAACCATCCGAAGCTCTTGGGCAGAACAACACCCTCCGTGAAGTCAAATTCAGAGCCATACATCTCAATAAGATTCCGGAAAGCGACGGCGAAAAGCATAATGGATATTGTAAACCGCTCGACAATGTCTGAAGTCATATGTTAGCCAATGGATATGGGCGGAGAATGTGCTAAGAACGACTGACCCGCACAAGTTATCTGAAACAGGTTGTCTTTCTCAAACTTCTTGAATACGCTGCCCTTGATTTCGACGAATTGATTGGACACGAGCAGCGTGAGAAGTGCATGATCATACGCGTTGATAGCGACGTTCAATGACATGAGTTGGTAGACGAGAACAAGAGAGTGCGCCACTAAAGGACACTAGTCAGATTTATTGTACAAAAAGTAGGAATATAATCGAGCACACCGATATAAAGCGTAGCAATAAGAAAGAATAGGAACGGTCTAATCGTCTGCGACGTGACAGGTGCCCGACGCGACAGCAGTAAGAGCGTGGATCGAGAAAAGACGCAATCCAAGATGTCTTGACCAAATGATGTGCATAACCTATCTGCAATCTGGGCAATTCAAGTCGCAATAAGATTGGACCAGTTAGGATGGGACTTGCCTCCAAAGCATTGAAGATGACATAAAGCTTGATTGTTTCTTGTCCACGAATAGAGTGATAGATCTTGCTGGCATCCGTTAAAGGAATCAAGATTAGGATGGAGCTGAGCAGCAATAAGACTCGTAATAAATCGGCCTTCTGAGATGGAGGGAGTGATGCTCCGGAGAACATATTGATAACTACACGATAGGCAGCTAAGGCACATCGGATAGGCAAAATCGTGAAGGTATGGAGAAATGAATCGAAACACAGTATAAACCCAAATCCAAGAATCTGCAGTTCGTTTCAATGCGCTTCCTGTAAACACAATACAGCACATACCTTCTCGATGGCCAACGGAATACTTAGAAAGTTACTAACACGTTCCCACTTCAGTTCTTGGTGAGAATCAAAGTCTGTCGCCAGAAGCTCTTCCCGGAGGTAGTCCCACAATGAGAAAGGAACATAATGGGCATGGCTAGGTAGATACTTCTGGTGAAGGTCGACTGGAGATGGTGAAGAAGGCATAGGTGTTGCAGATATAGGTGAAGAGGGCAGTGAAGCATAGGCCAGTGTGTCCGATGGTTCTTCACGTTTTACCGGACTGAGAGAATGGCGCCTCTTCGAAAGGAATGATGGAGAGGGAGTTCGACTCTCCTCCTTCGCGGCATAACCTTCCCCGCAATAATCATCTGACCCGTCGCTATATTCAGAGTGCGATTCTCTCTCAAGACGTTCAGCATGTCCGGGTGCGAAGGAGTGCCGCCTAGAGGTATTTGAAGCTTGCACTGAGAGCAATCCTAGAGGCTTTCCCGGGCCCGAACCCTGCGCTGTGCTAATGCCATTGCTATATAGGCTTGCAGATGCCGATGCTCTTCTGCCTAGTCGTGAACGTCGATTGGCAAGGGATCCAGACATATCAGCGCAAAGTAGGAGCTTGCTACCTCCTTGTGCTTTCGAATATTACCAGCCAGATGACCAGCAAACACATGGGAACAACATTCCTACAAAGGAAGGAGCACTGACGCGTGAAATTTTGAAGCGATTTGGAGACGCGTTGTACGTGCTGAATCTTATGCTCGCTCGTCTTCGTGTCTCCTGCAGACCACGTCAACTCTGGCAAAGGGGAGTCTCTTCCCTTGCGCCTCTGCCTCCAAAGGAAAAATGGCGATCTACGTTTCCTATTTTGGGATTGTCTTCTCGGGTCTCTGTGAAGGATTCTACCTTGGCGGACAAGCTTGCAACCTCGTTCTTCAAAGATGAGCGTGATACTGCCGCTGGAAGCTCTTCTGGCGAAGGAAAGGTGGTCATAGAGGCTTTTCCGGGTTTGGTTTCTCCCTTCATATCCCTATTTCAATTGGCCTGACTTTTCGTGCAGGCCCTGGTTGTTTGACACGTAGTCTAATGAAGCTACCCCCATCGAAAATCAAGAAGCTCATCGTCCTGGAGGATTCCCCACAATTTTTGAAATACCTCACTGTGCGGCTCTATCGCTCCTTGTTATTCGAGTAGTTTGCGCTCATTCCCTTGAAGCCTCTTGAAGCAGCTGATCCTCGTGTGGTAGTTGTCCCCTTGTCAGGTTTTGTTTGGTCAACGTACGCAGAGATTGAGGCTCGCGGCCTTTTGGATGATGTACTTGCGAAAACTTGGGAGGAAGAAAGTACGCATGTACTCTTCGAAAATTCTCTCATTTGCTAAATCGTGTTCTGCCTCGTAGAGCCGAACTTACACTTTGTGGCCCAAATCCCGAACTCCGTCCTCGGCGAGCAATTAACCTCGCAATTTTGGCGACTTATCCCTGAGCGCTCCTGGCTATTCAAGTACGGCCGCGTTCCTATGAGCCTCATACTGTCCGAAAACTCCTACCGAGTTCGTTTGTTTCGTAACCCTCCGCCTTTCATATTCGCCACAATATATCTGACTCAAACGTCGCACTCAGCGAGCAAATGCTGAACCGAACAGTTTAAAATATTGCAAGCTCAGTGTCATCGTCAATGCGGTGTCTTCGATCAAAGAAGCCATTCCCTTCGAGGAACTCCAGCCTTACGGAGAGTATTTTCATCCAACGGGTACTACAACAGTAGACAGAAGGGGTACCTTTCGCCCCATTGGTTCACCTTATGCCGCAATCAATATTCTCCCTTCAGCAAAGCCTGTACGTTCTTTCCGTTCGTCTACCTGTGTTCAAAATCCCTGACGAGCCCCTTCGCTTAACTACAGGTTATTGGAAAGGGTATGCTGGACAAGTGGGACTATATTCTACGCCGGTTCTTTGTTTTGAAGACCACACCGATTCGGAGAGCCATAACGTGCGCTGGCATATTCACCTTTTATTTTGCGTAGTGCTTTCGAGCTAAATGAAACGTGCAGCTCATTGGGCCCGGGCGCATCAAATCTTTTGCCCATCATGGGCGATCCGAAACTTCCCAGAAGCGAGCGGGTTGATATCAACAAGAAAGTTCGAGAGCTAGATTTGAAGGACTGGTCTGTTATCGTGAAAGCCTTCGATGAATGGCCTTTCGCACCGGAGGTGAGGCTTCTCGCCTTACACTTACGTGCTCTTATGTTACTTATTATCACGCCTAGGATCTACAAATTACGGATGCCATCTACAAAGACATTGAACGTGGACATTGAACGCAGGTGATTGCAAGCCTGTAGTCTTACCCAGTGGCCGACACAGTATACTTAGCTTCAGAGGCAGAAGCATGCTATGGAAAAGATATGACAGTGAGTCTCGAGGTCTTGCCGAATCATGAAGGTCAACGCCTGCGTCGAGAAGGACTACCCTTTTGTCTTATTTTACCTCCTCACTGTCCTCGCGGCGCGTGTCATTCCACATACAGCTTCTTCTGCCTCCTATTATAATTGTTCGCATTAAAGTACTAGTGTACCAATTGGCCTGAAGCAGACTTGTTGTGCTATGCTCAGTTGCGAATTGCGGTATACATGGGACTAATGGTCGAGTAATGAAGGATATTTCTCTTCGATTCTGTCACAGGTGCTTGATATATCATTGATACAAGGCATTCTGGGCACTGACGATAGTGAACGAAATGATCTTGTTTGCATTTGCCATTTGCAAGGGGATACAGTGCTTCAGGACTTTCGGAAGGACCTCTCCAAGTCGTCTTCTAAACCTGTTGGTAAGAGATTTATTTACTTCTTTGCGAAGGTACATTTGTATCGTATTTTTTAAAACATCTGTCAGAGAAGCTGAATAAATAGAGCCAACCAACAGCGCGTTTGTACTATACACTGGGAGCAAGATTACAGTGGCATGGAATACAAAACGCGCAAGGCTTATGTAGAAGATGATCTATGCCGCTACTCACGATAGAACCACTCAGCGTAATCTTCCAAAGAGCATGGTTCCAAGTCTGGATAAAGTTCCATTGCATCCAGCTCCCCATCCATACTTTGCTCTCTTTGCATTCTCCGCCGTATTGCCGCCTCGTATCCACATACTCAGAGTATATTCCCAGAGCACGAGCCCTATGTCTTGGGCTTTCTTTGCGTTCGCCAACACTTCTTCCTCACTCACACGGATGACATCGATCTCCGTCCCGGAAACGCGCATCGCTACAGCGAAGATCTCGTTCCGCGTCACTTCTTCGGCGTAGCAGAAGACGTAGCGATTGAGAGTACGAGAGTCACGAAGGATGCGGTAGACGAAGGCGCCGATGTCCCGTATATGAATGACGGCGCATTTCACATCGCCTGTGCCGTTTATCTGCCTTGAATACTCGATGAGATGTGGTATGAATGCCTTAGACGGGTCGTTTATGGGAAGCAAAGACCTTGCAACGCGGTTCAGCTTTACTCTACCAAAGAAAGGGTTCAAGGACCTACCACAAGCCAGCTCGATAAATGTGTACCCGATTCCCACCTTGACCATGTAGTCGTGATCGGCAAGTTTCTTATGGAAGTCTGTAAGAACAGTTCTTTGCAGAGGTCGAGAGTGGCACTGATCACACCTCGTCGTGAAGCTGTCGAACTCCACGCGCGCACGCGGGAGACCAAGCTCATGGGATAAGCGTCTTGACGCCCGCTTTCTTCGCCGCGTCAATGAGCGGACGTTGCAGCTGCAGCTGGGTCAGTTCGACAGCCGGAATGACGATTTCAATGTCCTTGAGCAGTGCTACGAGCTGTTCTTCTGCGGCGGTTCCGATGTCGGCCTCTCGAATCTCCGTGTCCCGGGTCTTTAGATTCGTCACCGCTGGCTTTGATATAGACGATCCGCGGACCGCAGCGACGACGTGCTGAAGCGTGTCGTGGGTCAATTATCTCTTACTGCAGGGGCAGATAACATAGACTCAGGTAGTCTGGTTCCGTTAGCAGCGCATCGACGATGCTTCCTCCAGTTCTTCCGGTCGCGCCGATGATCAGAACTGAAGTCTTACTCATGGTGATAATTGGGAACGTTGGTTCGCAAGAGGTGCACCTCTATATAGGACATTCGGCCTCGCGTGGCATTGCGATGTAACGCTCTCAAGATTAAAAGCATGATGGTCAGCATGATCGCGTAGGTCTGGGTCGGGCGGGAGGACAGACAGCCAACGGTTAGTGCGATTATAATGAAGACGTGCACGGTGCCAACCTCAAAACAAAATAGTCACATCTGCTCATGGTGCACTACAAAGTTAGGCCTGTCATAATTTTAAGATATGATGATGATGACCACATGTGGTATAAAATGTAAATATTTAATGGTACTACAGAACTGTATATCACCAACACACATCGTAAAATATCAGAATGCTGAGCCAGCTCCTTACAATAATCGACTTCATCAAAACTTTGCCTCAAGCCTCAGCAGCCAGCTCCATAGGCGCAGATGGAGGACTGTCTGGCCACTCAATCGGTTCCTCGTCTTCTTCAATGAGCTGTGTCCGAATAACAAGTCAGTATGTCAGCTGCAAACATGCATTTATACCGGAAAGGACGAACCTCAACCTGGGTATCAACAGCTAATGTCGTCCCGGACACCTGCTCCTGGGATACTGCAGCAGACAGAGTACTCTCCTCATCGTTTCCCCTTGCTCTTGCTCCTGCTCCTCACGCATCGCGACATCACCGTCGTCATCTTGACCGCTGGTCATCTCCTGCGTCTCTGCTTGTGAATCTACGGTCGTTGATTCATCGCGTGACTCAGACGCCTCGTCTGCAGTGCTTTTCTTTGTGGATCTACCGCCCTTCTTTTTCTCGTCCGTTGGAAGTAGGCCGAAGAGCGTCGTCTGCTTTCCTAAAGGCGCTTTCTTAGACTTGGCCGGGCCACCTGCATAAGTAGATCGACACATTAGCATGGATATACGCATAGGACGAGAATCAAAGGTCGTACGTTTGCCTTTCTCCGCCTCACTCTCTGCTGCGTTCACTTTGTCAAAGAAAGTCTCGCTCTTGTGGAGAGACTTCGTCGTTCCAAGTTTCCGAAGGAATGGGTTCTGCTTTCCGCCGTTCGACGCACTTTCGTTGACGACAGAAGGCTTCTTAGCAAATGGATTCGATTCTTTTCATACGTCAGGAAGGAAAAACAGAAAAACAGAAAAGGAGGCAATGAATAAACACATACTCGTCGTCTGACTGTTGACACCCGCGTCAATGGCCACGGCACGACGTTTGGGGTTCGCCTCAGCGGGCTGCACGATCGATTCCTCATTCTCATCGACGACATCTCGTTTGCGCTTCTCCGGCGGCGGAGAAGCCTCAATGATCGTCCGAGAAGAGGACGGCTCCATAGCCGGCTGCTGAGTCGTGGCTTTCCGAGCAAAAGGAGACGGCTCTGCTGAAGGCGCCGCCGCTGCCAGTCTTGGGCGATGTACCGCCGGCACAGGCCGTGTATCCTGGAATAACCTCTGTGCGTTTTGTCCAGCACTTGCATATGGGTCTCTTGCAGGTGGGTGACTCCAGCAGCCGCTTTCCAATCCGAACGGCGTGCGCGCTCGTCGCGCAGGCGATCTGTGCCGGCGCGAATGCGCTTGAGCACGTTGAGCTTCTCGCGCAGTCCCGCAAGGTGGTAGAAGTCCGCGACTTTGATGGCCATGTCGAGCGACGCTATGTGATGCAGGAGCTTTGCAGCGTCCAGAGCGCGCTGTAAGCGGTCATGTTTGCAAGCAAGCTGGATGAGCTGGATGAGCTCCTTATCGAGATCGAGCTCTGTCTTAGAAATGTCTTCGCTGGTAAGCTCTTCCTCGTCGAGAGCGTCACGGAGGTGATCGAGGAGGATAGTCTCGCGAGCGACCCGTTCTTCCTTTTGCGACTCTGGGCTTTCCATATCGAGATACGGCATCTGCATGTCGATTTCTTGTGCGAGCGGGCGGGGGAAGCCAGGATACTCTTCTCGACCCTGTTATTTTTTCTGTTAAAAAAGGCCCGATGCAAACCAAAGAGGAAACAAGCACCTTCAAAATGATGGCCATCATCATGCTTCCCGTGATACCAATTGGCCAGTACGACTCGTCTTTTCCAGCTCTACGTGCTAGTTGTGACGCGTCGAGTAGCACGACCCAGGAGCCTTGTGCAGTAAACCTGTAGTGCTCGAGCATCATGATGCGCTCAGCGGAATCGTAAATCACCGGAGCCTTGTCAATAACGTGAGTCAGTAACGTGAATCACAGACGTATCTAAAAGGTAGAGATTACTTACGCCTTCGTCGGTAATACCTATCCATTTCAATGTCTGGCCCTTGTTTACAGGTAATCGACCAGTATGCATGACTCGGAAAGTATCCGACGTACGCAGGGTATACTTCAAGTTCTGGTTCCCTAACGCTTTAAGTCAGGGCTGGCGCAGACAACTAAAGTCTCATCCAACTTCGCCTTACTCACCATCAAGGCTCGTCCCCCCTCCCGATGCACAACAAAAACATAGTCTCGTCCCGCAACCATCGCAACCACATCACCATCTATAGCCCACACAGGCCCACGCTGGGCTCCTCCGCCCGAGAAGAAACGCACGGTGCTGCGGTTAGTCGCGATCACGACGTAGCCATTTCCCTCTGCGTCTGCTTCTTGAAGAACTCGCAGTGAACGCGTGGGAGGTGTACCTCCTGCGGCAACGGCAATCGCGCGCTCGCCGTCGGGAAGTTCGTGCGTCCACTCGCCGAGAGATGCCCAAGTTGCGTAGGGCTTGTAGTGGATGTGAGCAGGATGTCCACCTTCTGGCGGACAGGCATAAACAATACCGCGTTCGCCTTATATTCTTTGAGTTACAAAGAGAAATGGAATATGAAACATCAGGATGTCATACCAACGGAAGCCAAATCGAATTTGTTTGAATCTGTGAAATGATAGTTTTTGCGTGTCGTTTGGTCGTGAAACTCAACGTTCACGATGTGATGAGTGTCCTGATCCACAACCTCCACCACGCCGATATTATTGAAAGCTGACGAGAAAGCATTGATTGAGATCTCTTTTCAGCCTGGAAGGGGAAGCAAAACATACAAAGATATCTCCTCTTGTGTTGGAATGGCGTTGACCCGGACTGGAAGGCTGGCTGCGCCTTCGTCACGCTCACTTGATTGAAATATGAGCCTCGTTTGTTGAAGAAAAGTAAATGCTATGAGTTCACCCATTTCTCGCAGCCCAAATTCCTTGTCCCCTTTCTCCTTCATACCATCTCCCAAGTCATCAATTATCCAGTCATCGTCATGCACATCCAGGCCTCCTTCTAAGTCTGCGTCGACGTCTCCGCCATCATCCCCACCAGCCATGTCAGCGGCATCATCCCCAAAGAGCGTTGGCGTAGCTTGTCGGCGAACGGGTACACCCATGCCAGTTGCAGTAGTAGGCTTTGTAGGACTCGGCAGCGACGAAGATACGACACCTGGCCAACGCGTGAGGTTCCCGTTACTGTCTGTCCATGCAAGCAGGTTGTGTGCAGCTGAGAAGGCGAGGCTGTGGATGGTTGTATTTTGCGAGATTTCATGACTGGATAATTGAGGGCGATGACGAGACCAATCAGTCGCATTCTCTTGAAAAGAAAAGTCTAAGGAGAGACGTACCGCGCGATAACACGCCGCGTCTGGGTCGCCCAAATGAAGATACCAGTTTTGCAGGCAGAAGCGAGGTAGGTGCCGTTGGCTGAGAATGCAAGTGCCGTCACGGCGCCGAGGCAGTCGTCATGAGTAAATGAGGAAACTTTCGTCCAGGTTCCCCGAGAGACAGTGATGATTTCTGGAAAGACAAGTCGCCGCAAAAAAACATTAGAGGAAATAGAATACATAAATCGACTATTTAATGACGCACCGTGTGCGTTTGTCGCGACGACGAAATAGATGCCCGATGGATGCCAAACAGCCGCACACTCATGGCCAAACTCAAGCGATCTGACAGGTACGTCCGTTCAGTACAGAGACCAAATACTTGGGGGTATACATAAGGACCTACTCGTTATCATTAACTGCTGGAATTATCCCTTCCAGAGTCTTTTCGATCTTGGGATCCTCTTCAGACAAGTCCCATGCTATTATCTTGCCATCCGAGCTGCAAGTAGTCTGGAGGGAGCAGGTACATTAAGCCTAAAATTCTCATAGTCAACCGAAGGATGAAGACGTACGACTAGATTACCAGATGGGTGCCAAGTTGCGCTTCGCACGCCCTTCTTGTGTCCTTCGAGAAGTTTTACTTTTGTTGTATCATCAAGGTCTATGATCTTCACGACGGTCTCGCTGATGCAACGCGTGAGATTTTGCACCATACACGATGAATTTCGAGACTCACTCCGACGCGACAGCCACTCTGCGTCCTTTCGGGTCCACTGCAATGTACCGTATCGGAATAGCATTTGCACGCGTAATAAGGCTTTCCATCTCGGTGCCCATCTTCAAGTAACGGCGCACATGCGAGTCTTCGCTGCCGGAGAGCCAGCCGTCGTTCTACGACGGTCATACCCGTTCGTTAGCAAGTGTGATCACTGGCGACTTGTAGATGACAAAAGTACGCACATCGACGCCTAGAGCAGTGATAGGATCCTCTGCATCTAATGCTGTTTCTGGTTCTTGGTCTGCGCCGCTGTCAGCTTTCCAGACGCGCACGAGTGTGTCGGAGCCGCCTGTGTACACAATGCTACGAAGAGTGTCATCTACGATGTGCAGGGTATACGGAGGGATTTTATTACGTACCTTCCATCCCTTGAGAAAGCGAGAAAGGTCCTTCCAGCGGAGTGAGCTGTGGTGAGAACGAGTTTGTCGGCCATGGTGGTCGTTGAGGGTACCGCCGTGTGTCACTGTGGCTCAACCTCCGAAAACGCGCTTGTCACAAACGCGGTGTGATTGCGTGTGACCTCAGACACGTTTTTCATGGTTTGCTTCTTTTGGCAGGCTGGAACGGCAAGGCGTCAGCCTCTTTCATCATCGGCCAACCTCATATTAATATTGGTAGATGCCTCAGGCATGTTCTCCGGTCTCAGACGTCATCAACAGTTGAAAAGGTACATCACATAAATAATGGTGGTCTAGTGCTTAGTTCATGTTGGATCTGACTTATATGCACCTTTTTATTCAATCGAGCATTCAGCTTTCTTGGAGCTCCTCTATATGCATGGTCTGAGCTCGTTGCGAAGCATTCTCTGCGATCTTTCTGCGATTTTATTGCTTTCCTCTTTGAGGACGCATATGGTCCATTCATTTCGGAGTCTGAGTGCTATGTTTGTACATTGTTTGTACACGATCGAAGTTGGAAATGCTGACGCCAAAACACGAGGTGCACGGCTGCTTGTGTTCATCTCTCCTACCTACCATCTACATAGCGCTACACCCTCTACTTTCACATCTTATTTCTATCCTACGGCTACTATTTTCTCTGCGACGCCATCTTTATCTCTTTTCGAACAACTTACGATCAAACGAACACGCGAGCGCAACTAACGAACCAAGTCGAACATTCAACTTGAACTTGAACACTGACCACAATGAGCGGCTCGTCAGAGGTCCTGACCCCCATTCTCCTTCGGTCGAGCACGCCAGGTACGTCTGTCTGTCGTGAATTCGAGATAATGCTAAATAAAGTGCAATAGCTCCGAGTGAGAAAGGTAGCATTACTGTACACCAGCCTGTGCCAAGGTCTGCTTCTGACCATCACGCTCTAGTCCTCCTCTATCTGGAAGGCATCCAGCGCAGTGGCGGCGCAAGCCCCGTACGTGACAGCTTGATCACCGATAGCATGCAGTCCGAACACAATTTCGATCCGAACGACCCCCGCTTCAACCGTCTGAACTCGGTCAACCGCGCGCCCTCTCACCATCGTTCATCTGGTCTATCCAGACAAGCTTACAATGCTAATGACGGTGACTTGCACGATTTAGGCAACTCTGAGCTCAGTTATGAGATGATCGATGCGGACGTCGCGTCCAATGTCCAAGAGGGTATGCGTTCTGATATTGCGAAGTCCGAACGTAGCGCATCGATGCATGGCGGACAGGTATGTGCTTTTTTTTTTTTTACCTCAGGCCCGGACTCAGCTGAGTGTACATCAGGACGAGTATGCAAATCCTGGGCCAGAAGACGAACCGGGACCCAAATACGTCTCGGGCTCGTCGTTTGGAAACCTAGGCCCACCTCGGGAAAGCTTTTTTGGGCCGCCACCTGCGCAGCCACAAGCTCAACCAGCTGTTTGTAATTTTGCTCTTTGTACTGATTACGCCACTGACTCTTCTTGAAGTGGTACACAAACGGCACACCTTCCCGCGCTGCCAACGTCGCTCTCCCACCCGAGTCGGAGATGATGTCGCCACGCAGTCAACATAGAGCACCGTGGGGACAGTCCATGCTTAGGCCAACAGGTAGAGCGTCGGCGATGTCTCCCAGAACGGCCGACGTAAACATCAACATTGAACCGCCGACTGATCCCAGCCGCCAGTCTTCAAAGGAGCCATCCAGAGCCCCATCACGACACTCCCGGCGTTCGAGCGGCGGAAGGAATGATGCTCCCAGCCCGTCTCCGCAAACCCAGACCCAGCAGCAGCAGCTCCCTGGTATCACGGTCAGCATTGGGCCTGACGGGTCCACGACAATCAGCATCGTAAGTGACCTCAATCATATGCAGCAACGTTATCTAAAACAACGAACTCTTGAAAGCCGCGTGCATCGCCAGCCAACGAGAAGGCGCCAACCGATAGGACGCCCACGGAGAGAGCGCCTACTGAGAAAGCGCTCTCGGAGTTTCCGGACGAGCTGCGGTCGCCGAAAGCGCGATCACAGAAGCCGTCGGCTTCCGTGGCGGGTTCACGCCGTCCCTCGGTAGGCGAAGCTGATCCGGCAGTACTGCTCTCACCGGGTGCCCAGTCGCGCGCCTTGATGTCACCAAGGGCGGGGTCGAAAGCTCCGTCCAGAGCTGCTAGTCGGGCGGCATCACAGATGAGCCCAGTCGACACCTTCAAGCCGCTTAACGGGTTCCAGTCTTTCGGGATGCCGCCGCTGTCACTCGACCAAAACTCAGGCCCCCCTGCATACTCACAGAAAGCGGCATCGCAGAGGGCGCAATCGACAAAGGCTCCCTCCCAGCGCCCAGCGGCGTCGCAGAAAGAGCCATCTGAGGTCGGCACAATCCCGAACGAGTTCACCGGTGATACTGGATTTAATCACGCTGCGCGCAATGGGACAAAGGGACAGAGTGCGTATGGGGATTATGACGCTGAAGGGTATGCAGACAACCAAATGAACGGGTATGCCAACAACACGCTTCGAACGGGCGCAACCTCCGTCTCGGGTTCCACGCGGACGGGCAGCGTGCAGCGCACACCGGTGCCTCTGCCTTTACCACCACACATGCATACTAGGATGCCGAGTAGCTTGGATTCTCGGAATTCGCGCCTGAAAATGCAGACATTATCACCCGTGCCATCCGCTCCGAACACGCTTCGGACTGATGCAGATGACCCCCTGGCGACACCAACGCAATCGCGTCCCGCAAGTCCTGATGCAGAAGAGCTAAATGACTACGAGACCGAGATTGTGCAAGGTATTCTAAGCGCACGCACGCCGCGGACCTCCATCGCACCGTCGCTGCTCGCTGAGGAAATCAAGCGCTCGAATTACCACGACGAGGATTTGTGCATTCTGTTGCATGCGGCGGATGATCCTACACAGCACGATATAGTGAGGAAGGCGCTGAGGAAGGCGGTCGCCGCGCGCATTAGGAAACTTGGCCTCAAGAGTGACAAAGAAAGCATTAGACAGTATCGGAAGAAGTTCCATGATCACGATCCGAGCTGGCACGTCACTAACGGTCCAAGCTACAATCCAGATGTAAGTCCGACGTATTTTCAAGAAATGTGTTGGCTGACTTTGGCTTATTAGGATCCACCTGCATGGGCGAGAGAGATGATGGAGCAACTACAGTCCATGGAGAATCGTGTCGCTGCGCTCGGTCCTCAGCTTGCCAAGCTAAAGAAATCTGATGGTTCGCGGACGCGTTCGCAAAGCCACACGTACCGCACCCGTGGGCAGCCTATGACAGAAACACAGGATGAATGGGATCGCACGCCTCGAACGCAGACAATTCCCATCGGCACGCAGATGACAGGCGCTGACGAGTCGATGTATAGGCATCCTGAGACCGAGTATACTGTTCCTGGAGAGTCAATAGGCCCTACCACGATGCAAGGCTCAGCAATGGGCCCTGCGGCGACTGAGCAAGACGAATTTGAGGATGAGGAGACGCAGGGGCCAAATGCTCAAGGTCGCGCTTACACAGATCGCACGCCCCCGACCCAGGATGCGGACTTCCTTTCTTCTTACGCGGCAAAAAGGGGTGACCTACTTTCGTCGACCGGGCGCGGTGAGTCACCTGGCCAGCAGGTGTTGGAAGAGGAGCTCTATCGGCTGCGGGTCAAGGAGCAGGCTCGTTCCGCAGCAATGACTCACCAAAGCTGGGAACTCCATCAAGAGAGTGTCGATGACCGTCAGGAGTCCCGTGCGCCGGAGTCGGAAATTCCTGACATCGAGGAGGAGGGACCGCGCGCAGTGTCGCCCCCTCTACCGCCGCTTCCCGCGGAGTCTCAGACAGCAGTGAATGCAGCGGAAACGCAGTCGGCGAACAACGAGCGACAGTGGCAGCCAGAGTATCACGAGCCCCCGCCAACACCGCCGTGGCAGCGCATTCACCAGCGGCTCCTCAACTGGGCGATTGTATGGCCTATGAGCGAGCTTGACAACGCAATGGCGAGCACACAGCGTGGAGCTCAGGCGGACGAGGTTGCACTGAGTATTTGGTCAACGCAGATGTACAAACGATATGTGCGGCAGCAGTTGACGGAAGTCCCGCCTGGTCGAGTTGACAGACTCTTCGTCCCACCAAACATGGCGGATGCAATTAACAATGCTGTATTCCATGGACGCCACGGTGATGCGTGTGGTATGCTTAGGGATCTTTGGACGCCGTTCGGGCTTGAAGGCATGCCGAGGATCATCGTCGTTCTGTGCAAGCACCGCAGCGATCCTAGTCATTGGGTTGCGCATAAGTACGTGAAGACTGCGCTTTATGATAAGCAGAAGAAGAGTATTGACTAGCCCCTTTCTCAGATTCTCGCTACCAGACGGCACTCTCACCACCTATGATACCTACCCCGAGAAGTGCCTGCCAGATGGACGGGTAAGCTTCGGTTCCCACCACCTCTCCCGTTGAAACTACGGCTGATTTGTATGCGTATCATTTCACGATAGCCTCTTGGCTGGTGGTTCGCGATCCGCATTGCATGGCCTGGAGCTATGTATCCCAGCCCAGATCACTTGATGCAGAAGATGGTGCGGCTACATCGGCCGATGCAGCTGGCGATCGATAACAGTGTAGCCGCCGCGGGTATCTGGCGCAATTTACTGATGGGTTCACGTGCGGAGCGCCCCGTCGACCTCGAGCGGCTCCGTGACTTAATCAACACTGAGGTCAAGAACCTGCGCCAGCGCAAAGAGCAGGGCAAGCTTTCGGTCGCTGCAGCGATTCGGCAGAATTGGAATTGGGATGATATGGCGGCGTGAAATTCCTTCCCTCTGTATGTCATTTTGATTCTATACGATTCTTCCTGTCCCTGTCTTTCTCCTTTGTTTTGTGCCGGCTGTTTGATTGATCTGACGACCGCGATGCTGGGCCTCCTTGCTCCTTGCTTCTACTTCCCTGCTTTTCATTTACGCGCGCTGTTATTTCTTCCCTGATCTTAGTTTAGAATGTACTTGCAAATTGTAACCCTCGGACCTGGTGTTTCCGAAGGTCTGTTGGAGGAACTGTACTTCTTTCCCTGTGATTGTTATTGCACAGATCTATGTCTTTCCCCTTCAAAGCGATACCGTATTTTACTGTACCGTTCAAATCCTTACACGTTTCAAATTCTTTAACTAGTGATCCGAGCGCCTCGTGAATGTTTCAAAACCGACGGCTGTACAAATTGTCGGGAGCTGCAACTATATATTCCCTCTGGCGCGAGTCACGGGCATTCAATACCTCGTTCAAAAGCAATTAATATTGCTAGTAACGATGTTCCTTTGCGACCCTTTTGTGCAAGATTTAGTAAACCATTTCATTGGCCGAAGTATGAATACACTTTTTTTTCCTTATCATTCAACAGCTCGTCTACAGAGTGTTTTCGCAAATTTATCCTTATCACCTTGTCTGTCATCTCCTCGCAGCCGCTTCCACCTTCGTCCGGCAGTTTCAAAAATACGAGTCTTGGAAAAGCCTTTGAAATTCGCTCCACAGAGTTCAATGACAAGTCAACATTCACCGTAATACCAACGGTTTCAAGACGACGGCTGATTGCAAGAGACCTTGAGGGCAGAAAGTTCATTGAGCAGTGCATCCACTTCCATTTTCAAACAAATGCACTGTAAAGCAAACCAGACATACTTTAAAAGCAGCTTCTTTAACAAAGGGAGACCTGCCTCAGATAATACAGATGCATTGAGCACGAAACCCAAGGTTCTCAAATGAGGAAGAGATTGGAGAACCAATGATGCAAAATCCTTGATTTGGGCAAAAGAATTAAAGAGGACAAGAACAGCCAAGGATCGCAGTGGAATGGAAAGGAACAATTGCATTTGTACTGGCTGCAGAATTTCTGCTCGATGAAGCTTTGTTTTGGATAACGGTGCCCAGAAGACGGACACGACGCGAGAGAGAGATGTAGAACATATATATGGGAGCCAAGGTGCGTTAGATGAGGTAAAGCACTAGTTTCAAATTTCGAGGAAACGTGCGTTGATCGAGAAGGTGCGAGGGAAAGGGTTTTGATTGCATGTTGATTTTCGAGCCAATTGACCAAGGCTTTGTCCCAATCAAGAAAGAGAGAAAGTGCTTGGAGAGACGTATGTGTGCTGAAGAATGAGCGAGTTTGGACCATGTATCTGCAAATGAAGGGTCTGAGGGTGTTTCATAATAGCAAATGCGTTTGAGAGGATCTTGATGAGTGATTCAAGGAGTAGGGGTCTTATACGAGCTTTGATTAAGAATGACTTCGTATAGTGAGCGAGAACCGGACGACTCGCAAGTGTCTTGAGGCATGTAATGGTTGAACGTGATTTCGATGCCAAATCGCACGAGATGTATCGGTACAGGATGCGTAGAGCAGCATCAGCACATGATTGACTACCTCGACATCTCGTTAAGGTGTGTGGGTCGCATTCCATGGCAATGGTACGCAGCAACTCTGCGGGCACCTTGGCGGTATCTGTAATAAGACCACAGTATTTGTTGAATATAAACGAACGCTACTTCGCTCGAAGAGACTCACTGATAGCGACAGGCTTCTCATCCATCCCTCCGCCCATAAGGTCTGCTGTCTTGTGAACGATCTCAGTCTCGCGGAGGGAGGAGGTACATGTCCAATGCCAAAGAGTGCGGCTCGGATAAATGAAAAGCATCCGTTTTATCAGGAAAATATTTCTCATGCAACAATAGACTAGTAAATGCTCGAACAATACGTGCGTCTCTCGCACTTCCTTTTATCTATGCATCGGGTTCAGCGATCGTCTCGATGCTTCATGTTCGTGTCTAAGTCGCATTGGAGTTGTGAACGTTACGAGCCCCGAACTCTTACTATGCAGTACATTCTTGAGATTATCAACGCGTCGATGTCCTCGATCGGCGGTCTTCCTCTGTCTTGACTCTTGACACCATATCTGCAAGTATGCACTTCGTGGGCCCAATTGACTACTCGTTATACCTCGTAACAGGTCGAGAACTTCTTCCGCCGGGAGCAGTACGTCGTTTTGAGCGTATATGCACACGATGAACAGCTAAAAGTGACGGGATGACTAGGATTACTACGAAACCCTCGAAGAGGTATCTCTTCTCATCTTTGATTTAAGTCTTAGTCTAGAGTCGAGAACTGATAGCAATATTTCCAATTTAAAGGCTCTGAAGGGCGGCGTTACCGTCGTGCAAGTAAGAGAGAAGGATACGGACACGAGAGAGGTGAGTGTTTTCGCGTGCCGTGCATATATACGGGTAGCAAACCTGAATCCCCTGCACACGCATAGTTCCTCGAAATTGCTCAGAGGACAAAGGAAATTTGCCATAAGTATAATGTCCCAGTTCTCATAAATGATAGGTATGAACTTTTCATGGCAAGGTGACATTCGCCATACATAGTGCCAGACTGAACATATACTCTACAGAATCGATATCGCACTCGCGATGGGTGCGGATGGCGTGCACGTTGGCCAATCCGACATGCCTGCTCGTACGGCACGCTCGCTCCTTCCCGAGAGCTCGATTCTGGGTGTCTCTGCGAATGCGCCTGCTGAGGCGGCGACAGCAGCAGTAGACGGCGCAGATTACATTGGAATCGGACCCATTTGGAGTACATCGACAAAAAAAGACATCAAGAATGTGCTCGGTGTACGCGGAGTCGGCCCAATTCTCGACGCCCTCGAGGGAACCGCCGTAAAGTCCGTTGGTATAGGTGCACTATCTCCATTTTCGCGAGCGCTTCCCATGTTGACGTTCTGTATTGGCCAGCTGGAATTAATGAAGGGAACGTGTTGCGGACGCTCCATGGCTCGGTCTCAGTGAGCGATCAGACGTTAAACGGCGTTGCGGTTGTGAGCGCTCTCATGGCTTCCGCACAACCGTACGACGCTGCGAAGGGTCTTTCCAAGATCATCCGGGCGTTCCTCTCGACGCCGACGCTCGTGTCCGGACCTGATACGTCTTCTCTGCATGCTGAAAGTATCGTGAAGGCCATCGCCGGCCTTTTATCCAAAATTCGCGAAGAGGGTCCTGTAATTCACCAAGTGAGAAGTAGCGTTGTTCACTAGTTCATGGTATACACCTGACCATGTCTGGTTCTTACTTTTCTATCCTGCTCGGAATCCAGATTACGAACAACGTCGTGATCAATCAGTCAGCGAATGTCACCTTGGCTCTAGGTGCAAGCCCGATCATGGCCACTGCTCCGCAGGAAATGCAGGACCTGAGCAAAGTGAGCGGTGCGCTGCTCGTCAACTTTGGGACGATAACCGACAAGGCCGGAATGCTCGAAGCAGGTAAGCAAACCAACGGTGGTTCAAACAAATGAACAAATGAACTGATTGAATGCTCGCTCATCTTGCTGGGTAAAGGAAAATGGGTGAACGCTAGGAAGAATCCTGTAGTCTTTGACCCGGTGGCCATTGGGGCGACAAAGTTCCGTTATGAAGCAGCGCAAGGTGTGCACTCTTCATGGTCTTGGTTCTCAATCTTGCTGAACCACGCGCACGCGGCTAAGAGCTACTTAATACATGGCAAGCTTCTGTCATCAAGGGTAATCCAGCCGAGATAGGTACCCTCGCCAAGTCAGACGAGGTAAGGGTCAATGTGTTCATAGGAACCTACAACAGTAGATAAGAGTTTCAAAAAAGGTCAAGTCAAGAGGGGTCGACAGTGTCGGTGGTGGCTTCATAAACCCGGCGCCGATGCTCTGCCAACTTGCCCGAAAAGAACGTGAGTCCCTTGCCTTCCACTGTCATAATGATTGACTAAAGTATGCGTGAAATCTATCATATCAGGTTGCATCATAGCCATGACGGGAAAGATAGATTGGGTCTCCGATGGGAGCATCACGATCAGTTCGTCGAACGGACACGAACTCCTTGCGAGCATCACGGGCTCAGGCTGCATCGTCGGCACCAGCGTCGCGACGTTCTGTGCCGCTGCGAACATCGTGGGCAAACCCGACAACGCGGACCAGGATTCCCAACTTGTGTGTGGAAATATGTTAATTGGGGCCATGGGAGGGTAAGTCTTTGTATATCAAGGTCCTTATTGATAGCACTTAATAAGCGGCATGGCAGCATTCTGGCGATTACCGTCGCCTCCGAGCTGGCCGCAATGAGAGAAGACGTGAAGGGAACAGGCACGTTTTTGCCAGCACTGATAGATGAATTGTACCACTTGACGCCAGAGAAGATCCTCGAAAATGCTCATGTTGAGATACATTCATAGGACGGACAAGTTGCTCATGCGATGTACCCTATTGCTTAGCAGCGTTTTAGGCTGTCTTCATATACTTCGATCGAATTGGTTATTGAATGCTACTGATAATCACGATCATTTGCCTACGCTAGGACCTTCGAGAAAGGCATCTCCTTTGTCGGCTGCAGCCAATTCTTTTCGTCGTAGACTGCATCCGGCGCCGATTCAATCATATGAAAAGTATACGCAAATCGCGTGAATGGACTTGTGTTTCGTTCAGACTTATGAAGCACACTCCCGTGGATGATGACCAGGTCACCTGTGTTGTATTCAGAAGTCAGTAAAAAAATCAACAGAATAGAATAGACTCTCAAAAAAAAAAAAAAGGGGGGGGGGGGGGGGGGGGGCTGAAGAAGAAAAAGTGCTTCACCGGGTTCACACGCTTCCAAGATGTACTTTCCCTGAGCCTTTGGAGGAGCCTCCGAGCTTGTAATCAGCTCCTCAAATCCCGTTCCTCCCTGTGGGAGGCGACGAAGCGCTTCACGATGGGTGTAGTCTTGTGTGATCCGGGGAGGAACGACAAGGCGCCGTTCTCTGGCGTACATTTCTCCAATGCAAACCAAAATCCGAGAGCAGTAGGTGGGTCTGTGTACTTCATGAAACGGTGGCGACTTCAGATGAACAGCGTTCCTTCCCGAGCCGCAATTCGAAAGAATGGCTCACCAAGAAAGTTCTGTATTGGATAAGACTTCAATTAGCGTGCTTGGATTTAGGAAGAACTAAGTGGCGCACGAATCATTGTGTTCTCCAACTAGAACACAATCATTAAACACTCGTATAAGTCACGGTTGTCTGATTAATTAAGAACGCCGTACCTTCGCCACCGATCTGTGGCTGCTTGGTGATCACCATAGATTGCAAAGCTAACGTTATTTTTCAAACTCCTGTCCCTTTTGGCGTGCCTCATAAGAGCTACTTACCAACTGGGTCCTTGTGAAACCGTAAGTCGCGGACAAGAGCCTTGACTCGTTCATTCTGAAGAGTAACTTTCCTGAACGCGGGATCCAATTCATGCAAGGCTGAAAGTGAAATATGATAAACTCTGATTTGAATAAAGCAGAAGGGTCTAATGCTAGTGAGAAAGGCTGCACGCACCGTGTCCTATCTTGTTTACAGCCTTGTTCTTATCTCGCGTTAGCTTTCCCTGCGCATCGACCGCGTCCTCTTCTAGGAAGAAGCGGATCTTGTCGCCCGACGTCAGGAAGTAGTCATCTCCGACGTGGTTATCTTCTCCTGTCGTAAATTTCGTCTTCGGACGAGCACAAAAGGCAGTCAAACTCGGTGCTTGTTTTACGACTAAGACATATTGATCACCTTCGGGTGGTCATCGATATTGAACTCGTCAAGGAGCTGTCTCGCTCTGTCGAGCAGCGCGATTGTCTCTTCAGGTGTTAAGAACTCCCGAATGCAGAGGTATCTGGATCGCAAGTATGAGACGAGATCTATACAATGGAATAATGCCAAAATGGTTGTGGCATATTGAATAACTTACCCATCTCTGTCAAACTAGCGCAGACTTCAGCAGCTGAAGACAGGTAACTTGGAGTGCCAGACGCGACAATGTGCCAGAAATTTCACCTGATCAATTTGATCCTGTGTAAGATACTTTAGTTGATCTAGTGCCATTGTTAACGTCGAGGAAACTGTAAATGTCTTTCAGACGTAGTGCCTAACGGTAAAGAACCGGAGCGCATTTATCTCCGATAACATTACCGTAACATTGTTATGTTCCTCACGTAGAGTGTAGTAACAGTCACGCGTACAGTAGGAAACCACGCATTCGTCTATTTGTCTAGTAATACAAACTCGGAACTCCATGTTCGCCTCGTCAAAAAAGCTGAAACATGGCTACCGAGGACTTCCACAAAAGAAAAGCAGAATAAAGGTAGGAAACAAGTAAGAACACATAGCAAACATGAAATAATTCCAGGGTAACTAGAGGGTAAAAAGACGAGTCTCAACAGCCCGTCGAAAACCAAAGTACCGTCGTATGCATGTGAGACCGCCAGAATGAATGAGATCACTATAGTACCTTTGAAAGCGAATTAAAATACCATGGACCAGAGATTGTCCTCCAAATGTCGTAAAAAAACACGTGTTGTAATGCCAGGTGAGATGGGTGTTGTGTGACAAGTGACGAAAGCAAATTGGTTAGGGAATGCGAATGGTGGAACTCTGACGGAGAAAGATGGAAAGATGGAAAGGCATGAAAGAAAGACGCAGCGAGGCTATCAAGAGACGTAAAGCGTCACTTGGTTGCCGGAGTGCATGGTCTCGAACGCCATCTGAACGTCCTCTGTTGATCCCAGCGACACCATATCTCCGTCCTCGTCAACGTATTTAACTTTGAGAGGCCCATCATCTCGCCGAGGCCCACATAACCTGATCTTCTTTCCAACCTTCTCCACCAGCTCCTCATACTCCGTTGTTCTCGTCACTTGGATGACGAAGATGTCCTCCAAGAAGTGCACCTTCACCTTTACCATCGGAGAGAAACTAAGTGGCGGCGACATAGACGATGGCTTCTGGAGGTGCACCTGCGATCGCGAAGTGCGCAAGGTAGATCCAGGAAGCGAAGAGTCGCTCGACCCAAATGGAGTGATCGGCGAAGTGCTGTGGGGAGAGTAATCCGAGCTCTCCCCAGTTGATTGGCTCGACCCACTTCCTCTCTTACTGCTTGCAACCGAACTTGTTACCGAACCCTTCGAGACCTCCGTCCAATGCGATTTTGGCAAAGGCGGGGGCTGCGATGGCGGTGGAGGATTATATACACTCGGCTGACTGGCGCTCCGCGACCGCATCGTTGGCCTTGACGGGGCCCGAGTAAGCGGTGATACTGCGCGATCGCTCTCGGTGTCGTACGTCGAATTGAGCCTGTTTGAACTGAATTTACTTCGAAGCGTTGGCTGCGGCCGGGCGTTCACACCAGGCCCAAAACTCATGTCCGAGGCATCCGATGTCAAACGAGGAGGGCCAGGAGGCCTGCCGTGTAGAAGCGGATTAGGTAGAGCACCCACGGGCGGTGGAGGTGGTGGCGGCATCGGCTGACCATTCTTTCGCCATGCCCGCAGGGTGGACCCGTTTTGGTCCTCCGTCCGTGCTCGTGGCCTGTCATATCCGCCATTTGGATCGCGTTCCTGGACCATGCTCTGAGAGACGTTACCACGACGAGTGCCCACGGGAGTCCCACGACCAGAAGACGGCGCATACTGAGATGCTGGCTGGTAATCATCGTAGTCCTCATCAAACCCGTGACCGATGTCTTGAGGATAGCCGCTGGGCCCCGCGCCATTGCTACCAGCGTAGTAGCCACCATTAGGAATGTTATTTTCGCGCGATCGATAATCGTCATAGTCGAAGGATGTAGGTGGATTGCGTCGCGTGGCAGACGAAGGAGCTGAGACCGGAGACATGGCACCACCATAGTTTGCCGCCGAAGTGGACGACAACTTACGGGCTACTTCATTTGGATGGCGGAAATGTGAAGGGTTTGTACTGTTAGCTTGCACAGCGGAGATGTTTCGTTGCGACTCCGGGCCTCTGCGCGCCTGCGTTTTCTCGATGAGCATATTGATCGCACTTTCCCACTTGTTGAGCTGCTCTTCCGACCGGCATCTCAACGTGAAGTATTCAAAATCGTCATCCCCTCGCCACCAGACTTGCAGCGAGTACTGCGGTGTCGTCGGACCTAACAGATGAAAAGAATCAGAACCATGCAAATGAAAGTCAAATTTTAAACCTACCGGGTATGATACTGTGACGAGTGTGAGTTACGTTATTCAAGAAGATACGGCCTTTCAACAGAAGCGGCGTAGTCTTCTTTCTAGAGGGCCCCATCCCGCCAGGCAGAGACATCGCATGCTTCTTGAGCATGGAATTGCTCTTGCTGCTCTTCCGGATGGTACCCCCATTCGCTGTCGGGAGAACTTCCTTGCAGCACAGGATAATTTTCTCGAAGAGAAAAACGTGGTACTCGCGGTCGATGTCCATCTTCATGACCATAAAGATGTCTTCCAGGATGAGCTCGCCAAAATTAGAGAGATGGTGGCCCTTCCAGTCTTCCACACGAGCTTCGAGGCTTGCGACCGTTTGTAAGTTTTCCGATCGTCGTTGTGCTTCATTGATCCTGTCCGTAACTCGCTTTGCAGATTCGAGACCCTTCTGAAGTTCATCATAGTAGGGATAGTCGGAGTTCGCGGCAGCTTTGAGGAGCGACTAAATCCAGTTACACATCAGCTTTCGGTGACGGCTGAAAATTTCGTCACTCACCTCAAGTAAAAGAGGGTATTTGCAGATACGCTGGATAGGTTTGATGAGGAATGCGGGAAGCTCAGACTTGGCGTTGATGAGGGTTACGGCCTACAAAGGAAAATATCGTGAGAAATATATACCCGAATGCAGGTAAATGCAATAAAAAATAGAGTGCATCAAACCCGGAAGAAAGGGTTAGGTGCGCGTCGCCACGGGAGCCGCCGTGTGAGCAAGCGAGTGAACAGCAAAGCGAGGGTTCGACTCAGTTGCCACACAGGATGGGAATGCAAGCTCGATGGCAACTGGAAGGAGGAGGCGTCGCAGACGGAAATGATACGCACCATGAGGTTTGATTCCACAGTCAACAGGATATCCATCGCCTCTGAGTAATTAGCACAATACGGCTCATAAACGGAAAATTCATTCTCCTATTGTTCCGGATGAGGGAATGGAGCCAAAGGGCGCGAACAAAGGCGAGTGAAAGCGGACGAAAGCGACGTTTGCATACGGAAAAAATGCATAAGAGGACGAGATAGGAGTAAGCAAGGGATGCAAAAAAGGTCCCGTTCAGCGGATGACAGCAAAAAGGGGACGGACAGGACGTACATTCTCAATGAAATGAAGTCCCCAACGTTGTTCCTTCCATGGCAACTCTGCCACACCCTCAAGCTTGATCAGGAAACGCCGTTGGAAGTCAAGGAGTTTGCTGAGCCCGGGGAATAGGAGATGAATTGTATCCTGGTCTATTGCACTACTCGAGTTAAGCGCAACTGCGTATTTCTATTGACGAGCGTAAGACGCATCAGCTCATGAGCATCAAGCGAGGCAGGGGTGGCACGAACCTGCATATGTTCTAAGTCCTGTACGTATTTACGTTCCGTCTCCACAATTTCGCGTATGATGTTGTTGCGAGCATTTTCCTGGGCATTTACCGGAGCGGGCTGCATTGGTGAATCAGGGTGAATGAGCGAATCGGTCGATTCGTGCGATGGAAGCAACGAAGGCGGTGACATAGGCGGTGCCTCCTGAAAGCAGTCGTCTGGTAGACGGTCGACGAGGCGAGTAACACAGTTCACGACCTGAGACCGAGAGACATTTTAGAAGACTTGAGAGTGAGCAGTTTGTGAGCACAAACCTTGACGAAACCCTCCGTCGACTTGCGGTCCAACAATTGGGTCGCGGTGAACGTATCATAAAGGTCATCATTACCGCCAATGGCCATGGCGAAGTGGACGATGGCCTTCTTCATCGCCTTGCTATCTTTCGTGTCGATGGACTCCGGGTCCGTGTCGATGCTAGCGATTGGGGTAACGTTTGGTAGAAGGTTATGTAAAAAGCAGAGTGGGACGCCGAGTGCAAAGCAGTCCCACAGCTGGGTGACGGGGTCGACAGACGTGCGCGCCTCTGAGCCTGAGCTGATAGCAAAGTACGGACTGAAGTTGTGGACGCGGAGGAGGCGAGCCCGAAGCTGTGAGCATTGTTGGTAGAGGGAGGTCGAGGACGCGGCGGACTTGTTGAGGAAGGTGTTGTGGGCAACGGGGGTGTCGATCTGGAGGCCGGCGGTGGAGATGACCGACCTTTTGCGGCCGGCTGTGGCGGCGGCGGACATGGCGTGCAAGCGAGGAGACGCTGTTGAGGAGGCCACGAACGACGACGATTGACAAGGAGTGTGGGATGGGTTATGCACAAGTTCACTGTGGGACGCAGTAAGTAGTTGGCACTTGTTCATTGAAAGTCCCTGCCATATATGGCATCTCCTTCCCATGACAATAGAATCACAGGATCACGCGGTCACGGCCCATGGCCTTGTCTCCGGTCCCCAATTAGGCGGGCTCCAAGGGCCCGGGCCCCGGCCATTGACCTCCTTTGGTCTAGTCCTGTGTGTTTATTCCCTTTTTCCTTGTCTCCTTTGCCGCTTGTGCCCTGGTCGCCTTGCGCTCCTTCAGCTGCTTTGCTGCAAAACTTTCATTATCTATCTCACAAAAAGAGGATGTGGAGGTTGTGAACTGAGTAGTTGTATCATGACTGATGGACTGCCCCATCGGGTGGTTGCTAAGTGCGTGAGCACCCTCTGTCGACTAGTCAGATCGAAGCATCCAATTGAACACCCATCCTCTGCTTCTCTTTCCGTGCCCTCCTTCTCTTTCCATTCTCTGCCAGAAATCCTATTCGTCGGCACTGCTCTGTGCAGGATGCCGCCTCTCCTACGCCACAAACCCCTCGAGCCACCAGACGCTGACGCCGTGTCCGCATGAGATTGAATCTAATCGTGATCGCCTACTATACGTCTACAATCAAGGTAAATCTCTCTCGACCCCACTTCGTTTCCGTCACCATCCGCCTTGAAATTGAACACAGTTCTGCATCGGAATTGAGCACGGAAAGCCTGTGAATGTCTGTACTGTATGTATGTATGCGAAGGTTCACAGCATCATGAAGGCTCTGCACAATTCATTGACCACCAACTCCGATATCTTCTTTAACTGCCGGATACAGCTCAATGTGCTCAGGTTCGTGCCGATACGCCAAGGCATGCGCGGGATTATAACTTTGATAGGGCACGAGTGCCTAATGAGGGATATGCAATTTACATGCTCATCTTCCCTTCTCCCGAGCTCTAGATTAGACGTGTTTCCAGGGGGACAGACGGTAACAGTTACAAGTCGGTCCTCCATCCATGAGTCAGAAACCATGATCTGTCGACCAAAGGTTCGCTCATTTTTTGCTCACATTGCACGGCTACACTGCTAGTACGAGCTTGCACATGTTCCATCGACGTCTTTACAGGTCTAATTCGTCTGTTCAAAAACACCTACCGAGTTCCGCTGCCGCCGCACCAGATAACATCATCTTGCATCAAAGCTTGCACATGTCCCTCATTCTAGCCGAAACTCTACTGCATATCATTTTATTTTGCCTGGCATCATGGACCCTTCCAACGACGGTCACTAGTGCTGGTCTGTGAAGAAACCTTCCAACTTGGCTGGTTCCCCCGGCTGCTATACACAGTAATTCTACCGGTTTTCGAATCTGAAAAAGTGGTTTCCTTCCTCCCCTCAAATCCTTTTTCAGAGCCACTCAATGCGACTCAATCTTCAATCGAATCAAGTGGAAGTCCGGGCCCCGGGTCAGCGGCCATAGTGCGCGACTTTGGTGCCCCTCTGATCTGCGCGAAGGTTGTAAACGCCCGCTGACCCCCCACCGGCGATTGCAATTTTCTTCAGCGAGATGGACAATGTAGATGATCGCTAACCACCACAAAGCGCCCATGAAATTCGGTAGCGACTAAGCGCAAGAAAATTTACGCAAGTTGTGACCATCGAGACGCTCTTGCTGCTGAAAATTTATTTCTCGGTGTATCCAGATCAACCGGCTTGATGCGTCATATGTTTTCGCCGAAGCCGCCCGTCAGCGGCCGCCACTTCTTCCCAGCACTGAGAAAAAAACATAGGCCTAGGCATGGATTCTGTATGAGTACGGGAATAGACGGGATCACTTTAGCACAACGCAAAGCACTTGGCTTTCTGTGGTAGAGTGGATAAATATATCTTGCGCGCACCTCGACCATAAACATGGATAGGAAAAGCTCCGTTGTGTCTTTTGCTTGTGAATTCACGAACATGAAACAACTTCTCTGTACGCAAGCAAATAGTTTGACACGCACGCGGGAATCAAGTCGCAAAGAGAACACGACGTCCATGTTCGTACTGAGGACGCGGGGGATTGTACTAGTGCTATTGAGGCGTTCATTGAAAGCAAAGCGGTCGAAGCGTGTACACTTGGACGTACTGTATCTTCAAAGAACGCACTTCCCCGTCTCACGTCTAAGCCAGCAGGCCCGAGTCGGATTTAGGACTGCAGCCGCACATACACTGACATAGATATATTTCAAGCGCTTGATGTTTAACAGCTGTCAGAATGGAGTTGCCAATGCCCGGTTCTTCTTATTACAATCTCTCGCAGGTTTGAATGGCGGACGTTAATTCCGCATCCTTGCATGCCAACGCCAATGAGCATCATTGACTCGATATATAGACGGCTTCCATGCGTCGTCACTGCCAGACCGTCCGATAGAGCATTGATAGGTCAATCAAAGAGACCGCATAAAATTAGACGTCGTAAACAAAGCAGGTCCGCGTCGTTCACGATTTCGAGCTAAATACAGGTGTCTGAATATCAGACGCCGTAGATGCAGCGTCGGAGCGCCCGCCTCCTCCATCGCGTCCAACATCATAGACCGTGCTTCGAGCTTAGTTTAGCACCCCGGGCGGCCACCAGATGCGAGATTGAGTCGGATGGGTGGGCATAGCTCCAGATGAGAATAATGAAACATCTCAGAGAGCTTCTCTGAGGAAGCTTTCTTGATGAGCATCCGCCGGAGTCCTACTTAAGTACAGGCTCAGGCCGACTGTGCTGCAGGTGGTATGACGAGCGATCAATGCAACTTTGCGGAGGAGATCAATGGGGTTACTTACGGTTGATAAGGCAAGAGTGCGTCTGTAGAGTTATCGCTGTACCTCCTTTTTAACAAGCATCGGCGATACTCAGATCGTACCTCATACCTGAGATCGTCTTCTTGGCCGTATGGACTTTGGTAGTCATGATATATTTGATGCAGAAGAGCGCACAGCAGCAAAAAACAAGACGGTGTCCGAGGAGAGCAAGGCGCTTCTCCGTTGCATTGTTAGCATCAAAGGAGCAGGAAGAGACAGACGAGAAGATGCGGACGATAACTATTGGGGCTGGCTGAAATGCGATCAGGAAAAGCGGGGATTATTCTGTGTTTTTCTTCAAAGAGGCGCAAGGCCGGGTCATCGACGGATAGCAGAGCGAGAGCTTCTCTCTCCATATATTTTAGCAGAAAACTTTTTGTCTCTAAAGTCTGCGAGACATATTGTTTCTGAGAGGAAGGTAGTGGTAAGTAAAGAGTCAAGCTGAGGGACCTCGGCGTGACTTGCGCGTCTTTTCGTGATAACCGCTCGAGTGCCTTTTTTGGGCGAAATGAAAGTCTTTGAGGTCCATACAAGACCCCACAACCAAGACCCCGATGCCGCGACCCGCTCGACATGCAGATCGCAGCGTCAACAACGCGTCGGGCAGCGTCGCGCCCGCCACCGCCAGCGCCGTCAATAATGAACTCTTTTTGGAGCCCATGATGGGCACCCCGCTCGCGATATTCATCGAGAAGGATGTCGCAGACAGAGACCAGCTCGTCGAGATCATAGCAGTGAGTCTAACTTCCGTGCTTTATGCCTGCGTCGCGTAGTAGATTTGGCGCTGATCGTGCGCATCGCTAGAAACACGGCGGGACTGTCTCGCCGGGATACAGCGGTGTGCCGTACATACTCGGTAAGCGCGTTTTCGCGTCCATTAGGGCGCAGGAGCGATTTTAACTCATTCGACTCACCACACCTCAGTCGACCCGCATTCAGAGTCTGGGCAGAGCTTGTATCGCCAGTATGCAGGAAAGAAGGGTAAGATCGTTCTGAGTTCGCGATGGATTCACGAATGCGTTCGTGCCAACGAGCTTCAAACCTACCATACCAACTGGGCAGGCTGCAAGGTCACTGGGACAGAACAGTACGTGCACCTATGTCTTGCCTTTGTCTCCTCGTCGGAAGGATAAACTGACAACCCCTTTTTCCAGAGTAATACTTCGCGTTGCTCCGAACACGAATGGTGCATCATTCAATCAATCCGTAGCAGCATCACAGAGGGTAGTGCATTCACAAACACACATCCAGCCGCTGCAGCCACCTCTTCAGCCTCAAATTCAGTCGCAGCAGCAGCACCCTCCGCATGCTCCTTCCCAACATCAGCTCCAACATCAGCCTCAACCTGCACAATCACAGACACAGTCTCATTCAGCCAACCATGCTACGGCTTACGCACATCAGCCTCTGCAGCCAGCGCAGACGCAAATGCTAACTTCGGCAACTCCTCTCGGACCACCAGGTTTCCCGTATCCTGTCTATGCAAGCCAGAACGCTCAACACCATGCATCTCGAGCTTCCATGGCACCTCCGGGTGGGCCTCCGCAGAGCTGGCAGACACCGACGCCGATCACGCCTCATCAGCACCCGACGCATATACAGATGCTGCCACCGCGCGCACAGAACCCGTACGCACGAGAGGAACATTGGGGTGAACCCGGTCCTTCATTTCCGCATTTGACTGAAACCCATCTACCCCCGATGAATGATGCTCAAGCCGCTGCATATTACGATCAACGGTATAGGGACGGACAGCAAAACTGGCCAGACACTAGTCACGATTACTATGATCAACCACAGGTAAGCATTTTTGCTTTTGCTCTTCACATTTTTCTCAGCAGGCAATCTTGCGTGTAACAGGGTTATGACACGCCTTATCAGCAAGAACAATATGTACCATTGGCTGGCCCTTCAAGCACTACATTAGAACAAACGCCAGCACCACCGCCGCCTGCTCCTGTCCCTGACTCTGGTCCTGTTCAAGATACAATCCCAACTCCCGGTCCTCCGCCAGCACCAGTACCTGCCCTTCCATCCAGTCCTAGAGAAGACAGTAGAGGACGGAGGCGGACAAGAGCTCCAGTGCGTGCTGATTAATGAGCACCAAATACCACTATCTTACACATTCCGATAGCCTCAACCTGCTGCTCCTGCATCGTCGCTTGTATTGAATAGGCGTCACCCTCCTGCTCGGTCACCAACGCCGCCGACGCGGGTCATCAAAAGTACCTATGGAGGAAATCTGTTTACGGCGGACGATATCGAGTATCTTAAGAAGTACATTGACTATTGTCAGGAACAGGGACTCGTGCTGAGGTTGGTTTTCAAACGCCTTGAAAATATCGAATCGGATCTCTGATAGTAACCATCAGCCTGCGTGAAATCTGTGAGCGAATTGCTGTTAAGGTTTGCATCTGCTTCAGACGTATCAAGGTTATTGCTTATTGTTCCTGGTTTTCACCTAGGCACCCCATCATACGTATGGAGCTCACTCCTTTTTTTTCTAAAACACTCTGACGTGTATGATCGTCATGATCTTCAGGTTTTACAGCTGGCGCAGATATTGCAACAAACATCAAATCCGACTAGGTGGATATGCAATGGATGTAGAGTCACGCTCGCCTTCTCCAGGCCGGCAGGAGCTTGAGCAGAGCCAGTTTATAGATAATAGCGAAGTTTTGAACACCCCAGTCCTGACCGGAGATGGTCCGTTCACGATTGATGCGGCGCTGCGTGTCTACCAGGAACAGGGCATGCGGAATCGCTCGCCGACACCACCGAGGGCACTGTTCAGGAGCACGACTGGTAAAGGCGTTGCCTTCACTGTCGAGGATGTTGCTTTTTTGTGCAAATTCATGGCACATAGAAAGTCTGTCCTGCACTTACGTATCTACATGATGCCTTGGCCGGCTGACTGTTACTTTCATAGATTGCACGGCCGATTGGACATGGTCACCTTCTGGAAGGAGGTCTCTAATAAGGCTCCGCATCACTCCCGTGCATCGTGGATGAAGTACTACAGGCGGCACAAGCATGAGCTCAACCGCGTCGAAGGTGACGAGCCTCTTCCCGCTCCTCCGACCAAAAAAATGCGTTACGGGCGAAACGACGACATTCTTCTTGCGCAGCACTTCGCCACCAAACCTGAAGGCACGTCGGACAAGATATTCCAGGATTTTGCAAAAGTGGTACGTCAAAAGCCAGATTTGTGTAATCCATCGTCGAGCATGAATTAATTTGACTGTCCTGCTTGCTCAGCATACTCACCACCCGTGGAAAGGCTGGCAAGAGCATCACCGTATACACAAGGCGAAGATAGACCATCTCATTCAACGCCTGAACAATGGCGAGATATTAGAGTTGGGCGACGATGACGACTAATCAAGTATAGCCTTGTTTGTTTTTTCTTGGGGTTTCGTAGCTGTAATCTACTCTGTTGACCTCTTTCGTTGCTTCCATGCCTATCGCAATGGACTGAGTTCGTCTTCTAGCTCTCGTGATGGCTCAGGCTGGGGTTACAGTAAGACAAACGCCCATAAAAGTCCTAACTACAAGGAAGAGCCCGGAACTTGGGTCTCATTGAACAGACTAGAACCCATCAAAGTACTCTCAACCCAACGGTCCGATACTAGGCAACGCCCAAGCAGACCAGGGCATTATATCCAATTCCTGACGAGTCGAGGTAGTATTTTAGGCGCTTTTCTTTGTTGAGCGCTTGTATTCCTCCACTTTCACGCGTCCGAGGCCTCCGCAGCAAAATTTGACCTCCGGCGACTGCGTAGCGCTCTGCAGAGTTATGCGTTCCCGAAATCTCCACTGTGAGAATGGGCGGCCCGGTGAATTTGCACTTGATGCGTGATGCTTTGATGCTTGTATCAAGATACCAAACGAGATGGTGCAGCTGTGGCCAATGATCGCAGGAGTTATCCAATGCCAGTTGTTAGATCTCTCACGGACGCTCGAACAGCGTGATTTGCCGGAGCTGGTCTTCATTCCGAACAAGCATCAACTGTCGAAGGCATTTTCCGAGATAGTACATGAGTCATGAAACTGGTATTGGTACACCTTATCAAACTAAAATAGCACGAATAAAAAACATCAGAGAAAAGAGAGGGCTGCGTTCGTCCCGAATTACACAGTGAAGCCCTCGATGCCACTGAAGTTGATCAACTCGCCCGCCGAGCCACCCGACGTCTTGAGGGAGCTCCAGTTCCATGTGCCCGTGCATGCGCCCTCGCCGCAGTTGACGGCGACCTGCATCGCGTCGCTGTTGACGGTGAGTGAAGTGGTCGAACCAATGAAGTTGACGTCGCTGAGTTTAACGCCCGTGCCCGGCGTACCGAGTGTGTCCGGGTAGCTCTGGTCGATGAGCACGCCGAACTGACGTAGTCCAGTGCCAGTGTTTCCCTGATATTACAGAGGATTAGAAAAGTCATACGAGCTGAATGACTAGAGGAGGAACGTACGGAGTAGGTTACATTGGAGACTGAGGACCCAGTAGCGTCAGAGTCCATCTTGATGCGGAGTGCCTGGTCGCTATAAAGGCTGTCAGGATTGGGTTTATCCAAACAAAAAGCTGTTACACCCACTTGTCGATGACAGTGTTGTCGCTGATGACGATTCCTGAGACCGTCACGTCCGATGAAATCGAACCGATGGAGATACCGTGTCCTCCACTGCAGGTGTTTCTAGTAAATACGATGTTGGAGCCCTTGTTGATGGCGAGGCAGTCATCCTGGTTCTTAATCGAGCTCTTCTGGATCGTCTGACATTTGCAAAATAAGTATTAGCTGACACTCATATAAAGTAGAAGAAAGAAATAAAAAAGTAAACGCTTACAAGGTCGGTTGTCGATACATCAAATCCGTCTGTGTTGTGTCCAGCAGGAAGTCCGTCGCTCTGGGAGTTCGGAAGATCACCCTGCGCTACGAACCAATGAAAAGTTAGCAAATGGGGTTCAGGGAGTTTGCAGTATTCTTACAGTTATCGATGTTCATCGCAGAAATGACGAGTGGGCCTGGGTTTGAGACGCTGAATGTCTGAGCCGGAGAATTGACAACTTGGACATTTTCGAAGAGGCCCGAAATCTTGATTCTAGGGTATCCTCGGTTAGATTTGACAGGGTTTAGAATGTTGTCGAACAAACGTACTTCATCATCGGGTGAGGCTTCGTAGTACCACCGTTAGAACCAAGACCGTCCTAATAAAAGTTTTGTTTGCTAGGGCTATAGAGATATAGTACCGTCTTTCTCACCCAGTAGAAGGGTCCTCCACCATCGAACTTGTGGTTATTGCCATTGACTAAGATGATTATGTTAGAAACACTATTTCGTAGGAACTTCAACTTGAAGTTACTCACAAGTAATATCGTCTCCGCCTGTTATTGAAACTAGTCAGAGATATACATAATTTTGTATGACAAGTCGCTTACTGATAGTGAAGAGCGGCCCTGCCCAACTTTTGTTGCCGAACAGGATGTCACCGTCTGCAAACGAATTGTACGCGGAGTCCAAAAGAAGAGTACCGAATATTGCAGGACGCACTCAGGTTGACAGTGGTGCCGGTTGCGAGAGAAAGTGTAAAGCCTTCGCCAGCTGGGACCGTAAAGCCATTAATGTTGACTGTCGTGCAGTCTTCGGCAGCAGAGACGTCGTCGAGCGAGTTTATGGTCGCCGTACAGTCTGTAGCAGCATTGGCGCTAAAGACAACGACGGCAGCAACAGCAGCAAGAAGAGACAGCATTACTGAGACACTCGAGAAGGATTGAGAAAAGGTGACGAGAGTGCTGGCGCTCTGTCATGTTCATGAGTCCTTTATACTTGAAGGAGCTAGTGGATTTGTCCATTTCGTTCAGAACGTTGTTCAATAATAGACCTTGAGAAATGTCGCGGCCCGCCTGGAATGCGCATCGCACAGAAATGGTATATATAAGGAAGCGCAGGATGCTAGTTTCTCCGGAGAGAAGTACGTTCGAGGCGCTATAGATGGATGTTCCAGTCAAAGAAGTCGGACTCCGGTTCGCTTGGAAGGATCCGCATATGGTCACCTCCTACCCTTCCTTCAGCGCACGGTTCGACGCTCTGAATGATCTTTGTATACCCTGCTATTGTTAGACAATCCTATTTCTCGGGATCAGCTTCGATCGTAGCGAGCGTCGCATCCTCGGTAAATTTAAGAGTACTCAGACGGTCGGTATTTCTACCACCGAGTGCCACGCAGACAAGGCGCTGTTCCTGTCATGTGATACTCAAATTAAAGGCCCTTCGTCCTCCCAATAGGCTTGCTCCTAATTCAGTGGGTTGGATGCGATGCGTTCCTGCCATGTATGTTTAGCAAGAACATGGTTTACTATGGGTCGACGGCCCGCCAAGCTGTTCAAAGAAAGGGCATCAATGGCTATGTCGACAACGGACTCTAATGTCGTAAAAAGGTCGCAGAAATTCCTGGCAAAGAAGTCCAGCTGATGCTCGTAAGTGCGAAGGTAGTATCTCTGCTTTTGACCTACAGAAAAATGCAACTTTGGACTGCGTATATCATCTACGGCAGGAAATAAAAGTCACAGTTAGCAGGCGCGAAAGAGCGTACGTACTAAACAGGATGTTGAGTCAAATGGCATACACAACACCCCTAGTCCGGATTAGAAGGTGCCTCCACTAATACCATCGAAGCCAGTGATCTCGCTGTCCTCCCCTCCAGTAACCTCCAGAGAGCTCCAGTCCCACGTACCCGTGCATGCATCAGCGCCACAATTTACGGCAACCCGGACAGCATCGTCTCCGACCGCGATGGAGTTCATATCGCCAACGAAACTGACGTCACCGAGGATAACACCTGTTCCAGGCGTGCCAAGTGTGTCGGGATAGCTCTGGTCTATGAGCACGCCGAATCTGCGCATGCCCGTAGCCGTGTTTCCCTTTACATAAATTTGTGAGATTTCCAGAGTGTAATATGAAGTTATTTGAGATAAGTGCAACGTACAGAGTAAGTGATATTTGTGACTGTCGAGTCTGTAGCATCCGAATCCATCTTAATCCGGAGAGCTTGATCGCTAAATCGACTCATAAATAACGACAGACACAAAATAAGGAAACACATTGATTACTTATCAACGACAGTATTGTCCGTGATGACAATTCCTGAGACAGACACATCCGACGAGATTGAACCGACAGAAATTCCATGGCCTCCCGAGCAGGTGTTTCCGGTAAACACAATGTTAGAGCCCTTGTTGATAGCTAAGCAGTCGTCCTGGTTTTTGACGATAGACTTTTCGATGGTCTGAATGAAGAATATAGGTCATCATCCACTGAAGAAGTAAGTAGGAGGGCCACGCTCACAAGGTCGGTTGTCGATACGTCAAAGCCATCGGTGTTATGGCCTGCAGGTTCGCCGTCGCTGTTGGCATTCGGCTGATCTCCTTGTGCTAAAGGAACGCATGAATTGAGAGCTCGACCTTATAATAAGAAATAACGTACAGTTATCAATGTTTATACCAGAAATGACGAGAGGGCCTGGGTTCGAAACACTGAATGTCTGCGCCGGAGAGTTGACGACGTTCACGTCAGAGAACGTTCCAGAGATTTTAATTCTAATATCGTCAAGAAGCGATGCAACTCATGAGAAAATCTCCATAAACAATGATGCAGAATCCACACACTTCATCATGGGACGAGGCTTTGTGACACCGCCGTTGGATCCTTGGCCATCCTTGAGAAAAGGGGAGTCAGGAGGTGTTGTTGGCAACTGATGATCTTAGGTACCTACCCAATAGAAGGGTCCTCCGCCGTCGAATTTGAAGCCATTTCCGTTGACTAGATATCAGTAGGCCACTGTTTAACTCATACTTATGGCACCTTCACTCACAAGTTATGTCGTCACCACCTTTACTTTTAAAACATCGTCAACATCGATATCAAACGAGTATTGCAAGCCCACTCACTAATCGTAAAGAGATCCAGCCCAGCTAAGGTTGCCGAACAAGATGTCACCATCTATGAACCGATGCTAAGCTTCGATGCGAATAGGAGAAGGCCCTAAGCATACTTATGTTCACGGTCGTGCCGTCCGCGAGGTCGAGTTCGAAACCTTGTCCGGAAGGCACCGTGAAGCTATTGATCTCGACCGTGGTGCAGTCCGAGACACCATCAACGTCATCAAGAGAGTTGATAGTCGCAGTGCAGTCCGATGCACGCTTGGAGCCTGGCGCAGCGAAGGCGCTACCAGCAATTGCTAAAGCAGATAAAACCAGAGCAAAGAGCATCCTAGGCTGAGCACAGATAGTCTCTCAGGTACCAGATGAAGACTCGTAGTCTCCAAATAAGAACGTTTTATACCGCGTTGGTTACGGATATATCGTTCGTTGTCGACATAATAGAGCATGAGATTTGTCACGAGGAGAATAGAACTCATGAGCGAGTTTGAACGCGGCGGGCCGTAGGACAAGGCAATGCGCGTCGTAAAGAGTAAATAGAAGATCGTGATGTTTCTCCGTGGCCTCGTAGAATATGTGATACGCATGCGACAGAACACAAGGGAAGCGGTAGGAAGAGAAGCGGTCGGGCGGGAAGAAGCTGCGACATAGGCATCATGAGCTTTTCGTCTATAGCCCCCGCGTGCAAAGTCTTGGCCCTCTTGCCGCCCTCGTGATGCGGTCTCACCTTTCTTTTTGAAGGCGACTGCGACACGGAAATATCTGTCTCGATGCAATATCGCCCGCTCGTAGAAGAAGAAATCTCGTTTATTGGTAGGATACAACCCAAAGAATCTTGGTTGCTAGCCACGGGAGTCTGAGTACGATTCTCGGACGCTTTATGACACGTCGAGTCTATCGCAGTGTAATCACATACTAGCTTGTCACAAATACGAGTTTATTAGTCTCTCTGTGTGACGAGAAGACAGGCATCGAATCAGGAGAATGAACCCACCTGGTCTAACAGTTCTGATATCAACGAGGCCAATGCAGCCTCGTTACTTAGACTCGTCCAGCGAAACCCCCGACATAGACGAATAATGAGAAACGTACGGGCTGTTGCAGTCGTTTCTATATACGTATATTGGTGCTGGAAGAGTCCGCCTGAGACTGCACCCGAAAGGCGAAAGGGACTTATAAGGTGGTCTACTGATTAAGGAATCTCGTTCTCACGAGCTGCGAACTTTGTTCTGCGTCTAGTCTTCAAGTTGAAGTACTAAAAATTCAGTATAATAATTGAGTGCCTCACAATATCAAGACCCTCCCCATCCCCCTTACAATGCGGAGAACTCATTGACGCGTGACTCCATTATTTCATAAGTAGCCCAGCACTCGTAATCAACTATGGTGGAAAGGAATGGTATGGCCGGCAAACGCGAAAGAGCGACCTGGTAAACAAGACTACGAAAATGGATGGTATACAAGGCGTTGGCGTTCCGCAAGGCAGTGTGCCGAAATCAATAGGAGCCTCCGCTGATACCGTCGAAGCCGGTGATCTCACTGTCCTCTCCGCCAGTAACCACGAGGGAGCTCCAGTCCCATGTACCCGTGCATGCTCCTTCACCACAGTTGACTGCAACGCGGACAGCATCGTCTCCGACCTCGATGGAGCTGGTGTCGCCTATGAAGTTAACATCGGAGATGGTGACTCCAGTTCCAGGTGTGCCGAGTGTGTCGGGATAGCTCTGATCAATGATGACGCCGAACCTGCGCAGCCCAGTACCCGTGTTTCCCTGGAAAAGGGTCAGCGAGGGAATGTGCAATTAGTAAATTATAAGGACTGACAGAGTAAGTGACGTTAGTGACGCTGGCATCCGTAGCAGAAGCCTTCGTCTTAATGCGAATGGCTTGGTCGCTAAGGAGATAAAGATACACTCCGCTCCGAGTTTTGAAAGCAATCACTTGTCAATGATAGTATCGTCAGTAATCACGACGCCAGAGACAGTCGCATCAAAGGAGATTGAGCCGATAGAGATACCATGACCTCCAGAACAGGTATTACCGGTGAACACAATGTTAGATCCCGCGTTGATGGCCAGGCAGTCATCCTGATTCTTTACAGTGTTTCCGAAGATTGTCTAGGGAGAGCTTAGATGTACGCATACTATTAGAAAGACAAATGGAGGCGTGCTCACAACATCCTCCGACGAGACGTCAAATCCGTCAGTGTTGTGGCCAGCAGCTATTCCGTCGCTGTTATCATTGGGTTCGTCTCCTTGAGCTGAGAGGAGAGATGATATGACTACTGAGCTAGTTTTCAGAATAAGTCGGAATCGTACAGTTGTCAACAGTGCACCCGGAGATGGTAAGAGGTCCCGGATTAGAAACACTGAAAACTCTCTGCGGCGAATTCACGATTTTCAAGTCGTTGAATGTACCGGAGATCCTGATCCTGTAGAAAAGTGGGCATGAGATTTACACCAATAAACAATTTACTAGATTCTCGCACTTCATCATCGGGTCCGGCTTGGTGACACCACCGCCGCCCCCTAAACCATCCTAGAAAAGGAAGTGAGCATAAGCAAGGGAATGTCTGTGACTAAAGATTAGCATACCCAGTAGAATGGTCCTCCACCATCAAAGATGAACCCGTTTCCGTCGACTAGAAAAATTATCAGCAAAGAAGCTGAGATTAGACTTACTTCAAAACCTACAGGTGATATCATCGCCGCCTTTTCGCAATTAATTCAGAACTCGCGAGTAATATGAATTGCAGGAAATACTCACTGATTGTGAAGAGTGGGCCTTCCCAAGAAACGTTTCCGAACAGTACGTTACCGTCTAAATGAATGATGATAAGAATTAATTTGGAAACATGACGCTGCGAGGACTGACTTAAGTTGACAGTTGTGCCATCCGCGAGGTCGAGTTCGAAACCCTCTCCGGCGGGCACGGTGAAGCCGTTGATATCGACCGTGGTACAGTCTTCGGCACTGTCGACATCATCCAAAGAGTTGATGGTGGTTGTACAATCCGAAGCGTGCTTAGACTTGGACGTAGTAAAGGAGCTAGAGACGGTTGCTAAAACAGTTACTGCCCTTTTCAGAAGTATTGTCACACGTGATTTCACTGATTTTCATGCCACAAGAGCCTCAAAACACAAACATTTTCATATCTCAACCAAAAGTTGACATTTTTGTGTCATCTAAGTTGCTAAATTCATTTTTTTAATCTCATCTTTCATATTTCAACAAGAGTGATAAGAAATAGTCAAAATTGGAGTCCAAAACGGCAAAAATGCTGTTTTTGAACCCATTTCCCTTGTTCATTTTTTCCTGCACTCAGATTTCACTCTACAGTGCTCCAGACCAGCCCAGAATTCCAGTATTAGTCTATTATGAATTTATAGACTGATTTTGAGATGTATTGTGAGGTAGATGTGCTGAATTGGTGCATGCCTAAAACACACAAATCCCCTCTGTTTCTGCAAGCCCCCCAGCCCCCAGGAAAAATTCTTCTCAGCTAAGTACATGCATGTAAATTCATTCAAAGTGTATTGGAAGAGATTTGAGCAGCATCCATGGATACAGGCTTGCTTCATGAATCAGGGATATGTTCACAAGAATAGTGCATACAGTCAGAATCTGGTACTCAATTCAGCTCACTGGTTGATGCTAGAGCCCCGGATGCTGCTCAAATCTCTTCCAATACACTTTGAATGAATTTACATGCATGTACTTAGCTGAGAAGAATTTTTCCTGGGGGCTGGGGGGCTTGCAGAAACAGAGGGGATTTGTGTGTTTTAGGCATGCACCAATTCAGCACATCTACCTCACAATACATCTCAAAATCAGTCTATAAATTCATAATAGACTAATACTGGAATTCTGGGCTGGTCTGGAGCACTGTAGAGTGAAATCTGAGTGCAGGAAAAAATGAACAAGGGAAATGGGTTCAAAAACAGCATTTTTGCTGTTTTGGACTCCAATTTTGACTATTTCTTATCACTCTTGTTGAAATATGAAAGATGAGATTAAAAAAATGAATTTAGCAACTTAGATGACACAAAAATGTCAACTTTTGGTTGAGATATGAAAATGTTTGTGTTTTGAGGCTCTTGTGGCATGAAAATCAGTGAAATCACGTGTGACAATACTTCTGAAAAGGGCAGTAAAGCTAGAATCGGGAGCATTTTTAGCAGGCTTTTGGAATAGACAGGTGGATAGGTGGGCCTTGAAACGAGAACCCCTAGAACATTTCACTCTATATGATCTCGAGAGATAGGGACTGTAGCGGACGTCATGACCTGGCTAATATGTCGGAAAAAAGCAGACATGCGCAGATCAGATGCATGGCGGGCCGTTCGAGTAAAACTTTTTGCTACCGGCAGTACAGAGGATCATAATGTTTCTCCGCGAAACATGAACACCAATGCGAGAGACAACACCATGACGACAGAAGTTCCCAGCGTAAACTCTTTCGAGCTTAGGAAGCGCTAGGACTTCATTATTCTGCCAACCGGCTCAAAAGTTTCCGGCGCTCATTGTTACAAAGGGCATATGAGCAGAAGACGTAGAAAACTGACACCGCCAGATAGATGTAAATTTGTACCTGAGAAACTCCATATGGCCGACGCTACGTGAAGTGTTCGGATACAGTAGTACACTAACTCTGAGTGCGCATGGAACATGCTTTCCCTTGATTTGTAGCAGCATGTGCAACACTCCCGCCAGCCAAGTGTAAGAAGTAAGTCATAGTTATTAACATTGAATGGAGTCAGCCGCAATTTTTCCATGGCCAGCGTAAACTAGCCTTTGTACAGTCCCTGCGGGCCGCTCCCTGTGAACACCCGAGTCGACGTCGCTTCGAGCCAAGGTACTGGGAACGAAGTTCTGCAGACATTAGCCTCGCTCAAAAACCCCGTTGCGAGACTTCAAAGATTCACGGCAGACCCAGGAAGCACCAACTCGAAGATCCGGCTCATTTCTAGAACGCAGTATTCAGTCGCTCTCGGAAAAAGGTACGCTAAGAATGACGTCCTATACATCTGCTGGTGCCTGCAGAAGTAGACTCAAGCATACCAGTTGAAGCTATCTCAACCAGCCATGCTCTGTTACATTTACGCGCGGCCCGGATATGACACGTATGTGTATTCGAGTCTTCTGTGAACGGAGGACTCGAAGAGTCTCATAAGGGCGGGCCATTCCGCGTCATAACTCGGAAATAGTTCTAAAAGACCCACTCACCTGCAAATAGGAGACGTTTCGAGTCTGCACTATTCTTAGAGCGTGAGCTCCTAAGCAAGCTAAGAGCCACAATATAAGATTGTCTTTCCCAGATCTTCAATGATTTCACGTATGTATCATGAGGCGATAAACTATGCTTATCTCCGCTTTCGACGAGTTAGAGAGTATCTTTCACCAGGATCATCCCCTTGCCCCTTGAATGTCGTCCACCAGAGCCTAACGTAGGACATCGATAGAATGGAATATATGAGATCGACACGAGCTAACTCTTGAGAGCTTCGCACAACGATATTTTCGTCTGAAAAGACAGTGAAATTAAGACATAAATTTTCCGGATACAGCGCATTAGAAGTCAGCAAATACATGTCATTCATGGATTGCATGGTTGAAACAGCGACACAGCGTTCAGAGCGGGTGGAAGCAAATACAGTGAGGAAGAAGACCAAGTAGAGCAGATTTTTTTGGTTTGACGCAGCACAAGGCCCAAAGCAATGAATTATTTGAAAACGTTGAAGGCAGTCACAATTCGGAAGAGAGCAAGGCGAAGATGTTCAGGAGAGTTCGTCGAAGTCTTCGCCTATCTCTAAATAGGCTCGGATCTCACTGGGGTCCGTGCCGTTCTGGCGCGACATGTGAGGAATTAGAATGCCGACATTATCTAGAGCGAGAAAGCGTTGAACAAGGTGGAATAAAATCGTGCTGGTGAGCGATATTGAAATCGATACGAGGAATTATAAGGCTACAAAGGCTTACCAGTCCATCTAATGGCCGCTTCACGAGCGAGCTCCGCCGCACGACGCTTCGCCTCAATTTTTGCCGGATCGCACGACCCGTACTGAGCAAGTTCCTTCTCAAGCTCCGCGAGCTGCGCTTTGGATGAAGCAAGCTCCGAAAGGGCGGAGGCGCGTTCGTCCTTGTTAGTAGGGACGATAAGTCATGATATAATAGGAATTGCGCAGATAAATGCGTCGCCCACATTATCAGGGCGCATCATCTTCTCATTTTTGATGCTACTCTGTAGTTCCTGCAGCTGCGCTTGCAAGCTTGCGCGCGTCTCCTTGGCGGCATTCAAGCGGTTGTTCATCTATGTTGACCTATGAAGAGGCATTTGACGCAAAAGAAAGGTGTACGAACAAGAGCGCCACGTTCAGAGGGGAAACTCCAGAAGACTGCATACACCGTCAGCGGAAACTTCGCGAAATGAGGGAAGATAGCCTGACAATTCGACGCGCCGATCTTGTCAGCTTGCACAAGCCCATCATCGACGAGACTCTGCAAGACCTCCTTGACTGACTGTTGGACTTGATCATACAGTGTATCAGTAAGGTGAAGGCGAGAAAATCGCTTGACTGTTCACCAATTCCCTTCATCTTCGGACCGAGCTTCTCCAGTTCCTTTAGCTGCCGTGTCTCAATTAGAAAAAAAATCCATGCTCTGTAATAGGCCCGCCATATATACCTGAAAAAAGTCTTTCTGCGAAGTCATGGTTAGAATTATGCTATTACAGAGCGACATGTACTCGCCGTCTCATGAAAAATCTCGACAAGCCTGACGCGTTTTTCCTCTGCTGACAGACCTCTCGGAGCCTGGATATGCAACTTCAGCTTATGGAATGAAGCTTGCTCTTAGTGTCGACGCACCATGATGTAGAGAGCACTATGAGACGAGTATGAAAATGCGGACGAGTGTTGCGGTCGGAAGCAAAGAGAGTATGACTATCGTAACTGCAGGGACTGTTACATAGTTCACGTGCAACGTGACGGCTCGTGCGACAACAATCTTGTGTTCTATAAATAGATTTCGGCACGCTCGCATTAACTGTGTGACGATTTGCTCCTTGCTCCCATAAAAAAAACTCTCTCCTTATTACTATGCAAATCTCATCGATTGAATCACCTCATGCCTGACTTGCTTGCCGTGAGATTAACGTTGATACTTGCACTTCAGACTCGTAGATCTCGTAGTAAGTATCAACTTGCCTCAGGATATGAAAATACATTCCTCAGCGACGAACGAACGATGAGTAAGTCCTTCATCAGTACCACCAAAGCCGGCGACACTGTTATCCTTCCTATCAAAGACCAACACGTATCCGAGCACAATCCGTCGCCGCAGATGACAGCGACGCGCATGGCGTCATCTCTAACCTCGATAGTGCTCCCATCGCTAGTAGGGAACAGCGCCGCCTGTCTCAGGCGTCCCGTGAGTGTTGGCGTGGCCTTGTCGATAATTCCGCCAAATCTGTGCATGCCAGTGCTAGTCTTTCCTTTTCACAAGAGATGCACAAGGGTCGTACGGAGTAGGTATCATGAATGACGGCAGCGCTCGTGGCTGCAGCCTTCCTTTTCATACGAAGTCAACCAGCCCCAGGAAAGGAGTCGTCTGTGCATTGCGATCCGCATATTGTCTGACAGTGGTGCCAACAGTTTACACGACGATAGAGGCAGTTGTATCCGAGGACATTAATATTGAATAAATGGATCTACCATGATTGCCAGAGAAAGTATTGCCTGTAAATATGATATCGTCACCAGATATTTTCTTGAACAGAGAGTCGGCTTCATACAATTCGTATTGAACGAAGAACATTACCCTCGACATCGCCTGAAGAGACTAGTACTCTTGGTGTAGTAGTGAACTTACACGGACACGTTTAACCGAGCTTCCAACTTTTTTTTTTTTTTCAATAGCACTTTTCTTGCAGTATAACCCTTTGGCGTGAACACTGAAAAGAGAAGAAAGGCGAAGAGACCGACAACGACCAGAATCGAGAAAATTCGGAGCCGAAGCGTAACAAACTCACGTGACGAACGCGTTGGATTTTTGATATCAACCAGCGCTGCCGCTCTGGCAACTCGAGCGACCGTCTTTTCCCGCTTCTTTCTCGTCCTATGGCTTCCGTCGTGTCGCATGCTCCGTCAGCAACGCTTTCAGTTTTCGACGAAAGGCTTTCTCGACGCGAGCGCATTTTGGCACTTGCCTCTTCACTCGCGATCAACCTTCTTCTACCATTCGTAAATGGCATGATGCTCGGATTTGGCGAAATATTTGCAAGGAATCTTCTTAAGGGCTCTATATGGGGTTGGATCGGTTGGAAGTTGAAAAAGACTCGAACTGCGTACTCACCGTCGGTGCTGAGGACCAGGTCTCAGATTGGAGAACGCGGTGTACGTCAAGGAAACAACTCGCTCTACCCGCATTCCAACTGATTTATTTGCACTGCCTTTAGAGCATGAAAAGTAACAGTTAGGATAGAGTATCGAACGTAGAGTTTTGCATGGTCCATGTTTGGCAGGAAGATTGGATCAAAATTACTACCTACGTGTTTGCGTATTGGATATCATAGCCGGCATCAATTCGACTCTCAATTAGCAGATGACTTGGAGGACATAGAGTTGTATGTGTTTTCATGAAATTCGAGCGTTGTGGAGGTTTGCCCACTTGATGAGATCAAGTACAGCGGTTTCATTCGTCGAAGTTCCAAAGCAACTAGGTATATAGTCGGCCGAATAGCGTGCCGCTGCGTGAGTAAATAGTGCTTTAAATGCAAGTTCACTGGCTACACTTGCGATCGACATCGACAAGTCAAGAGCAGACCTTCAAACCGTCTCCTCACCCCCTCCCTCTTTTTATCGAGTAACCCGTCTACAAATACAAGGACACCTAGTGCATGTCTCAGCAATCCACGGCATCCAAGCCTTCTCTGACGGGGGTCAAGATCAAAGCCAGGAAACGCGCAGTCCAAGCTCAAGCCAAACACGAACCCGCGGGTAAGCACTCTCTCTGATCACTCCATCGTACTCTCCGACTGACCCGACATCCATCTGCGCACAGTCTTCCGCGACCAGCTCTACAAGCACCTCGAGACTGTCCCAGAAGGAGACTTTGACGGATATTACAACAAGCTCGTCCAAGCCGGCTCCACGCTCGAGTTCCTCAAGTATGCCGATGCGTTCTATGAGATCTTCTTTACCGGCGGGCTCCTCCAGCCGGGCGGTACTTACCTGCAGGACAACGCGCCACCCGCGCCATTTTCTATCCTCAAGGCGAACGACCCACCCGAGGTGGATGACCTGAAGAAATACGTTGATGTGCTCAATAAACTTACTAGGAGGTGCGTGTGACGCGTCTGCTCGAGTATATGCTCTGTTAATCGGACGCACAGATACAAGTACCTTCAGCGCCCGCTCGAGCAGTCATCGCTTCCAGGCTTGTTCCAGTACTGCAATCGCTGGCCGGCCGAACAGAGGGACAAGTTCGCCATTGCGTCCGGTCTCATCATGGCCCAGGGATTGTCATCCATGGCTCCCCTGCAAAATTTAGCCAAGGACCACCTTGTCAAAGACAGTGCGTAGCAATTACACATAGCTTACTCTTGAAAGTCCAATTGAATCAACTATGACAGATCTGGCCTTGAACGTTCTCACCGTCATCCTCCGTACCTTTCTCCTGGACCAGACAATGGAGCATCTGGGCAGCGTGTTGCGCAAGAGTGGCATCAAGGACCTGCTCCTTTTCCTACCCGCAAACAAGCGCGACCCAAAGGCGCTTGAGGAGCATTTCAAGAAGGCCGGCCTCCCGCAGGTCGCGGAGTGGTTCATCCGCAAGCAGTCCGCCGCAGCGAAGGAGAGCGTCGTGAAGACGCTAAAAGACCTCTGCGAGGATGAAAACAGGACGAATGATGAGGTATTGTCCTGCTTTTTGCGAGCTGACGGCGCGCTACATGCTTGAATTTTTTTGTATAGATCGTCGACGCTCTTAAGGCGAGTCAGGAGCAGCAGCCGATCCCTGCAACCGACTTCGTCGGCTGTATATGGCAAGGCATCATGGCCGTCATCGACTGGAACACCCGTGCCGACCAGCTTGAGGCCGTGGTTCTACGTGAAGTCGACGTACGCCTTTCTATCACGACCGTCTCTCTATGCGCTTGATTGGCTGACTCTCGTTTTGTCGTTCTGTAACTAGAAATATGCGTCGATCCTAGAGCCCTTCTGTGAGAGCGCCAAAACGCAGGTGGCGCTCATCAACGCCGTGCAGGTGCACTGCTACGAAGAGACGCGCGTGATGAAGACATTCCCCCAATTGTTGAAGGTACGGACTCTTTGTTACCGCGATTCTTAAGTTTAATTCTAACTCAATGCGTAACAGATTCTGTACAACAAGGACTGCATCTCTGCGCAGGCCATCATATATTGGCATCAGAAGGGCGCGAAGCCGCAGGGCAAGCAGCACTTCATCAAGGCCACCGAGGCGCTCGTGAAAGTAAGTTATTGATTCCGAACCTTTCCTCTTCCATCGCTTTTTGTGGAGCTAATGATCTTATGTTCTAGTTCCTCCAAGCTCAGGAGGAAGAGAGCGACGAGGAAGAGGATTAGATGTTACATCTCTGAAACGAATATGCATTGTAAGAATACGAAGTGATAAAAAAAAGTGATCTTTTCTTTCCCTATAGGAACGGATTTGCATGTTGTTTTTTTTTTGGAAGCATCGCCATGACCTTCGAGCATTCATCAGTACAAGTAGCATTCATGCGGACTAGGGAAGAAATACAGTGCAACAAACTGCTAGTACACAATCCAAGTAGACGCCTTGCGCGACGGCTAAAAGACAGGACAAGGATAAAGAACATACAGCGGTAATGAAGTAAGCATCAGGAGTATAAATACATATAGGCGTAGAAACAATAAAGAGAGAGGGGGCCAGGACGTTGGGCTCCGGTCTGTTTTTAACACTGCACAACGAGAACCCTTCCTTAACGCTTGAAGGGCGCTTAAGTACGTTTCTCGAGGGCATCTTCTAATCAATTGTCGGCGGCGGGACACAGTGCTTCACCATGCTTCGGGCATGGGTGCGAAATCGCCAGTCCATCCGTTCGGGCCTGCAAGCTGGAGGAAAATGCCGTCGGAGCCGTTCATCGGGATTCCGAGGTCCGTGAGACTCTGTTTGTTGCGAATGTCGCGAAAAAGTACGCGAATAAGGGTGCAATATAAAAGAGTATTATGCGTCAGAACTGCTGCTGTACTAAAGCTAGGACACGAAATAGTAAGATGTACTGACGCCTTCCTGGAGCCACGTCGGGATCGCGGAGGGCGAGAAGATACCGCGCTCGCTCGGCCACGCGAACCCGAGTTCCTCCATCGTCATCAGCGCGGGCGCCGCACCCGGCTCGATGGATGATGGCGAGACGATCATGTTTTCTGCGCCGGCGGGTAGCGGAATGCCCGTAGGTGGCGGCGCGACGAGCGCAAGCCCGACCTTGCGCCTCAGGTTCGCGAGCATGATACGCAGAGTCAGTGCATACCTACAGACTGGTGTCACGACGACATACAAAGAGGCTTAAAGAGAATTATACGCACCGCTCTGCTGCGACTTCTGACAGGAGCTGCGCAAGCTGCTCGACCTGACCCATGATGCCCGCAAGGTCGAGGTCCGATGGGAACAGATTAGCCATCTTGAGGAGGAAGAGGCCCGAGAATGCCGCGGTGACGAGGCTATCATGGACGGCATACCGAAGCGCAGCGCGATACGCGGGCGAATTGAGGAAGATCGAGAGGCACGTCGAAGCAGCGTCCTTTGCGTCGAACGCAAGCTCACGCTGCTCGAATGGCATCTTGTCCCATGAGACGCCGCGCAGAGCAACGCATACTAGCCATAGCTTCGCATAGTGCAGCTCGCCAGCGAGGATCTTACGCGGCAAGGAGTCTTCGTCGAGCGTCCGAGCTAGGAATAAAAGAACACCGAATTAAGCATAGATCAACGAAGAGACGCCCTGCTCGAGATGCATACCATGCAGATTGTTGTTGTCAGACCACCATTTATCGAGCGATACGTTCGCGCGGCGGATGAACGCTAGCGTATTATGGTTGACCTGGCCGTTGAGTGGAGACAGCGTATCGTAAATTTGTGCTGAAATTCGCGCAGATCGAATCAGCAAATTTCTACAGCATAGAATGCAAAGGAAAAAATCAACGCGGATCTCACTCTTTTGGGCGATAAGCTCAACCTGCGAAATGAGTCGGACGTCCGTCGGAGACGCCATCGGGTGCGAGAGCAGCAGCCGGCAGTGTCTTATTGAGCTCTCATCACGAAGTACGATAGGCCGGCCAGTCCCCAAGCTCATCCTGCGTGCAAACAAAAAAAAGCAGTTCAATAGGTTAGCGTTCAGCAGGTACGAATTTGAATTTCGGAACAAGGCTCGGCCTTCTGTGATACCGCGATATGTATGTGGGAAGGTGAGTCAAGAGAAAAGGAACGGATGCAGATATCAGGGAAGACCAGGCCCTGCCATTCGAGAATCGCATACGTACTGATGGTCAAACCAATAGAGACAGAGCCAGATCCGCGCGGAAACCACTGAAGTTGGGAAGGAAAGGTCATGAGCCAGCTGACTACGAGGTGTGTAGGGAGAAGATAAAGAGAATAAATGTGTGAACGGAGAACGGGCGAATGCCCGCTCGTGTATGGGTTTGGACGTGGACGTGGCCGCAAACTTACCTAAATCCCGCTCTTCTTCTTCTGAGCGTCGCTTAGCACACGGGTCCGCAAGCTTCTCCAGGGCACGATGGAGTCCCAGGTCAAGAGCCATGCGCATGGCGTGTCCAGATGGGAGCCACCCATTTGTGCTCCAGGCTGCTAGCAGGAGCATGCCTGGAGAACGTGGAGTCAGTATGAGCCATCCGGCGCAGCAACGTAAACTTTAACTCGCCTTGGACTGCTTCCTTTCTGACAACAGGCCCGAAGAGCGAGGAGCGTGCAATGCCCTGGGCTTCTTCAAGACATTTGTAGAAGGTGGGCGTGAGTGCGCTGTTGCCACTCCGGATTTTACTCGCAATTGCGAGGATGGCATCAAATGTCCAAGGTGTACGCTCCTTCAGACTCTCATACGTATCATAGGCCGGATCGAAAAGAGGAATAAAGAGATGGCAGCCTGAAAAGAAACTTTCAGGAGAATCAGACAGCAGACTGCAAATAAGTAAAAGACGCATACACATGGTATAACTCTTTCGCTTCAGCATCAGTCACTAACCCCTGAGAAAGAAGTAAGGAACATGCGAAGTACTCCAAACGACTAATGACCTACCTTGTCCACGACATGGGGGAACGCATTCCTCGGTGTAGGCTCGGCCCTTTTTCTTTTTCTGACTCTACGACAACCTTTAATCGACCCTTTGGACAAATGGAGATGCTTTACCTTGGCAGGGAGTTCGACGGAACAGCAGCAGCCTCAGCGGCAGCATTAGCAAGACCTTGAAGTGCCTCTATGGGTGCATTAAGCGAAGAACGCGGCAGCGTATCCTCTGACTCGTCGTCTGACGAGGGAGTTGTACTGGGAACGATCCCATAAGTCGCATACTTGTGAGGCTAGGGCAAGTAGTGAGCATATAAAGAAAAGACACGCGGATCACCTACCGGAGGCGCAAAACCAGGCAGCGGCGGAAATGACTTCGTTTGGCTGCGTTGCGACTGATCGCCTGCTTCTGAAGGGTTGAAGATATCGACACTGCCGCGTGGAGGACCATTCGCAGACGTATAGACACTCTGCATGTCTCTCGTCGACGTGTTAGGTATGTTCTGCGCATAGCTTCCCGCAGGCGGGACTTGGCCTTGTATGGCCGATAAGATACGGTCCAGAGAAGACTGAAGCCCGATCATCTGGCTTTGCATGACCTGCATTCCATTGAATCACAAATTCGTTCAGCACGCGGGGTGATGATCACCATTAAATCGAAGCGAAATGAAGAACATACAAGATATTGGCCCTCGAGGCGGGAGACGCGCCTGAGAATGAGAAGAAACAAAGCTCAGCTGGAACAAGACGGCGGAACAGAGAGAAGGACGCACTCTATGTTCCCGTTCACGAGCGCGCCGTCTTTCTTCTTCTCTGGTTTTTCGAATACGCACTGCGTACCGGAAAGTTGGCAGCGACGACAGGGCGCCTGTGTGTCCAAGTTAGCGCGGAGACGAGTCAGAACCGGGCCGACCGGAGAGGCGGACAGTTCGCGGGGCGGCCTTGCCTTGCTCTGTCCTGTCCGTCCTGTCCGTCTTGTCCGGGCCAAGCGCGATATATAACTCACCTCGCCCTCGCAGCGGTTCTTCCCCTTTCTGCACGCGGTGCACGCGCGCGCCCCGCGCTTGGGGATATGCACCTGCGCCTGCGCGAAGCTTGCGGAAGGCGATGTCGGGTCCAGGACGGGCGCACCGTTGCTGTCTGTATCGCGACGACGCTTGAGTGGGATTTCTGAGGTGTTCGACACAGAGGAGGGCGAGAGCGACATGGACCAACCAGACAAGGGGAAATCGGAGGCGGGGACGGCGGACAAATAAAGAGGTCGGAAGCGACTGTATACTGAATATAGAAGGTTGATGTTCTCATCAGGCACGCAGTACCAGTCACCCATGACTTGCGTCCATATGCTCACTCTCCCAATACAATTTCCATATTCGTCCGACCCTCCGTCCGTCACTCTAGCATTCCTTATTTAAACACCTTCGTTGCTTGCTTTCTCCCTACATGGCGGCCAACTCTGGAGGCATCCACTGCGATCCCATAGCTCACTGCACACCCGTCATGCTTGCCTAGTCTGTTTCCTATCACCGTATCAGTCTGGGGCCCGCCAGTAGGCCGCCCACCGCCTTCTCGACGTTCTGCTTCGAACGAAGCAGAACACTCCGCGACACCGACCCGTAAAGGCCGACTTGTCTCGCTATTATTATTTCGCGCTCAGTTTATTGTCTCCGACACTCTATTATGTGCGCGTTTCTTCGGAGCCTGCCACCTTATGTCCCACTATCGATGAGGAGTTTGGATTCTCTGGATCGCGCATGACAAGTCGTACTTTCGTAAGTACCATGCCCAGTTGCTCGACTATCATCGAACTAATTTGAGAGATGGTTACTCACTTCTGTTCGGAAAATGTGTGGAATATCATACAATTTGCGGTTCTCCGTAGTGATCATCGAAGCACACTGCGCAATGTCCGTCAACGTCCATTCCCAATTATTGCAAAATCCGTGAAACTTGCGCGATATTCGAATTATATCAAAGAACCGGGAAAGGCGCCACGTCATCTACGTCTATCACCTGGATCCTCTTTCGAATGTTAAAACATCCAATGGGGAATCAACTCGGCTCTCGGGCCACATATATAGGCTCAAATCTTAAGCACCTCTCCGTTCTAACGGACACAGGTTTCCATTCTACTATATGTTCACCACCGATCCCGCGCCCGAAAATCTCCAGGACACCAAGCCGCAAACAGCAACAAAGTTCAAACACCAGAAAACAGTTTTTTAATTTCCGCCGCATCACCACCTTTATTCCTCTGTGCCTTCAATTCTCTTTTGCACGAGTTCCCCATCCAGACGAAGGGAAAGAAGGACCCCGGTAATCCCAATTGATGCCTGATCCAGAAATGGAGCATTTTATCCGGATCGTCTCAGACACTCCTGGACCGTTTTATCCGGATTTCCTCAGGCTTCACGGGCTGTCACCCTGGTTTTATCCGGATTCTGGCTCAGGCCTCCAAAAGGAGGTCTTTTAATCCGGATTTGACACTAGGCCTACCGAATTTGTAATTAAAGAATATATATATATATATTATTACATTATTTTATCCTAGACCATTATGTAGTGCCTAGAACAACGCAAAAAGCAACAAAATATAACTTAGTTTTGTCTCCTGAGCTCCTGCATGACCGCTGAGAGAACATTTGAAAGTGACTGAATATCCGACCAAATTTTGAATGAATACTTGGTAACACGTTAAATTTTTGTTGTTACATTTTTTCCTCTAAATCAATGAACTGGATCGTAGATTTGATACTATGATGATTATACATGGGAAATTACTCCCACAGTATTCCATTTGTAGTGATTATAATAATAATTCTTCATATTAAGTCACATCAGCCACAGTAATCTGTTATCTGGATTGGATCAGGCCTCATAGTTCACCAACCAGTCCTTATCCGGATTTTTTCTCAGCTTCGCCGATTTTTGACCAACTTATCCGGATTTCCTCAGGCCTCGAGCTCAAATTTTGGCCAAATTATCCGGATTCGGATGAGACATTTGTACAGATTACCGGGGTCCTGGAAAGAGGGCACATCATGGAACTTTTACATCGTGAAGTCTAACGTCTAACTCTCAATCACCGCGGCGCTTTTGTCGTCACAGGTCAAAGGCCTGCGTGCGCGAAACAAGTGGAATGACAAAAGCCTCTTACATATTTCTCGCATCCTGCGATTGAATTGTCTCTCAGTATTCGCCGTCATGGTAAAATCAGAATATTATTGATCACAATTTCCGTTGCCCCCACTTCTTCCCAACTTCCTTGGGTATTCGGACGCTGTATACTTTGTATGCTCCACGCACAGGAATTTTGATTTGCAAGGGTGAATAGCGGGATTGCGTCGCGGTCAGGCACCCGTATCCACGAACTAAATTCGACAGAAAATCGTCTAAAACAGGAGTGGCTATTTGTAATGCATGATAGATGATGTCATGCTCGTGATGCGGATTGTACGACACTACGAAGGCAGAACGACGTCGGGGCGCACGACTCTGACTGTCAACGACAGACTGAACAGTATTGAAAATGCTTCGAACAGTGTCCAAGCAAGCTCAGCGCTTTTCACCGCTGGTGGTGTCTGCGCGCGCAGCACCGACGTGCGTCCAACAACGCACCATCATTACGCTCACCGAGAAGAAGGCCCGTCGCATCTCTCGTCATCCTCAATTCCTCATGCACTTCTCACAATCTACTCATATGTGTAAGTAGTACACCGCAGAAGCACTCGCAGAAGGCGCAGGCCGTAATGGAAAGGTGAAATCATTGGGCGACGCACAGGCGCCTCTCGCACTCAAGCTCTCCACGCCCAAGACGCTCGGCGGAGCGGGAGATGGGCAGAACCCCGAACAGCTCTTCGCGATGGGATATGCTTGTACGTCTCTTATTCCTCGTGTCACATTTCTAGTTTCTGCCTCTTCGTATCCTCCTTGAAATGAAGTACCGCGCTGACTTGCCGCGTTCACGTTCATCCACGTCCACGCCGAACCTCGTTACGCCGCGCTTCCCCTCTTCAATTGCTCGGCGCATGCCCATATTTTCGGCATCGCACAAACCCACGATGACCGACATCCCTTCGTCTCTTCTTTCTCTACCGTCAATATGCTTCCTCACTTCCTTATCTCTGTCTTCCAACGACGCTTCGTTCCGCACATTCCGTACACCCAATCCGCCAATTCTTCTTTTTCATTTGAACGGCCACTAGCATGCTTCCTCGGCGCGCTGCAATTCGTCGCAGCGAAGGCCGGCAAGAAAGAAGCTGCCGCCCACGCGAAGATCCACACGGCAGTGCACCTTGGTCCGCCGGAGGGCTTTGAGGGCTTTGGTATTAACGTGGACATCAAAGTCGAGGGCGTTCCGGATGAAGCGCTCATCCAGGCTGCGCATGAGGTATGTTTGATTGTTTATTCTTTTGATTTGTAGTGAATGGGCGGCTCATCGCATGCCTAGTTCTGCCCGTATAGTCGCGCCTTGGCGCATGGCGCCAAAGTGACGGTGTCGAAGGCTTAGGGAGGGCGCATAAAGTACAAAAAATCTCGAATGTATTAATAAAAAAACATGGCAGTGATGCAGAACTTGCTATTGTACAATTGTTTTCGTCACTAGACGTAAAGCCTCAAACCACTGCGTCTCTGCCGTCACCTCAGAGCTGTGCGCGTTGCCAAGTCGCCTCAACGCCATCCGCAGCCTCGAGGTAGTACATCAAGTCGCTCGTGAGGAACTCGCTCAACCACGGCTTGCGCACCTGCGCCTTCAGATACTCGCTCGTCACCTTGACGTGCTCCTCGTTCGCGCTGGGCACGACCTTCGTGATCGTCGGCGCGACCTCGGCGACAATGGCGTCGACAAGTTCGGGTGTCACGAGCTGGCCTGAGTCAAGCCGCGCGCTGTGGTGGCACCACTGCCAGAGCTGCGCGCGCGCTATCTCTGCGGTTGCGGCGTCCTCCATCAAATGGTTCAGAGGGATGCACCCATTCCCGCTGATCCAGCCTGAGCAATATGCGAGCGCGGCGCTCACATTGCTCTTAACGCCGTCGGCGGTAATCGCTCCCTTCACCTTTGAATTCAATAGATCGGCAGCCGAGACCTGGAACTCCTCGCGGCGGATGTGATACTGAGGAACGTAAAACATTAGGACTATATATGCATGAATGCAAAGAAATGAACACACCTGATTCGGACCCGGCATATTCTCGTTGAACACTTTCAAGGCAATCTCGTTGATAAGAGGGTGCGCAATCCAAGTTCCGTCATGGCCATATGTGACTTCACGCAGCTTGTCGGCCTTGACCTTGTTCATCGCGACCTCATTTGCCTGCACGTCTCCTTTGATAGGGATTTGTGCGGACATGCCACCCATAGCAGCGACCTTCCGCCTGATGAAGTCCGTCAGTACATGTATTGTAGTGAGAGCATCCCGTCTCGAAACTCACTTATGGCAAGTCTTGATCAAAAGTCGGACGTATGAGTCCATGAAGCCGACCTCCATCGTGACGTCTTTCCTGTCGGGAAGGACGGCGCTGCGGTCTGCCCTGCGCTTCTTGATGAACGAGAAGATGTAGTCCTGCAATTCAAGTTTAGCTACTATCTATCCGAATGAAATCACGCAATACTCACCCATCGACCACAGTTCAATCCAGCCGAGTGGTTCCTCAACTCGAACAGAATCTCCTCCATCTGGAACGCGGCAGGGAGCGTCTCAATAAGCACAGTCGCACGGATGGTGTTGTGCGGCATGCCGATGTACGACTGAGAGAAGACGAATACGTCGTTCCAGAGACGGGCTTCCAGATAGTGTTCCATCTTCGGGAGGTAGAAATACGGACCGGAGCCGCGCGCAACGAGCTCCTTCGCGTTGTGGTAAAAGTAAAGGGCAAAGTCGAATAAGGAGGCGGAGATAGGCCTGTTGTCCACTGTAACCCGAGATTCGTTCAAATGCCATCCTCGCGGACTACGATTTTGAGGTCAGAAACCTAATAAAATCAAGGAAGTGAGATAGTACTCACCGAACAATGAGCACGGCGGGATTCTCCTTGAGTTTGTACTGCTTTCCACCTATTTCAAAGTCGATCTGCCTCCGGATAGCATCGCGCAAGTTGACCTGGCCGTTAATCAGGTTTGCAAAAGTCGGAGCACAAGAGTCTAAACGGAAGTGACATCACTCAGAATGGTTACCCAAAAAGGCAAGTCAATTGCTCAGCACACACCTTCGAAGTCCGCCATGAATGTCTTCGCACCACTGTTGAGCGCATTGATGACCATTTTGCGGTCAGGCGGGCCCGTTATCTCGACACGCCTGTCCTCGAGTCCTGGGCCCGGGGGCACGCACAACCAGGTTGGGTCGGCGCGGATGTGGGCTGTCTCGGCGGGGAAGTCGAGCGGAATGCCTGAGTCGAGCCTCTGTTGCGCAGTCTCACGCGCAATGAGCAAGTCCTGTCGCGACGCCTCGAACGACCTATGCAGAGCAGCAAGGAATGTAAGTGCACCCTCAGTGAGGATTTCAGAGCTGGCTTTGCCCTGGCCGTTTGAATGAATCTGTACGCCGGCGACCATCGTTGTCTAAGTCAGAAAAGGTGGAAGGACTAGTTCTCGATTGGTGAGGTTTTGGGGGGAGGAAATGGAGAACGTTTGAAGCCACTGAATTCGCTGACGCGTTTAAATCTCAAACCGGGCAGACTCGACGGCGCCCCGCTTTCCCTTCATGAAAGTCACGTGCGCATCATCGGGATCTACGGGAACCTCCCTCTCCGCTAGGCTTTCCTCGCCGAAGATAGCACCCCCTCGACTCGGCTGAACACCGCGTGTGCCCGTCAAATGTCTCAAATATCCCCGCATTAAACCTACCTGTCTCGGTTTTTTCAACAATTTCCCGAGCGCGAGAAACGCTGAATCAGATGAAAGTTTACGGACCCACGTCACGCGCGAGCGGCTCAACGGACTCCTTTTAGAACAACTAATAACACATGGACTAGAATCAGAATCGGACCTCATCGAGTGTACTGCTTCACTGCTCCTTCTTCGCATCGGTATCTTTCTGCTCCGTCGGAGTGCCTAGAAACGCCGAAAGAGAATGAATATCGGGATGAGAATGGAAAATCGGCAGAGTCGGGACGCACTGGCTAGGTCCTTCACCACCCGCTCCCCGACTTTGATCACTCTTCGGCACGCCATCTGCCATGCCCCGCAGCTCACCGAACCTATATCCAAATACGTCAGCACCTCCGAAGTCAGTTAGACGGAAACTATCGCACCTGCGGGAGCGAAAGGGAAGGACAAGAACCACGTCACCGGTCCAAACCAGCCCGGAGGGAGATAGAACACAGCGGCCTTACGATACCACCACCCTATCACAAACTGTGTCCCGGTGGTGAGTACCCAGATAAAGGAGTTGAATTTAAGCTTGTAGGAGTTCCGTGCGGAACCTAACTCGCCATCTGTGGGGAAATAAGAGTAGAGTTTACAATAAGGATGGGAAAGGAACGTGCGAGGATTCCAGAGACGCACTGAGCTTCTCAAGCTCTGCAAGGCCCTTGTCGACCCTCCGCCTCAGCTTCGCCCACTTGGCAAACTGGTCTTGCGAGCTCGTTTGTAGCAGTTCGGCTTTTGTTGTTAAGATCTCATTTTTGAGCGACCGCTGCTGGGCGACCATTGAAGAGTAGAAGATACGCAGATGTGTTGCGTATGCCTGTAAGGAAAATAAACCGTGTCCTCTGAGTTTTGTCACATATTATGAATACGCACGAGCTCAAGCAAAACGGACTGGCCGACCCACTGAATCAGCTCAGCAACAAAAACGAGAAGGAAAATGGAGAATGCGAGCGTCATTGCAAGAAATGGCGCGTCAAAGCGGTTGAGCGACTGGCAGAGTGAACAGCGTGCCGACCCGAAGTATAGCCACGTGTGTGCTTATATAAACAGTAGGTATACATGTAAATCTACTCTATCTTAAAAGTGAACTTTCCGCATCCGTCGTCGATGATTTCTTCCGTGAAGATCCACGATGAACAATGACAGGAGGCCGGTAACCGTCCGAATTTTTCTTCATGGCCATTCGGGCACCGCCTCGTCCTCGAATGTCCGGATTTAAAATGAGTAATCACTCTTTCCAGTCTCTCCTCGCGGAGACGCATTGCTCTGAGAGCATCGCGCAAACCGAGTTGTTCTCCTTCTTCGTCCGTGAGCCCTTCCTTTCTCTCTACAAGCACTGAGAATGCCTTGTGAACCCATTCGACTATCTCATACTTTCGGGCGAGTTGGATTTTACGTATCGCGTCGATATTGTAGCTGTCCAGCTTTTTTATCGCCTGCTCCCTTAATCTGGCGAAGGCCCACATGTGCGCGAACTTCAAAACCGACAGCCACTCTTCTTCTGATAGCTCCAATGGACGATGGTGTCTACAGTGAATTCGTTCCGAACCTGTCAGAATGCCAATCCCATCTTGCAAGGAAGCAAAATATTCCTTACGGCGTATACCAGGCTCTCAGGAACACCCGAAACTCGTCATTTTTGATGCCATCGAGTCGCAAAGGGTGTGCTTCGTCTGTGCCATCGCTGATTGTGTCTTCAGCTGTCGGCAGCTCGAACATGTCACGGAACACTTGAGACTCGTCCACGAAGGGCTTGCGAAGGACATTGAACAGACAGCCTTCGACCTACAAGTCAAGACTCAGAGGAAATGAATATTCAGACCGCTTTAGCACTTACTTGGAATACGATCAAGGAGAAGAACTCAGAGTCCTTGCTTGGATCTGTCTGCTCCATGCTAGTGGACCAGTGCAAGGCGCGTGTGTCTCAATGGAGGGCGGGGTGAGGAGCATTGGCTAACGGCAGGCTTAAAATGCTTATCTGAAGCCGTTCTCAAACATGCGGGATGTGCGTGCAGTGTGTTGGTTCTCGAGCTCTACAGAAAGTAGGTTTACCAAGTTTAGCAGTTCACCTTCATCAATGAAGTAGTCCACAAGGTGAAGAGACAATGTGGATGATATGCACTTGATGTCGTACAGACTTCTTAATATTATTTATTTCGTTCAAGCTAAAAGGGGGCACATGCAAACCGCGTAGGACCCGTTCATCACCGTCAAGAAGGATTCTGGAGACGAGAGGGTGATGATGCACCAGGTAGGTGGGTCCCCAGTCTCCCCAGTCTCCCCTGGTCTTCCATTGTCCCCGCCTCACGGACCTGATACAAATTCCAGGTCCAAACTTCATGCTTCCCCCAGTGAAATGGTATCCTTGCGAGCAGCGAGCTCACAGTACGCATCTGCATACCACTCTGTAATCTCGTACTTGTGTACAAAGTGTACTCTCCGAACGGCTTCGACTTCGTTCCATAGCCTGGTCCGGATTCTTTCATGACAGAAGCACGAATTTTATCAAAGCCCCACACGCGTGTTAATTCGAAAGGAGAGATTCATTGCTCCAACGACAACAAGCTTAGCTGGTTCGCAAGCTTTCTTCAAGATAGAAAAGTATGTTCAGAGAATAGAAGTGGAGGCGTAGGATGTTGCACACATACTGTGGGTATAAGAGCGAGAGCAGTAGCTTGAATGTTTCTTTCTGTATCCCTTCTAGGTGTATTGGCTTGTCATCGGTAGTGCCTTCTTCTCCCTGCGACTCTCCAGGCATCACGAACATGTCCTGAAAAACATGCGACTCCTGCTCAAACTTGTGCTTCGGCACTCTGAACAGACAGTTTCGACCTAGAAACCGACACAGTGAAAAGTAAGCCTTCGTACTTACGTATGTATGTGAAACTATGAGCTCACCTTGAATGTTACTAAATTGAAGTAGTAAGTATCATCTTTGGCAGTTTCGCCATGTCTAGCATTGTAAGCAGCAGAGACCATATGACTTTCCGACTCCATGATTGGTGAGAGCAGAGTACGTGAAGACACAGGCAGTCAACCCAAGAGTCGTCGCACAGTTATAAGAAAGCATATCACAAGAGACCCAGTCCAGAGGTATCGACAGAAATGAATAACACGTAGTGTTGGTGCGTCAGACACACATTGAGCACCATTCCGCATTATTCACCATGCACTCAGATAAGCCAAGGTTGTTCCATCAGATGAAGGCATGCAGAGGGTGGTTGAACCGAGACAAAAGTATTTTTTAGCAACTTGGACTTGAGTATGGGTCACTAAGTCACGCCGCTTTGCGAATATCGAAACTTAGAAACAGTCACATATACTGAGAAATCTAGATATGGTCGGTATCGGACCTTCAGTAATAATGCGCCTTGGGTCTAGGGCAGTAGTTGGATCAAGAAGTACGACTCGTCCTTATGTTGCCATTAATTAACATTCCATCCAGCGGAAAGCCCTTCTCAGAGCTGCTCCCGTAAGGTAAAAATATATCATATTTGAGTGTTCGTTGCGCGCTGACAGACCAGAGATCATCTAATCCTTCATAATACATTTCGGGATGCGTTTCGGAATACTCTTCCGAGTCTGTCGTTCGTGGTATTGGTGAGAACCCCCAACCACCTCCCGTGCTAGAATGCCATACGTGGACTGGAGGTTTTCTTCGGGTGCAGTAGTCTGCTCCAGAGCGTATTTCGGTTTGAGGATTTCTCCGATTGCCTCTCTGGCAACGCCCTCCCTGCACCTGGATCGAGCGGCCGCTACCTTCTCACGAACCTGCGCCATCTTAATGGAAAATTCCCAGCCTAAACTTCGCGCCTCCTCGACCGAAAGTGGCATTGGTCTGGTGGCAAGTTCATAGTACGCATCTACGTACCACTCTTCCACCTCGTAGTCGTGTGCAGTGCTGACTTTATCAACAGCATCGATGTGATTCCACAGGCATTTTCGAATCCGGTTTTTGGCAAGGAGTCGAACTTCCTCAAAATCCCACAAGCGTGACAAACCGAGAGGCGATTTGCATTGCTCCAAAGTTAAAAATGCTGAGATATCCTTCGCTTTTCTGTAACATAGAAATGATGTCTTGTTACATTCACAATCGCCTTAGGGAGACTTACGGAAAATATAAAACCTTGAGAAGTAGCTTGAATGCCTCTTTATCTGTCGCCTCCAAGTGAATCGGGTTATCGTCGCTCAGGCCTTCCACCTCGCGGCTTCCTTCGGCAGGAGGCATCGAGAACATGTCCCGGAAAACGTGTGACTGTTCCGCAAGTTCGTGTTTGGGCACCCTAAACAGACGATTTTCAACCTAACAGTAATTTAGCTTCAATTTCGCGACCGTCACAATTCGACTATGTTCACTCACTTTGAAAGTGACAAAGCTGAAATAGAAAGTGTCATCCCGTTCGATTTCGACGCATGCGATGTCGTCCAACTGAGAAGCAGAGGCTAGAGAGTTTGCGGAGTCCATGGTCACGGGCGGACTAGTGAAGGTCTTCCGGACCTCAACCCAAGTTATAGAACAGATATAAGGATCTGGATATCAGCAGACTCATACAACACGCAGCTTTGGTGCGCTGAGGGCATGCCATAACTTCGACTTCCAAACAGTCTCTAGACCCTCCGAGAAGTCAAATGTGTATCATGTGAAGGACCGTAAAGCGACTATCCAGATACAGGAGTTGGATTTAAGCTTGTAGGAGTTCCGTGCGGAATTCAACTCGCCATCTGCGGGAAAATCAAAGCGGAGTCGACAGTGAGGGTGGAAAGGAATATGCGAAATTCCAGAGACGCACTGAGCTTCTCAAGCTCTGCAAGCCCCTTGTCGACCCTCCGCCTCAGCTTCGGCATTTTGCAAATTGGTCTTGCGAGCTCGTTTGTAGCAGTTCTGCCTTTGCTGTTAAGATCTCATTTTTGAGCGACCACTGCTAGGCGACCATTGAAGAGTAGAAGATATGCAGATGTATTGCGTATGCCTAAAGAAAATAAAGCGCGCGTCAGACGCGTGTCCTCTGAGTTTTGTCACATTATGAATACGCACGAGCTCAAGCAAAACGTACTGGCCAACCCATTGAATCAGTTCGGCGACAAAACGAGAAGGAGGACGGAGAATATGAGCGTCATTGCAAGAAATAGGCGAGCTAAGGTGGTCGAGTAAGTCACGGAGGACGTCCGCCTGAAGATTTGCCACGTGGATTACAAACCGTTCAATTCATTCATGATTCAAGTTCCTCCGAGTCGTCCTCAATATGTAGTACGTAGTACTAGTACTTAGGCTTATTCTGGCCCACTCCATTCATTGTTTAAGAACAAGTCATAAGTAGACATTAATGGCGTACCATGAGTGTGAGCTTATCTCGTTTATAAATTCATTTATCGAGGCGTCGCAAAGTCTTTTGACTCTATCCAACAGAAGCAAGCAAAAATGAGAAATGCCTTCTCAGCGCCCAGCACCTTAAGCTTTCCGTCTCTGCCATACAATTATTCTACCTCGAAAAGGAACTTCTCGCACCCGTCATCGATAGCTTCCTTCAACATCAATACTTGGTTACAACTCCTACAGGTCGTGGTAAGTGGCTGCGGATGGCCTCTTATGCACCACCTCGTCCTCGGATGCCCAGAATTAAAGTGTTCAACCAGTTTTGCCATCCTCTTCTCGCGTAATCGTAACAACTTAACAGCGTCCTGCCAACCGATCCTTTCTACCTCCTCGTCCGTGAGCGTGTCTTCCCGCTCCACTAGATCTGAGAATGCCTGTTGGACCCAGTGGGATATCTCATACTTTCGGGCGAGTTGGAGTTTACATATCGCGTCGATACCATGGCTCTCCAACTTTTTTGTCGCCTGTTCCCGTAACTCAGTGAATGTCCACATATGTGCGAGCTTCAGGACCGAGAGCCACTCCTTTTTCGACAGCTCCAGGGGACGATGGTGCCTACAGCAAATGCGGACGGCCTGTCAGTGCGCACTACTGTGATATACTGTGAGAGGTGATCTATCTCTTACGGTGTACACAAGGCTCTCAGCAACGCCCGGAACTCATCACTGTTGATGCCGTCGAGGCGTAGCGGGTGCGCTTCATCCATTCCATCGCTAACTGTGTCGTGAGCGTTCGGGAGCTCGAACATGTCGCGAAACACCTGGGACTCATCCACGAAAGGCTTACGAGAGACATTGAATAGGCAGTCCTCGACCTGTATGCGAGTATCAGAAAGGAAATATGCCGATTGCACCAGTCACTAATACCTACTTGAAATACGATCGATGGGAAGAAGAAATCGTTGTCTTTTGTCAGGTTCGTCTGCTCCATAGTATGGGATGGATGTTGAATCTGTGCGCCTCGAAGGAGGGATGGTTAAGGGGTCTTGGTTATCGATGGGCTTGGAATACTTGACTCTCGAACATGCGGGACGTGCGTGTTGTATACGACTTCTCAAGCGCCTATAAATGACCTTATATTAGTTCATGCAGTTATACCGTGGCCTTCTGTTCTCAGAATGTTACATCCCTTCGATGATTACTTTCTGAGTGTAATTCATGCTGCGGGTTCCTCTGTGCTTTAAGTAAATAATAGAGCGAGATTGTGAAGGAAAGAAATGCTAGCGAGACATATTGACAGATTAAAATCCCCATCCTGACCCTGAGGCTCTCGTTTCAGAAATTCCTTAAGATTCAAATAACTGTCCAAAATCGAATTCTCCTGCACTGAAAGAAGGTTCTTCAGATCGAGGACTTCCTTCACGCACAGTGATCTGTACCGAAGAGCGTCTCGGTATGAGGATTACTCCGATTGCCTCTCGTGCGGCCCTATCCACATTGATATTCTTGCGCCTGGGTCGAGTGAGCGCCACCTTCTCGCGAACCTGCCCCATTTTAACAGAAAAGTCTAAACCCAACTTCTGCGCGTCCACAACCGAGAGCGGCTCCAATCTGGTGGCAAGTTCAAGGTACGTTTCTACGTACCAATCTTCTATCTCGTACTTGTGCGCAAGGTCGATTCTGTCCACGACTGCGATGCGGTACCACAGGGAGTTTCGAATATGGTTTTTGGCGATGAGACGGACTTTCTCAAAACCCCACATGCGTGACATGTCGAGAAGCGACGTGCATTGCTTTAAAGATAGAGAAGACGAGATGTCCTTTGCTTTCCTGTGTGGAACATAGCGAGGAAACTTTAAGGTCTTCCTATGGCAACAATGGTCTAAAGGAGACTTACGGTAAATACAAAATCTGGAGGAGTAGCTTGAACTCTGTTTTGTTTATCGCCTCCAAATGAATCGGATTATCATCGCTCATGCCTTCCACCACATCATTTTCTTCCGCAGAAGGCATTGAGAACATGTCTCGGAAAACGTGCGATTGTTCCTCAAGCTCGTGTTTGGGCACCCGAAACAAGCAGTCTTCAACTTAACAGGTCGTCTCAGTTACAACTACGAGTATTTCTGTTCAAAAATCACTCACCTTGAAAGTGGCCAGGCTGAAATAGAAGATATCGTCTCTGCAAACTTTTGTACGCCCAACTTGAAGGTCATCCAACCGGAAAGCAAGATCTGAAGCAGAACAAGCTGAGGCGACTTCAGAATCCATGATTTCGGGATGGACCAATGAGAGGTCTTCTTATCTCGAGTCCTGATCTCAAGTCGAGATGTGACACAGATATCAGTAAACAAGCCACTAGCAAGAAGGATCGAGATGTCAGCGGACCGAGTCAAGCAACACGCAGCTTTGGTGCGCAGCGGGCGTGCCAGAACTTCGATCTCTCTAGACACGCCGAGAAGCCAAAGATTCATCATGTGAAGGTCCACAGAGTTTGAAATGATAACGAGGACATTTTCTCTGCATTTAGACGCTCATGAACAGGGTCCAGAAGGCTCCGACAACCTGGGATGTTCCAGTTTTAGACCGGGATAGTTATGAAGAGCCGGTCCTCCGAAGATATCCGAGATAGCGTCGAAGCTTTCAACGTCTTATTCACGAATTAACCTAGTCGAACAGTGTATGCTCCGTCAGCAATGTCCACATGATGTAGTTATGAAATACTCTTTCCCTAGACTTCGCCATGAGGTCCGCGCCAAAACGGAATGTCTCGCCAGTTGTCAAATAGTTACGGTCGGTTCGCCTCTTGTAAGCGCAAGTGTGTCACCGGGTCAATCCTCTATTTCATACTTCTGCACATATTAGTTTTCTGCGCAAAGCGACTGTTCAGTCACAGACGTGGACGAAAGAGTACCAGCGGCATGAGAAACCCGAATCACCTAGGTAAATTTGAGAAGATGGTGAGCAACGAAAGCCCCTGGAAAATGGATCATCAAGCAGCAAAATACATGTAAATTGAAATGTGCACTCCTCAGGTTCTCAAGGTGCCAAAGCAAAGAGTACCCACGAGCTCAGGCAAAGCGAGTTGGCCAATACATGGTAGCAACTCCGCCAGAGAAGCGAGGGAGAAGGAAGATACTGGTGGGTCATGTCTAGAAATGGAGCATCAAAGTGATCGAGTCGCAAGGACGTGCTGAGTACATAAAGCCGGCACGTGAGCTTATCAGGACGTACCCCAGCATAACAACGAAAAATAAAACATCTAGCATCGCGACATGAATTACTTCCCTTAGAACTTTAGAAGCAGGTTCAGAGACGTGAATTTCTTCTAAGCCTTACTTTTTTGGCTGGGGCCGCCTGGCATTTAGAATCCGGCGGGTTGTTTCTAAATACTTACGGGAAGTCAACCAGTATAGCATTCTTCTGGGTCTCTGCTTTTCTCTATAACATACTGTGCATACAAGCTTCACGGATGATCGTATAGACTACTCTGCATTGAAGGTGATCTTATCGCATCCGTCGTTGATAACTTCTCTCATCGTTCGTTCTATGGCCACATGCCCAACCCCAAAAGCCGTAGGCACTAGCGGACAGCGACGACAGTAAGATTCTAATGCCAGTGGTCCGACAATTTCCTCATGGCCCTTCTCGCATCTCCTAATTCTGGGGTGTCCAGTTCTATAGTGTGCGACCAGCTTCGCCAGTTTCCTTTCTCGAATTCGGGCTACCTTGAGAGCGTCCTGCGAACCGAGTCTTTCCACCTCCTCGTCTGTGAGTGAGTCTTCGCGCTCCACCAGTTCCGAGAATGCCTTATGGATCCAGTCGGACAACTCATACGTTCGGGCGAGTTGGATCCTGCGGATTGCGTCGATGCTGCAGACGTTCAGCTTCTTCAAGGCCTGCTCTCGCAGCTCGTCGAACTCCCACATCCGCGCAAGCTTCATAACCGACAGCCACTCCTCAACTGACAGATCTTGGCCCGACAAATGATGGTACTTCCTGTGACAATTGGATAGGACATATATCAGATTGTTTGTCCTTTTTCCAATTGAAAACTGGGTAATATCTTACGGCGTATACAAGGCTTTCAAGAACGCCCGGAACTCGTCATTCTTGATGCCGTCGAGTAGCAGAGGGTGCGCTTCATCCATACCGTCGCAGACTGTGCCTTCAACTTTCGGGAGCTCAAGCATATTGCGGAACACGGGGGACGCGTCCACGAAAGGCTTGCGAAGAACACTGAACAGGTAGCTCTCGACCTAGATACCGAGAATTAGAGTAACAAAAGTTTTGAAATATTTAGCCCTTACTTGGATTACGATCAAGGAGGAGAAGAATTCACTATCTTTCCTCCAGCCTATCTGCTCCATGCTGTAAGACCTACGCCAGGTGGGTGCGTCTTGACGGGGGTTGGATGGAGAGCCTTCTTTTTCTTCTACTGGCGGGCTTGGGAGTTTATCTGAGAAGCATATCATGAACATGCGGAACATGCGCGTTTTACATGTCTTCTTTGCCGCTTTATGATTCATCTTGTCTTCACTGACAACGCTGGTCATGTCAAGGTCTTATGGCACTACTCTTCCACACGGCTTCTTCTAAGAAGTTCTACTAAGACTTCTAATCACCGAATTTCATCTCTACTGAATTTGCCTTCAAAATAGAGCTTGGCCCGCACATGAAATGACTCAGAGTAATCATTGTATCAATCATTCAGCAAAGTATTGTAAGTAGTAGTACTATGTAGCCTCCCCGAACGGCCTGCAAAAAATCTCAAACTTCATTGTCCTATGCTTGTCCCCATCCTCCTCTCTGATTTCTTCTTTGGCCGCCTTCCTTGACTTGAAGTCCCCCTTGACCCTCCCCATAGCCCTAGGCCTCCTTCCTCTTCTATCTCCACCTGCGGAGGAACAGCTGGTACCGCCGGTGCCCACTGTGGTATCAACTCTTCTGACGGTAGTACCTCCTTCTCCTCCTCCCATTCTATCCCCCTCATTATCTGAGTAGATGGAGACTCAGGAGCAGGCGTGGTAAGAAATACTTCGTCAATAGCTGCTCGAGTAACATCGTATATGCAAAAACGTCCACTGCTGCGAGCAGCCACCACCTTTTCGCGAACACGTGCCATTTTAACAGAAAACTCCAAGCCCAGACTGTATGCCTCCTCCTCTGAAAGTGGCTCCAATCTGGTGGCAAGCTCATAGTACGCATCTGCATACCAATCTTCCAGGTCGTAGTCGTGAGCAAGCTTGATTTTGTCGGCGGTGGGAACAGTATTCCACAAGACGTCTCGAATACGGCTTTTAGCGATGAGGTGGATGCTTTCAAATCCCCACATATGTGAAAGGTTGAGAAGCGAAGTGCATTGCTCCACAGATAAGGAGGATGATATGTCCTTTGCTTTTCTATATAATAGCGATGCGATTTCAACACTACATGCGGCGACATTCTTCAAAGAAATGCTTACGGAGGATACAACAATCTGAGGAGTAGCTTGAATGCCTCTTTGTCTATCGCCTCCAAATGAATCGGGTTATCGTCGCTCATGCCTTCCACCACGCCGTCCCCTTTGACTGTGGGAATCGAAAACATGTCTCGGAAAACGTGCGATTGTTCCTCGAGCTCATGTCTGGGCACCCTGAACAGACAGTTCTCAACCTTTAAACAAGACTCAGCTTCACCTTGATTCTTTTTGAAGACCGCGCTCTCACCTTGAAAGTGACTAGGCTGAAATAGAATGTATCGTCTCTAGAAATCTCTGTAGGCACAACTTCAATGCTTTCCGATGGAGAAGCAGGGTCTGTAGTAGAAAAATACGAAGAGCTTTCTGAATCCATGATCGCTGACGGTCAAATGAGTGGTCCCGTTGATGTCAGATCGAGCTGCGGCACAGAGATAAAGTATAAGAGGAGGGCAAGTCAAGAAGGATCAGACGTCAACAGACTCAGACAACACGTGGCTTTGGTGCGTCAAACGCATGTTAGAGCTTCGACTCCTTCAAGTCAGATGTCCATCGTGCGAAGATACACAGACCATATTTGAAATCAGAAGAGACTAATTTGGCAACCTGAAGCCCAGGCATGTAGCTCAGAAAGTAGAGACCCCGTGGTGTGTACCTAAAGACAGTACATAAGTTCTAAGAAGGCAACTATACTTTGAAGACATTCGAGATAGCCCGTACTGTCGCAACTTCAATGCCTGTTCCATCATTGCTGCTGTAAGATTAGAACAATAGCCTCCGCTTTGGCGGCAATGGACACATGTATGATGGTGGTGGCTGGATGTGGAAAGCCTCTTTTCACGGACTTGCGCCATCTTTGCTGTGAAGTACGCACCTAAGCGGAGCGCTTCGTTGGCGGCCAGAGAAGCCACGCGCGCGTCCGGCTCCATATAAGCAGGCGCGTACCATTCCGTGATTTCGTATTTATGCGCAAGCCCGATCTTCTGGACGGAATCGATGCTGTGCCACTATTCCTGTTTAATCCTCTACGGGTCTGTTCGAATACCGGCTGCGCGAGAGATTGAGGAGTGAAGTGCATTCCTCGAATGATAGAGAAGTTGGAGCACCTCCAAAGCTCCTGAGGGCAGCAACATGAGTTGACAGGACCTGACTCGTACTTCAAACACTCACAGCGGATAGAGGAAAAGAGAGCAGGAGCTTGAACGTCTTCCTACGCACACCTTCCAAGATTATCGGATTTTCGTCACTTGCGCCCTCCACACCTAACCCATCGCCCTTCATAGGCAGAGCGAACATGTCTCGGAAAACGTGCGACAGTTCTTGGGACTTCTGCTTTGGAACTTTAAAGAGGCAGTTGTCAACCTGACGAGCAGCATCGCCAGCTCAGTATTAAAGAAAGCAAACGGCTTTGAGTGACCTCACTTACCTTGAAGGTAACCAGGTCGAAGTAATACGACTCGCCTCTGCTGATTTCTGTATCTTGAGCGGGCGTTGTAGTGCTATCCATAGTCATGGTCTTGTTGTAGCTTGATCTGTCTAGAATCGCCTCGATATGCTGCATAAGAACTTAGAAACGTGACTGATGATGAACAGAGGAAGCCGCCATGACGCCCTGTTATTAAGGTGGTCCGGCATCCGTCTTGAAGAGGGGACGGGGGAGTTGATTACAATCAGCAAGCTATATACTCTTGCCGTCAAGCTTCTAGGAACAGTGCGGTGTCGCATTCCAGGTCTTGTCTTTGTCTTTTCCAGCAAAGCGTTAAGAAAGCTGTGAGCATTGTCAATTAGCGATTATGACTAGACTATACATTACATCGTAACCAAGCTTCCGAATGAAAGCAGACCACTTAAATTGATTCTCTCTTCTTCTGTTTGTCCGCTTTGAGTGCGTAGCGCTGCGCGAGGAACCTCTTGCGATCGCCAAACCATGAGATTTCCCTTTCAAGCTCTTCCTTCCCCTTGGGCTTGGGTGGCACGTTCGACGCCTTTTTCCGGCGTCTGCGACGCACGTCGCCATTTGGAGTGAAATGAGATCCATAAGGGTTAAAATGCCGCTCATACAGACCATTACGATTCGGATTTAAAAGCCTCCTGTGGCGAAACCTATAAAGGGAGGGCATGCAAAGAAAATATCAATTACGACAATACTCGAGAGGTACCCACGACGAGAAAAACTCACGCACTGGGGATGCCGATTCTCCTCTATTAGCTCTAACAGCTTCTTCCTTTTCCGATTCTCTTCCCACTTATGATCCGCTTCAACTTCCTTCCACCCTCTCTGGTCTGTCGTAGGGAAGAGGATAGCTTTTTCCATTGGACCAGTACGCACGCGACCCGCACCGATGCACGCGCATGCATACGTGCGAGCTCTGGGATGGATATGCAGAGCGTCAAGCAGAGCCCGAGATGCGACGGGCAGGAAAGGCTGCAATAGGATCCCACAGATGCGTAACGTCTCGCGCCCCCAGACGAGAAGATGAATGCTGTCACGGGACTGCGTATCGGCAGACCACGGCTGAATTCGCGTGATCTCCTTGTTGAGGAGTGAAAGGACATTTGCAATGGATTGTGTAGCTTCGCCTACTTCGTATCGTTGCAGGTGATAAGAGACCTTCCCGCGCAGCATATCGAGAGCATCACGCAACTCTGCGGAAACGATAAGCGCTTCATCGGCCAAATCTGGTTCAGGCAATTCGGAGTACCAGACAACACCGGGGCCACGTTTCAGCAAAACGCCAGGAGCAATGTTATTGCCATCAGTGCGCGCAATCCGTTCGATATATTCCTTGGCATAGTCGGCCTCGACTCCGATCCTAGAGGTCTCAAATCTGTAACGGCGATCTTCCATTTCGTCATCATATTCTTTAGATCCTGGCTCTGACAATGGCGCAGGAGCGTTTCCGCGCGTCATCAGGATACCACGATGCAATGGAATTTCGTGAAACGCAGCAGGCAATCTCTCAAGGACCTTGCGAGACTGTAAGCGCAAAAGAACATTCCCTAGAAGTGATCGCAGTTCGCTCGTAGACTTGAGCAGCTGATCGTCATTCCAATCTACAGATGAAAATCTTTCAACGGCCCGAAATATGACGACGATTGAGTCAGAAGTAAAGCACCAACCGACGTCGCTTTTAAAGTAACCGCCAGTCCGGGCCAAGTACCATCTTACAGCGTCCACGCCGTGTTCTTTGAGCATAGCAACAGGATCGACAACATTCCCGACAGATTTTGACATCTTCGCCTTCTTAACAGTCCAATGAGCATGCGAAAGCAGCGAACGCGGAAGAGGCATTTTAAGTGCCATTAGAAATGCCGGGAAGTATATGGCATGAAACCTGTCCCAAACAGTTTCGTTGTTAGATCACATATTTAAATGTAAAAACTCATGCAGCACACTTAAGTATATCTTTCCCGATGATCTGGAGATCCACTGGCCAACCATTTGCGGTCATATCAACCGCATCAACCCACGGATAGCCAATACCGGTGAGGTAGCTTGCTAGAGCATCGAGCCAAACGTATATGGTCTGGGAAGCATCCTCTGGTACAGGAATACCCCACTTCAAGCGCCAGGAGGGCCGAGATATAGACAAGTCCGGGAGCGCTTTCGGATCCCGCGACTCGAGGATGTCCATAATCTCCTTCCGCTGATTCGGGGGATAGATTGCTGCTCACCGAATTCGAACCATAATGCTAGAAAGACTAGTTTGACGTTGCTTACCATTCGGATTGGCCTGGAAATGTTCAAGAAGCGGAGCTCTGAACTTCGACAGTGGGAACTTATAATTCTCTTCCTTCGTCCATTCCACGACATTCCCTGTCTCAACTGAAACCTTCACTTCCGCACCCGTCTTCGGATCGATTTCAGTGCGAATCTGCGAGTCAGTATAGAAGCATTCGTCCGAGATGGAATACCAGCCGCTATGCTCGCCCAAGTAAATGTGACCAGATCTTATAAGGTTTGTCTAAGCACGAAGAGGTTTGTCAAGGATAATGATGTGAAACCGGCATTTGCACGCACCCAGAGCGTCTGTACACCATGATAATGTTCCTCTGCTGAAGTACGGACAAATTTTGTATGGGTGATCTTCGCTTGTTGTGCCAAGCTCTATAAAATGAAACGTTAACTTAGCCGTGCAAGTGAAAGATATGATGGTACACACACTGAAAGCATGGCCGAGAAGGTCACAAAATTCTTGCGGCTGCATATTACGTTCCTGGGCTGCCTTTTGAATCTTCAAGCCATGTTCATCCGTGCCAGTGATGAAATGAACTGGACGCATTGGCATAGTGAGTCGAGCATGGCAGGCAAAAATGTCCGCCATGACAAGAGAGTAAAGGTGTCCAATGTGTGGGACTTCATGAAGAGGTTTGTCAAGGATATGAGGGGACAAACAGAGAGCTTAAAGACGACGAACCTGCATTAGGATAAAATATAGGAGTCGTGATATAGTATGGTTTGACGCGGTGCTCATATCTGGCTGACAAGACCTCTGACTTTCCGGTTGCAGGAGTAGATGATGGCTCGAGGTGAGGAGGGACATCCACTCGGCTAGCATACAAGCGTCGCCATTGCCATTGTCGTCTGCGGGCGGCGCCGAGCACAGACTTGTTAGACGCGTTCAGCCATCGCGTCGCAGCTATATTCATGCAGCCAGTGCTGGGGACTCAGTGGGGAGATAAATTCTTTGACGACTCGGAGCAGGAGTGACGCACAAGAAAAAAGTGACCGTGGGCAACGTCGATCATGCTACACGCGAATCCTCGCCGACTTGGATTAACAACTTGAAAACGCATACATACATCTTGTCCTCGACGGCCACAATGACATCTGAAGAAGCTGTCGAGCAGCCGACAGCACCCGCTGCGCTTGAGCCCGTACAAGTCTTATACTGTGCAGGTGGATGACACATTATACCCTCTCTCACTCTACGCTGAACAAATGCACTGGTCAGTATGCACCTACCCGCCCGAGTACTGCGAATTCGGCGAGCACCTGACGAAATGCAAGGAGTGGCTTCAGGCAGAACATCCGGACCTGTATGATAAATACTACAGTGAAGGTGCGTTTGCTGCACCAAACTTGAGACTACGAACGATAGCGGATTCAAACTGATGCTGTGTCCGTGTCGCTGTGAACGTAGAGGCTTTGCAAGCAAAGATCGGAACACTATCGCTCGAGGCCCAGAAGAAACTCGAGAAGGATGTACAGAAAGCGGAGAAGAAGGCGGAGGCAAAGGCTGACGCTGCACTCAAAAAACAGCTGGTACGCGGTAAAGTAGTCCTCCAACCGTGTCTTTCCGAGTAATCTCTGGCTATTGCTGCAGGAATCCCAAGTGATTATCAAACGAATAGAACGCAACAAGCGCAAGCACATCACCTCCATTTATGGACTTGAAGCATTCGGTTCGTTTACTTTCTTCCGGGGAAAGTATCACTGTAATAACTATTTTAGGCATCGAGTTGAAGAAGGCAGCCAAGTTTTTCGGAAAGCGCTTCGCAACGGGCTCATCCGTGACGAAGAACCCTCAGGGAAAGGACGAAATCGTCATCCAGGGAGATGTCTCGGGCGACATCATGGATCTCATCAGCGACAAAGTTGACTTTCTTTCCTCTGTACCAGAAGATAATGTCGAGCTTGTGGAGGAGAAAAAGAAGAAGGCCGCAGAATGAGACGTATGAAGGCAACATAGGCGTAATCACTTTTAGTTGTATAATAGAACAATGCATTGGCACAAGCTGGGGTTTTTATTATTATTAAGGAACATTGTATTGCAAAACTACAACTACTAACTACGGAAGCTACGAAAGCAGCAGAACGATACGAAGGGATGCGATGTGACAGGAAGATGAGCAAAAGATACAGCGGGTGGTGATGACGGCAATTTATGAGCGACGATACAGAAGTGGATTGCGGATGCGAGATGAACCGAATGCGTATGTGGATAGACGACAATGCAGAGGAATCAGAGAGATGCGGGAAATGAGGGATTAGGTGTATTAGTGCGAAAAGGTGAAGAAATGTAATGTTGAACGCAGAGCCAAAAAGAAAGGGGAAGGTCCAAAGTAAAAGAGTGTAGGAATGAATAGAGTCGAGACTAGCTCGAATCTACGATACTTAAGGAGCGAATTCGAGATCTGCCTGCCAAATGCCCTCGCCCATGTCGATGATTGACATGAGGATGACATTTTCCAACATGATAGCGCCAGGACCGACGCGCCACTGCGTAGAGCTGCTCGAAACGGGCACAGAGTAACACTTCTATAAGCCGAGAAACATAGGTTAGTGTGATGCAAGAGACGTCGATGGAACGAAGGACCTGCCTGAAAAAATGTCTCGATTTGCCGCGAGACCTCGACCGCGAGACGTGCTTTCCATATTTGCGTAAATTTGATAGTGAAATATGTATCTGTAGTCGAGTAACCAGGCCACTGAACCAGACAAGAAAGTAATTGGTAATCCAACATAAACAGCTGAAGTAGAAATAATCTCACCGAGAGGTACAGTCGTATGGATTTGAGACCACGAAGTACATGCTCGTTGCCATGGGCAATCAAGCCTTGGTTGGCCTTCGAGGGGATCTCGTTGAGGCGGATACCCATATGCGGGCTATCGACGCAGCGGAAATCAATCACGCCGAAAGTTTGGCCATTAAAGCCCTTGTGGGGCTTGATTGGAACCTTCATAGAGCCATTTCCGACACGCATTATGGGCAGTAGAATAGGCAAAGGGATCAGAAAAAGAGCAGAAAATGTGAGAATCCAGATGAGAGAGCGTGGATGCGTCGAGCGAATGCGAAGCGTGAATAGAAAATGAGAAAAAAAAACGAAGATAGTGAGGTCGAAAGATTGTGAGTGTCGCGCAGCGACTAATTGTTGAATGCAAGAGCGATTGGCCGAGAGCGGGATGAGGGACGAGCCTCCAGAAAGCCGTACATTTATATTGTAGTAGTCCGGCTTTGACCAGCATCCAGCCACACGACACTAGTGGCCAAGTAAGCCATGAGCAAGCAGTCGGTCCGAGCTCAAAGGACGAAGAAAGATCCACACGTGTAGTAGCGGACTCGACATTCAAGACGGATGAACAAACATAATAAAGTATGAGCCACGCTCTCAAGGCTTTCTCGCATTTTGCGATTACTAGAATCGGAGTAGAATAGCTTTCGCTGAGCGTGCATAAGAATGAAAGTAGAACACGCCTAACGGATTCGTTGGGGCACGGTCCGAGCTTCTCTATCGCTATCGAAGGATATGTGGAGTATCCTGTGCAGAACTAAAGAGCTAGGAAGGCGGTGCCTTGGTCCAGCGACGTCGGACTCAGAGACTTGCGTGAGCTGTCCGTTCAAAGGGAATAATAAGTAATGTGAGGAGAAGACAAGATAAGGCAAGAGACATAAAGACCACAGACTAACACGAGTTGTAACTCTCGGACCCGAAGGCTAGACACAGCTTCAAGACAGACAATGGGGATACGTACGCGTGTCTCATTATTAGCGTCAACTTGACACGATATCTGAGCCTCTGTCAGTTGCTTTATGCAGGAGCCCCAAAGCCAGAGTTATCATCTTCCACAGGCGCATAGAAAGGATGCATAATGCAGTAACTTAGCAGCTCGACCATATGCTCTTGGACGGCAGAGACCTCAGAAGTACTTTGAAGACTGCGTGAAGAAGTCGAGTTGGTTATTACAAGCGAAGCGCCGCCGCACAGGTTCGAGTTCGGTGGCTGTGCTTCATTCTACTTTAGGAATAGTTTTCTACATACGATTTCGGTGGCGTTTTGCTGATGTCGCAGCTGAGGTCGGGTGCGAGTCTGGCATAAGTATTTACTGTAATCCTCAACTTGCAAATGGTACAATGTGGAGTACAAAGTGATTCTAAAATTTCAAGGATATACAACAAGACAAGATATGGGTATTACAGGCCTGGTCGATTCCAAATAAGACAGAAAAGACCGGGTATGCTATGGATACACGTGTAATACAAAGAAATCCTGATAAACAAGAAAGGAGTATAAATCAGCAGTGAGGATGGATGATACGACGAGACCCCTTTACATATAATCAATTAGAATAAGAGTAATAAAAAAAAGAAAAGAAGGGAAGGCGATGCAAGTGAGCGGCAAAGAGAGAACTGATACTAATACATAGCCATTACATAGGAGACGCGAAGGATGAGAGTGTACATCATAATGAAGGACCCGCGACCTTCATATACCATCCACTAGACCCATCCGCTACGTTGCCAAGTCCGAGACAACGGGTTTGTCCCAGCAAACAGTCCAGACGCCTCAGACCGCCCATCCGCGCGCTACTGGCGCCTAATTTAGCGCCAGAACGTTCACTCGAAGGAGATGTCGGACTCTGTATCTGGTGAGAAGCGGATCTATGATGCGTGTGGTGAGAACGCACATTGATTCTCCACTCAGGCAATGTCCGCTGTGCAAGGGGGCGATGTTCCTCAGCATCGCAGCGCTCATAGAAGGATCTGGCAACAGCAGCCTGAAGACCTGGCGTAGGCAGCGAGCCCAATGCAGCGTATTCGTTGGAGTCCATGCGGGTATGGAGGTAGCGATATATCGCGCGGATGACATGCATGACGGTCACATACTCTGCCGCCTTTGGAGGCGTTTGTCCGCGAGGATGCGACGGTGTCGCTCGTCCGGATGGTCTTCTGTCGACGCTTTTAGGGGCTTGCGCCTCAGCGGCGCGCACGAGAAGGGGCTCCCATAGCGAATGGCCGACGCAGTGGATGCGCATTTCCCGCTGGGGAGGGCTTGTTGCTGGTGCGTAAAGTATAGATGCAGGCACCGGCACGAGCGCCCTGCTATCGTTCGGCGTAGTCATGAGGACCGTAGAGGACGATGGCGCATCACCGACGTCCCAGACAAGCGCCGATGTGCTACCGGACGGTGTGAAAGCTAAGAGAGGGTGTAAGGCCGGCGTACTGACTGAGTCTCGACGCGAGTGTCCAGGCGATGCAGGGGCAGAGGATTTGCGTGGTGATGGACCGAGGGGGCTGAGAGGCGGCAGTGAGCGACCCATCCCCATCACTTTAAATGGATCGGAGCTAGGGGGAGACTCCCCGAAGCGCCATGACGGTGCGTCGGGGCTCCTAACGCGCGCATCTGCGAAGGAGCGCGTTGATACTTGGATCGGACGTGGCGCGGTCCGGGCACGATGACGAGCTTGATAGGTATCAGTACTTGGAGTTATAGGCGCAAACGCCGTCGGAGGTGTTGGAGGCGGAGGGGAATCCGTAAGCGAGTCGTTATCGTCTGTATTCGTTAGTGAGAAAGAAGGAGACTGCCTTGGCGAAGGCGGGACGAAGGACGCATTGTCGTCCTCTTCGTCGGGAACAACATCGTCCGCCCAATGGACGTGTTTGTCTGCCATGACAAGCCCGGGAGAAGGGTTGGTGTGGGGAGTAGAAGACTAGTATCGAGAACGAGAGAGAGAAGCGGTACGCGGTATTTATACGAGCTATAATTAGACTTTGAGATGCAAGTCCAATCCCTCGGTCGGACTCACCGTCATAGTCGTAACGCATAGCCAGAGCTTAATAGCAGAGCAACGCGTACGCGGATATAATTTACATTTTGGGTATCCAGATTATGACTGGGCTGCCTGGGACCGCCTCGCTGATCTCCCTGCCACATCTTGCCGTCTTTGGCCAGAATTTGATGCTTAGGAAACAGCCATGCGAGCATTTGATTTTATTCCAGTGCAAAGTCTCGCTTATGAAGAGGTTACATGCGTTGGAGCTGGTAGGCAGTGGAAGAGCATCGGTCGGCCTAGAACTGGGGATTGCGGGAAATAGAATGCAGGTGCCTGATAATAGTTGCCAGAATATCAACTGAGACGGCCACCAGTCTTCGCCAAGTATCCCTGCATAGCAGTGACTTGAATTGAGAGATAAACAGGACATCTTCAGCGGTGTATTAGGACGCTTCTAGGAGCAGCCCTGAGAGAAGCCGTCTTCGCAACTTGCAAAGATCCGGACAAGTAAAAGCCATCGACAGTTTATAACACCGAATCCGATGGCAAAATTGTGAGAAGTCGAGTCTCCTAAGGTTACTGGGCAGACGCACACGAAATAATGACTTTAACGCATGTCTCATAAGTGATGCGAGCAGAAAAGTGCAATACATGCATATGCATAACGTGCAAAGGAATCCGCCGCTGCCGAGGCCGCAGCCTCAGACTGCCTCTCACACGGTCCGATTCGTCTCTCCCAACAGCCGAACCTGAACAGCGTTATTTAAATGTTCAGCTTGGTGCGCCTCCAGTGACGGCGTTTGGCGTTGTACTGGTTGGTAGGACACCCGGTCAGTATTTCTCTCCTTCATTGCAGATGTATGACGGGCGTACCTGAATTTTAGTGTCCGTCTTCAAGCGGAACCACTGAGGGATGGGCCTGTGAGTGAGTATAGGTCAGAGTGGTCTTCATCTTTTTTGTCTGCATAACGTCGTGGACACACCGATTCTGGCGGGAAGCCTTAGCGAGTATGCGCTTCGTGCGGAAAGTCTTTTGGGAAGGCTATACGACATGAACGGTCAGTAGCAGTAGCAAGGAAAAGTCGGTAGAAGCTGCTCACCATTGCGGACGTTGACGGCGTAGATGTTGGGCTTGGACGACGTGGACGATGAGAAAGTTTGCCGGTATGCGCTGTACAGTAGAACTCATACAAATAAAGCAACATATTCTCAAGATCACGCGATAATGCAACACGTCGATCATGACACGTTTGTTACAGACGCGTCTCACACAGACACGTCCACCGAGTCTCAAACAGCAACCCAACTTCAACGCGATGCAGTGGCTCACCTGGCTCCCTCTCCTCGTTCTTCCGGTTCTCCTGGTATCTGCATCTGAAGCGCCGACTGAGCTCGACATCAAAACGACGTTCACTCCGGAGGAGTGCTCACAGACCGCAGAGAGCGGCGACTTCGTTAAAGTGCACTACGTATGATCTCTTCCACGAGAAAACAAAATCTCGTGTCCTTTATTGATAACTCTGGATAGACGGGTACTCTGTTCTCGAATGGAAAAGAGTTCGATTCGAGGTGAGCGTGACATGGTAAAATTGCTTTCTGGGCTCAATTAGATTGACCTCTCATGAAGCCTGAACCGTGGAAAGCCTTTCGAGCTTAAACGTCAGTACTATATCTAACAACTAATCCACCCAAGCAGCTGTCACTAGTAATTGCATACTGATATGATCTTTCAGTCGGCGCTGGACAGGTCATCAAAGGTTGGGATGAGGGCCTCCAAGGCATGTGCAAAGGGGAGAAGCGTACGCTGACCATTCCTCCCGCCAAGGCATACGGTAAGCCAGCTAATCCACTTCTCTGTACCTGTGCATTACTTGTGAACTTACGTTGTTCATTCCAAAATTAGGATCGCGAGGCTTCGGCAATGTCATCCCACCAAACTCTGTCCTCGTCTTCGACGTCGAGCTTGTTGATGTCACGAAGAAGACAACTAAGGAAGAGCTATAAGCTTGTGCTTCACTATGGATCCACTATCCGAGCATCAGTCTTTTGCCAACCGTTATAAATTCTTTATGTGAGGTTTCATCGAGCATCCAAGATGTACATCCTGCACTCCGAAGACTACATAAAGTCACTGTTCAAAAGCATACGTATTACACCATTCATATACACAGGCCATAAATGAGAAAAGGCAGTCACGAAATGAACCTTGAAATAGCTTGACTCAACCTGACACTACTATGCTGTGTTTATTCCTCAAGTGACCTCCCGCCTTTATCATTGAGTCTGAATTACCGTATAAATGAGCTGGATTCCAAAGCGAAAGATCACGGATACCGTTGATAATACGCTTTCTCAAATCTCTACATTTTTCGAAACACTCTTCATAATTTCGAAAATCAGCGACGAATCATGCTTGATGATCGTCATTGCCGGATATGGTACCAAGGACGTTCGGCAGCAAGTCACGAGCGTCACAAGTGACGCAGAGGTGTTCTCGACATCTGTGCTTTTCCTTGAGACTCATTAATATTCCTTCCATCGAACTCCATGGCATCCGTACATCCAAGTAGGCTGGGTCTCGTCCCTCAAACGTCCTCTTCCTTCAGAGATGGAGAAAGATACAGAGACAGAGATAGGGAGAGGGAAAGAGACCGCGACGCGGAGTACCGCAGCTCTTTGCGTCGGGATGACGAACGCGAGCGCGAACGGGAACGAGGTGGGGACATCGATGGACGCAGACGTGGACGGAGTCCGAGTCTTCCTAATGAGAAGGCTAGAACCCATGATGAGGATAGACGGGTGCACGAGAGAGACGAACGACCGCGACGGCGCAGCCCGGATTACAGCTCGTACCGACGTGAGGAGCCACCACATATCGCTGCTGCGAACGACAATGCCAATACTGTAGGGGCTTCGGCACCGCGGCGTGCACCGGAGAACATGTACGCATTGCGTGGGGGTGGGGGTCCTCGTGGAGGTGGGTATGGTGCTGCTGGTGGGGACGACTACTTTGCTAGGTATGTTGCTGCGCAGTCTGTTATACCGGGCGCTTACTGAGCTTCTTTTTCTTTCTCATGTATAGTCGACGATTGGAACGCGCGAGCAAGCAAGTGAATATATGGCCACCCTCACCGAAGGCGCCTTCGCGTGATCTGTAAGCTCGGATTTATATTTGAATTACGTTCAACTTCGTCTCATTTTTAATTCTAAATAACAGGAATGACTCTAAAAAGAAACGCTCGAGTAAAAGACGGCGCTCGTCGTCAGTTTTGTCCTCTTCTGAAAACGAACGCGAGCGGAGACGAAGGAAAGAGAAGAAACGCAAAGAGAAGGCCCGAGACAGAGATGACCGAGAGGACAGGCATAAGAAGAAGCACAGACGCGAGAGATCATACGATGACGATAGCGAAGATGATCGTAGGCATCGCCGGCGACGCGGCTATTCGCGTAGGAGTGACGAGAGCAACGATGATGAACGGCGGAGCCGCAGCCGAAGCAAGAGCGAAAAGCGCCGCGAGAAGAGTTCGCACAAAAGCCGCCACAGTAGTCATGCAGACACTCCACCACGGTCGCATGCGGGTGAAGACGAAGCTGAGTGGGTGGAGAAACCCGCTGACTCGTTTGTAGCTGTTGCAGAGCATTCAGGCAAGGAACCGCACATGGAGACCACGACGAAAGGGGAGAAGATGGCCATGGATGACTCGGACTCAGATGAGGTCGGACCGCAGCCCGCCCCTCGTGCCACGAATACCGGCAAAAAAGTGGATGAGCGCGCTTATGGCGGGGCACTGCTGCGAGGTGAGGGCAGTGCGATGGCGGCTTTCTTGCAGGACGGCGACACAGATGCGCGTATTCCTCGCCGTGGTGAAATTGGACTGACGCCAGAGGAGATCGCCACGTTCGAGTCGGTGGGCTATGTTATGAGCGGGAGCAGGCACCGGCGGATGAACGCTGTGCGGATGCGTAAGGAGAACCAGGTGATCAGTGCGGAAGAGAAACGGGGAATTTTGAAGCTGCAGAAGGAGGAACGCGAGCGTAGAGAAGCCATCCTGCGCGAAGAATTCCGCGAACTAGTGCAAGAGAAGTTGAAAGGGACTGGCAGTACCATGCCCGACGTACGAGAGGAGGAATAGTAGTAGTACTACTTGTAGCAGTTGTTTGCGGCAGTGGCTGTAACTCACTGCGTCTTACATAACATGACGTCTATTCTATTTTATGTTATTTGTTGCATCTCTCTTACCGACGCCTAAGTGCACTCAACAAGTGATGGCAAACGACGTGCCAGACGTCGACCACGACGATCAGCTTCCGACTCTTCATCCACAACGACGCCCGTACCCCATTCACTCGCCGAGTCTGTTGTCGACGACGCGCACGACGGCCAATTCTTATTTGGGTGAGTGCTCGGCCCATTTATGTTTTTCCCCGCACGGCGCACGGCACGAGGCAACCGAATATCGTGTGTCTCAACGCGCATATTTACGGCCTCTCCATTTTCCCTGCTTTTTCCCCTGTTTTTCTTCGCCGACAACCATCTCTTCACCGCTGCGACGTCGAACGGGCGTCCTCGTCGCCGGCTGCGTTGAGCTCGGGTGCTTCACTTCGCACTCCACCTTTGCTGCATTTTCGCAGTGCAAAGTCTCCACCTGGCAATTCAGCCACCCGCACCCTCGCTCCGCGCAGTGATCGCAATCACAGCCCAAAGGGGTTTCCGGATTGGCTTGGCTATTGCACGGAAAGAGAGAGACCCTAGAGACTTTCTTTGTAGATTTTCCCATTCATCATCGTGCCGGCTGATCATCTCGTCGCGCTTCATTTTTCGACCCTCTCTTCATTTTATTGCGTCCTTAACGACCATATCTGACTCTTTGTGTTTCTCCTCCTCCTCGTCCCAGGCCGCTACCCAAGCCGTGACTCAGACGCCGACAAGTCGCAGCGCTACGGACGTCCTGTCCTCCCCCAACGCCAATCCAGCTTCAGCAAAAGACACGCCTCGTTCGATACGCCTCGCGAGGTGCCATTCCCATCCCAATTAGCATCATCGACCGACGTCCGCGATCAGCGCTCGGCGTTTTCGCGTAACAACTCTGAATCCAGCGTCGCCACATCTCGTCCCCGGAGCCCAAGCTTCGCTCCTCAAGACGTCGTGCATTCCGCTCATTCAGCAGAGAATGCGCCGTTGCCCAGCACGGTGGGTATAGGCGACGAGGGCTCCCACACCGCAGGTCTGAGTCGTCTGTCGTCTCCCATGTGTACGTCAGACGACAACGTCTCTGAATCGAACGACTCGATGACGTACAAGTACAACGGCGAAGGTGCAGGCAGCCCGTCTTTCTCGAGAAACATAGCCGAACCGCATCGTGATCAACGCAACGCTGGCTTTTGGGACAGCAGTCTCCTCCGTCCCGAGCTGCTCTCCCCTCCCTCAAAACTCAGGGCTCGGGACATTCTGCCACAGCAAAATCATCACACATCTATGCCGGGCCCATGCTCGCCGTATGACCTCGCGAACCTGGAGCGTTGTGAAGTGTATGCTCCCACGCCGACGCGTCCAACGTCTGCAACAAGTCTGCCCCTTCCATCCCAAATGCCATTCTATGCTTTACCCGCCTCGACCTCGGTTCAACAGCAGTCACAGTCGCATTCAGGACTGGCGTCAGTGATTGAGCAGGAACAGTCAAGCTTTGATCCGTCTCCAGGCGGCGTGGATCATCGCGGCATGGCGACCTCGTCTATGAATTCACCTACATTCGATCCTAGAGCATTGCAGAGGCGAACGTCTTCCCCTCCTTTCAACACTTTAACGGCGCTCTTTCATTCTGCCGATCGTTTCGGGCGACGCAACCAGCGCATCTCCGCCGCCGAGTCTACTTCCACTGTGTCAACAGCTTTGTCTGCTTCTTCGCAGATCAGTTCAGCGAGCTCATCGCTTCCGCCCCCTACGCCTCCGACGGTTCACACCCCTCCCCCGCCGCCTACGGACAGTGTTGATGACGAAAAATGCGACGTAAAAGAGGGAAAACGGCAAAGTGCGCCTTATGAGCCATTCTTAAGTCATGCACCTCCACCTGCGGATAGTTACATCACGGTGGAGACAACAGACGTCGAGTACAGACTCATTGTGAGGTTGCCGGGCTATAGAAGAGATGCCATGTACGTATATAATGTCTTTCTTTGTTGTCATTATTTTCTTACGTGCCCTTCAGTATGCTCTCCACCCGGCGTCGACGCATATTGCATATCGCAGCTGACTCTTGGGAAGCAGGAGGTGGTACGTGATTTAGCTGAAAATACCTTTGTACCAGCTGAATTGATTGGCGTAGGCCATTTTGAGCGTCGTATATCTTTCGGCTATGACGCAGATCTGTCGCACGTTCGGGCTGAGTTCGATGGAGAACATCTGCGCGTAATCGTCCCTCGGAAAGTCATACCTATCACCTGGATAGGGGCCCAAGAGCCAGAGCCGGTCCAACAGTGAGCTGGATGCAACCCGAGGGCGCGCAGGCAGGCCTTCACCTTTGCTTATGGACATGGACGCATTCGGAACCCAGAGGATCACTTAAATGTTGTATATCCCTGCACATCCCAGCTTTATGGTCGTCCTCTTCTTTTCCGCCCACTTCCCCGTGCTTCCCTGTCATTTTTTCCTAGAGTGCCCGTCTTTTTTTCCTTCTGCCTTCTCTCACTCTTCTCTGTCTGGTCCAGAACACCGTTTCCACGAAAAGTTTCTGTATTACCATCTTCGAATCTGACCCATCCCAGTTGTTATATTTACTCATCTCATTTGTTTCTTCTCTGCCCGTTGAGCCTCTTCTCATTTTCTCTTTTACTCTTCTTCCATTCTTCCATGTTGCGGACCTCACTCTCCCTTCATTCAGGTTTCCCCCCTTCCTCCTCGTTTCTCGTTCACACTCTCGGACAGCCAGCCTTACCTAGACATCTAATGAACTGCCCTCATACCTTACTATGGATCTGCAAATACTCATTCGTCCTCCTCTACCTCTGTAAATACCCGACCGCGGGACAAGACACGCACGCTCAGTTTGCGAGCGCCGTGGACCCATACGACCTGCATATGTATAATTATCGCAAATAATGAAGTGCCGAGAAATAGGATATTAATATTGTCATATGTTGCTGCATCGATGGTTCAATCTGGGGTGTGACGAAGCATACATATGGGCTTCGGATCGAAGGCTTATCGGCGAGTCTTGAGATACAGGATTAGTGTGCATGTGCCCGAGTCTGTGATGAACGAAGCTTTGTAGACGACCCCCGATCTCTCCGTTCTTGCGTCTTTCTTCACTTGCTTTCTACCATCGATGTGTAGTGGATTCTGGTCATGCTCCGAGGTCATGTAATCTCAAATCTTATCGCTCGCCGATCTTCTGTTCCTATTCCCCTGCAAGTCGGGAACACGCCGAAAGGCTTGTTAGGCTTCTGTGCGGCTCGGACTAGCCTGAGACTGGTAAATCATAATGCAAACGGAGCGCAGGGATCGCAGCTGCCGCAGCAAACAGACCTGCTCGATGTCTATCGAGGACTGGTGGCTACGGGCTGCATAAAATATGATGAAGACCAGGTCCGAGTGGTTATGAAGGTTCGTCGAGTTATCTTGCTCGGGTTCAGTGCTTATGTCGAGCAGCTCCGGAGACTCTCGAAGGCACTTCGGGATTATGCCCCTCCTGCATTTGTGTCTCAATATTATCAGCCAGCTCGGATTTCGGTAGACTCTGCGACAGGAAATGATAATCGCAAGCCGTGGTATTCTGCGACAAAATCGACACCGGCAGAAAACACACGTTATGCTAGTGTGAACTCTGTCGTAAGACTGCGCTCTCAGGCGGAGGCGTTAGCGGAATTACGGACCCCGAAGGTGACTTGGCCCGCATTCTGGCTCACACGACCCGAGTCTCCAAGCCTCTCCTTTCTGAATCTCTTTATACGTATACTTGCAGGGTCTGCTCCTCACTGGCCCACCGGGCTGCGGCAAGAGCTTTTTGGTCGACCTGTGGTTCGCAACGCTGCCGACGCCGTTCAAGACGCGGAAGCACTACAGCGAGCTCGTGCTCGAGGTTTATCGCGGGGTGTGGGAGGAGACGCAGCGCCGGAAGGCTCTTCTGTACTCTCAAGCCGAAGAAACTGGAGACTCGAAAGAGCGCCCCCGATGTACCTGGACGAAAGCCGTCCGCGAACACTGGCGGAAGCTCCTCTTCTCCGGCGCTCTGCCCACATCCTGGAGGCCCGCTGTGCAGATGAACGCCAGTTCTTCCTCCCACCGGCACACCACGCCACCAATCGCATTCGCGATTGCCCATCGACTCGTCACGCAGCACTGGCTTCTCGTGTTCGACGAGCTGCAGCTGCTCGACGTGTCGAGCGCGGGCCTACTCGCGGACGTGCTGGCATGGTTCTGGCGCATGGGCGGCGTCGTCGTCGCCTCGTCGAACAAGGTCCCGGACGAGCTGTACCGCGGCGGCGTGCAGCGTGAGCGTCTTGAGCCGTTTGTCGAGGCGCTGAAAATCCGGTGTCCTGTGGGTGTGATGCGCGGGAAGAGCGGTTGGAGGAGGGAGAGGTCTGGCGATGCGGCTGAGTCGTATTGGTTTACGACTGCGCGAGAGGACGAGTTCTGGACACGCGTGAGTGTCTTGATGAATGGTCAATAAGGGGCTTTTCTTGGGTTATTGACGCTATTTATGCTGAAGAAGTGATTTCTTTAAACAGGTTCTTCGTCTACTAAGCAAGAACTTGGTGTATTCGGCAGGAGGCTCCTTATTCCTCACTCGTCTGGTAGCACTTGCAGATTCACGTTTTCAGAGCTCTGCGATAAAGTACGCAAACCGCTATTCTTAATTTACTCGACTTTCGGCTGAACCTCAATACCCATAATAATAAAAACAAGTCACTAGGACCGGCCGACTACATCACCATTGCGGCTCACTACCAAACACTGGTAATCACCTCGATCCCCGTCTTGCGTGTCTCGGCAAAGAACCAAAGCCGAAGGTTTATTTCGCTCATCGACGCGCTGTACGAAGCTCGCTGCCGCGTCGTTGCATTAGCAGAGGCCGAGCCAGATGAATTGTTTTTCCCTGATGCAGTTGCCTCTGATCTTGCAGGCGTCAGTGCTGATGCTTCGCCCGGCGAGCAGCTCATGGCTGAGGCCTTCTCTGAGTCACGAGAAGTCTTCCGACCGAATGTCTCTTCGTATGAAGATAAGCCAGAACGGCCCGTAGCATCGCCCCTTTCCCTAGAATCACTGTCTATATTTTCTGGTGCGGGATCTCTCCGCGCTCTATCAGCTCACAGGAATTACACTGATTGATATGTATATCAGGCGAAGAAGAGCGCTTCGCGTACAAACGCGCGCTATCGCGCCTTATAGAGATGACGTCCGATCACTACGCAAAGAACGACCAGTGGAAGCCGCTGTCCGCGAGCAGCAGGAAGTGGGAAGGCATCAACTCCAGCTCATCAGACTCACTACCGATCGATCGCACCTCCGAGCAGGAAGTGCGGGAAGCCTTCGGAGGCTATGCAGCGGCACTGACAGGGGACGGGTCCTGCGGTGACTTTGCTGCCGAGGCTGCATACGAATCTGAAGGTCGCTTGCAGAGGACGACGAGGGAGAGGCCGAGCGCACCGCGGCTGGGTGAGAACCATGCATGGGGCGTGCGTGAGGACTGGGGAGAGAAGGCCAGCAGGTGGGGGAAAGGCGCTGCAGCTTTTGATAATATTAATGGTGTCAGTGCTAAACAAAGAAAATAAGATAAAAAATATTAGCTTATTTACTCTTGGACCTACAAATTACAATCCGATCACGGGCTACCAGATTATGTTTACAAGCCCTCCCCGATTCTTTTCCTCCCTGCCTCGCTGCAAAATTCTATGGCTACATTGAGAACTCGAGTCTCCGAGAAGCCGAGAAGACTACTACATAAGGTAGAGGAAAGTTAAACTCGACAAGCTGTGACGCGCGTGGCACTGATCTCACTTTCCTTTTCTAGCGACACACAATGATGACGAAATAAACTTTTCAAATGGACACAAACTCACATTTCGGCCTCATAGTTCTCTTGGCCTTCCTGATAGCTACAGATGTATGTTTTTATTTTTCAAAAATATGCAGTTTTGGTCAAGCTATTTTAGGAAAAAGACATCTTTGTTCCAAACATCATAGAATCAAATGAGCAGCATTCTGACGAACTTTGAAAATTCTGACCTTGAGATTTTTGCCGCTCTCGGCTAACTCCGTTTGACAAATAGTTTCCAAATATAGTAATTTATTATGTCACTAATGCAAAGGACTGAGTGGTACTCAAGCTCAGTGGGTTAAGAGGCAGTATCAATGGTCACAGGGTCTTAAATGAGAGGATTTTAGCTGAGATGGCTACTGCGGCATGTATCTACAATGCACTTTGACATTTCGGCAGTCCTCCAAAAAAAAAGTTTTTCAACCTCACGATTTTGCCGCCAGGGTCCTTCCTAATGGGGAAGTCAAATAAAGTTTAAGTCTGTGACATTAATGTGACAAGCTTGTCGAGTTTAACTTTCCTCTACCTTAGTACTGGCAGAAGCCCCTTTTGCTTCTCGATAGTCGGAAAGGAGACGTGCAGTGCAAACTAAGTTTATACCTAAAAATAATAACTGCTCCGAGATAGGCAGGAGGCGACTAGCACTTGAGGCGGACTGACGCGTTTGACCGTGCCTCTCGGTAACCTTACTTCCATGCACATGCATTCATTCCGCCGCCCGGAACCAATGCATTAATATTTATAACTGCTCGCGCGGGCAAGATGAGCGCCGGATTATGGGCGGCCTTCTCTCTCGGGCTCGGACCCCACCACTCTTATCTTCTAACCACCAACATCGAACTTGAATAGCCTGCGTACTCTCGGATCTGTTTTAGCCCAGACGAAGGCTGCTCCCTGCGAGCAAGGGTGTTCCACTCGGGAACGCACGCGGCTCCGAGTCGGCTCCCGGAAGCAAACCATGTCTGAAGACAAGTGCACTACTGTCGACGATGTGAGGACGTGTCTGTCGAGAGGGCAGAGCATAGGAGCAGCTGTGAATTCATTGATACCCAGTACAAAGTGCGCATACTGAGATAGCTCTCATACCTAGCTGAACGCCGAGTCTGGCCTGATTTCGCTCACGAGTCTTTGTGTTCTCCTCATACTTATCATTGTAAGCATGGTTCCATTCAAGATGCACGAGCTTTCTTGATAACTTTCTTTCAGCGGAATGTCTATTGGAACTCGAAGAGACCTCCTGACGAGCGAAGGAGCCTGGTGCAAGAACCTGCAGACGTGCTTATGGTTCGCATAATGCTATAATATCTCATTTTTATTTTTTATTTACTTATAAATTGGGACAGGTCTCTCTGTTCACTGCGGATCTCCTCCAAGGGATTGGGGCAGCGATGAATATCAGATGGGCGGGCCTCGGATATGTCGAGACAGGGAGATTCTGCACCGCGCAAGGTGCCCCAATTCGATCTGTCCGTCCTGTTGCCTTTCATACTCATGATTGCCGCGCATATAGGGTCCATACAGCAGCTCGGCGAGACCTCCGTGGCGATGAGCAACCTGGTAAGCCCACGATCTCGATTTTGAAATGCCACCGAGTTTGACATCAACAACGATGTGTACCTATCTGTCGTCCTAGAGCATCGCCCTGCAGACGTTCATCGCCGTCTGTTTCCGCAAGTTCGTGCACAGCAGGAGACCCGCCGTCGCTGTCGTCATTTTCATATGGCTGTTCGTCATCCTCTTCGTGGCCATTGGTGCCGGGGTAAACGGAGGTCCGGAGTATTATGCCCCGACTCCGGTGCGTTCTTTCAAGTCATGTAGATTGATTATCAATTACATACTGATCCTCGGATGACTTAGTATTGGTGTTGGATCGACGCTTCGTTTCCTCAGGAACGCATCTTCGGAGAATATCTCTGGCTCTGGCTCGCTTTGTTTGTCTCTGTTCTTGTTTAGTGCGTCTCTCCTCGCATTACCGTCCGTATTTTCAGCTCACGCATATCCTCAGTGTTCCTCTATTTCTCTGGGGTAACGGGTATATGAGCGTCGACAAGACGCAGTGGTGGAATATCAGCTTCCGCCTCCGACCGCGAGCTCTGTCGGAAGAAGCGAATGCTCGCGACAGGCCGCCTTCCTTATCTTTAGCTATTCTTGGGTGAGCAAATTATCTTGTCACATATGTAAAAATATGATGCAAACCATAGTAAACGTCGAACATGGTAGATATCCCGTTCTCTACTCTATAATCATCCTTCCCTTGACTGTATGTCGCTGGATCTCCTTCTCCAATCCGTCCGGCACCCCGTCTGCGGCAACCTACGCCGTCATCTTCCTCTTCGGACTCTCCGGCGCAGCAAACGTCACCCTCCTCCTCTGCACGCGCCCGAACCTCCTCCTGTTTGATTCCGAGCCCGTGTCGCGGGATGCTGGCCAGCCGGACATTGAGCCCGGTCCCAGTGCCGCGTCGAATGCCGGCACGCGCGGGCGCGGACGACCTGGCCGCCGCCGCCTGCACGAGAAGGGGCGTATGGTGACGCCCTCGCGCTCGTCGTCGCGCGGTTCACACACATGGGCGGCGTCACAGGAATTCGGAGACGATTTTCAATTGGGCGTTACGGGGTATAATGCGAGTGCATACCCCGAGCTTGAGGCCCAACATGCGCGCGACTCCGAGAGTACATCTCAGCCTTCGTCGACTCCATAATTACCATGTAGATCTTGGATATTTCTATGCGTGTTCTAATTTCACCGTCCATCGTTTTCTGCTCAATATCCGACGATGCCTCTAAGTTGCTTGTTTTGAAAGTTGAACCAACTTTTGTTATATCTCGAAGAGTATGAATCACGTAAACATAGCGGCCTCGCCCTGCCAGTTGTTGCTGGTGTTCGTCATCGGGCCCACAGAATCGAGACCGAAGTCAAAAGGAGGAGAGTCGGAGAAGCCCGACTGCTGCATGAAGACGCGCCACGCCTCCGTGCTAACCGTCTCGTCCAAAAATACATCGGGCAGGGCTGTCCCAGGAAGTCCGTCGTGGGACAGTACAGGGGGGAGATTTGAAGATGCATGTGTCGACGGCGTGGAAGACAAACTCGGTACTGATGTGGATGGTCCAGAGAAGGCGTTTAGCCACTGGAACTGGTCTTTGTGATGCTGCTGATCAGCAGTCGGATGTGGTTGCTGCGTATCGACCGCGGTTCCCTGTATCTGCTCCAGCTCTGCTAACCACGGGTACAACTCGTGTAGTTGCGAGGCATTTGCATTCTGAACGCCATTGGCGTCCAACAAAGGATGATCCGGCATCTCCTCTATGAAGACACTCTGGCCAGATTGGGTCACATTGACGTTCTCCAAGAAATGTGCGCCTATATTCGACTCAGTGCTAGGGTTGGCACTAAGGAAATCTGTAGGAGTGGATGAGTTATTTGTGTCTGATGGTGGGGTATCGCCAGGGGACGCCGTAGCGGTATGAACACGCGATGCAGGCGCACTGCGTTGTTCGACAACCCGCGTAGTCCCGCGCAAGATAAGTAGCTCTTCATTGACAGCGTCACCTTCACTCCGGATTGTCGGAACTCTCGCGAGTTGCTCGGCCGCATCAGTAGAAGCAGGCCGATGTACACGTGGTTTATGCAAGATACGGACAGCTCTTTCGCGTATTCGTCGAAGGAGTGGCTGAAGACAAAAGATAACATTATCGGGAGCAGGGGGGGTAGAGGAGAGATGACATTAGCTAGACGCGACATCAGAACTGAAAAAAGAACGCACGAGCCCGTGTTTTGCTACTCTATGTTCAGAAAACCTCTCAAAAAGAGAGATAGTGTACTCGAGCTCGACGAATGCCGAGGTAGCAAAGTTGATTGTAGAGCCCAGGGAAGCAACCGCGCCCACAATGACCTGAAAACCTCATGAGCCTGAATTGTCATAGTTCAAAGGAGAAGAGATCGAAGTGTACCCCACAAGAGAGACATAGCGACCAGATTTCCCATACGCGTAAGACTGTAAGGTACATGTAGTTTATACTCTCACGGCAGATGCGCAATATGGCGGATGCACTACGGTACGTCGCGAGGAACGACGCTGCGAAGGGACTATACATCGGGTTGTCCGGATAATCGAGAATCGCGCGCGCGAAGAAATTGCGATGGATATACATCAACGATTCTTCCTTATCCCAAGCCGTGATCAAAGGATGAAGTCGGCGGAACTCTGAGTCCACTCCTAGGTCATCTCCATCCGGCTGATGGCGTAGCACAAACGGGTGCACAGCGAAATCTCGAATTCTGCGGTCCAGCTCGAGGACGTCGCGGTACTTTAGCGGACGGGCTGAACAGACCTTCTCGCAAACGTCCGTCAAGACAGAGCGCAAGAAACGGTATCGCCACTGCCACACTGAGCCAAAAGCAAATGGATATGAGAGGCCGTAGTTTGCTTATTAAAAAAAAGTGAAGGATCACGCACCACTCTCGATCACCTCGCCATCTTCTCCCAGGGTAGCATAGCGGTCATTCGGGAACTCGCAGTCAACCACATTTGGCCTAAAGGTCGACGGGCGGCCAGTATGAAGGCTCTAGCATTTCATTGCCATCAGGCATAGAAAAAAGGCGGTACGCGAAGACGTACTTTCCACGTGTCTATCAAGTAGATCTCCCAAAAGACTTTTCTTCGTCGGTCAACCAACTTCTGCTCAAGTCCCCAGCGAGAAGGGTCCCGATCTGTGGTCAATGATATACATATCTGAGAGACAAGAGACCAGCAGAAAAGAATCAGCTTACGAAGGCCAATCTAGACGGCCTTAAGTCAACGTGAAACAAGCTTCTCCAGAAAATAAGGTGACTCACACTCGCCGCCATGCTACTTCCAACCATCGCTAGTTTCCACGCATCCTCCTGATTCGACTTCCGACCGCAATAAACATCATATGACCCCAATAGGAACAACGTCTGTACGCCTGACAGGCTTGCGCCGTGCATAACGCTCTTCACGCACAGCGCCACCTTCGCTAGTGTGTGATATTGCTCCGCCTCGTCGTTGATCGGGCTCTGCGTTAGATCGCCGACCGAGCCGCATGCAAGCACGATGAAGAGTAGCGCGAGGTCGTGTGCGTGCTCCCCGCGGACAAGTGCAGGGAAAATTGGCCGCCGACGGGGGTAGAAGAGCGGGACGATCTCGGAGACGACGTGCGAGCGCTCGATGGGTGCGACGAACCACGAGAGGTTCGAGAAGAAAGCTTCGTAGAGGGCTGTCGCACGGTCGAATGGCGGGAGGTAGGTGACGAGCTGGGCGAGGAGGCTGTCATCATCCTGAGAGAGGTACAAAGGTGCGAATGGAAATGATTTGCTTGTTTGGATGAGCTCGGAGGGTAGTGAGCGTGAGGAGGCAGTTATTGAGGGATGAGAAGGAGCACTGGTTTCGAGAGCTTCCTAGATACACAGTCGGCGACACCTCTTGAACTGTACTAAGAATTAACACACCATTAAGAAGACACTCTATGGCATACTAATCAGCTTTAGAAACATAAAATAAATGAGGTACGGTACCTCTGAAGCCGCAGGACCAAGATACCGCATTGTCCTCCCCTCATCAATGGTTAGCGTCCCAAATGCACTCAGTAGGTGATCACTCTCTTCCTCCTCCTGATAGTATTCGTCCGAGTCATCATCAACGCACTGCTTTATGGCCAGCATCTCGTCGGTAAGAAGCGGATGGGGCGGCACACCCCCGGACCCGCTGTACGACCCGCTCTCCAAGTGCAGCGCATCCTCGAGCGCACGAATGCGCTCGCTCAGCACTGCAAGCTTGCGTTTTGTTCGCTGGGAGTCGGACGAGGGCCCAGCTACGACAAGGCGCGAGTTTTGACTGCTGTTTGCACCAGCACCTGCGGGTATGTTAGTATTGGAGAGCAGAACGAGTCGGGATGTCGTTTACCCAACGGACAGAGCGAGCCGGCTCCTCGTCGTACGCACGAGGAGCATGGAATCTAATCAGCAACAATTTGTCTCAGCTTCACACTTCGTCAACCCAGAAAGAAACGCCCTGTGTCCTACCTTCTTGTCGCATTTCAATTTTAGCCTGTGGGATTCGTCAGATTCTTATGTGTTAGGTGGCGAAAGCGTGCTTTCGTATACGCACCTTCTGCAATCCCAGCACGAGATTTCGCCAGACATGCGCTTGAGCTCGAGCTCGCGGTCGCGCACCTTGCGCAACTCCTCCGACCCCACTCCCGTTCCCGCTCCTGCCCCCGCCCCCGTACCTTTCCCCTTCTTCGTGGTTGTTGGCGGCATATTGGGTCGTCGTATGGGACCCACCAGCTAAAGCAAGCCTTTTAATTCTGCATGTGCACCGTGCGCAGTGATGGCGCAGTAGAAATGTTGGGTTCAAGCGGGCGGTGGCTACGCATAACTTCGGCCCGAGCACAATGACGATCGACCGCCAATATTAATCCAGATTCCAAACCCAAACAAAGATTATTGAAAGAATATTAATAACTTTCACTTTGGACAGTTCCTGCCACTCGTGCCTTCCGCTTCTTCTGGTCCTGGATGAGCAAAAAACAACTTTTCGCCGTTGTGAGAAAATATTAATAGAACTTAGAAGGGAGAAAGTTCGTCGTATAAAATATTTTTAGTTTTCTTTCTTTCTTGTAACTCATGTCATTGCAATTGACAAATTTACTGTGTTTTTCACAAGTAATGACAGTCAGAAAACGAAAGGAATGTTTCACGGGTGGTCGCGGCTTCAAAGCGAGATCAGGTGAGGCCGTTGTTCCGACCATTCTGGCACCAATGGACCAATCACAGGCCTGAAAAGGCTGACCAACATAAATTGTAAATCGAGTTGACGTCAGAAACTCAATAACTGCCCTGAAGGTCAAGGATCAAGAAGCATTCCGACCTGGAATCTAACTCTGTCGCCGACATCAACAGACTCGACCGCTGCACGCCCAGCGCTATGAGCATATATATTATCACAGATATATATTCTAATAATTCTACCTAGTTTGACCACGTTCAAGCCGGCGTGCCAAGTTGCAGAAAACCATCCCCTTCGATACATAATAACCACGAAGGTTTGCTGCGGCACTCAGGCTGGCATAGCTCTCAAAGTCTTCCTGCACCGCTTATGCCGCGACTACCGGTAAGGCGCCTTGCTGCGCCGGCGTCCTCCCACTTCCTGTGCTCGCTGGAAGTGGTTTCCACCATTCGTTATTTGCGCAGTGATAGGAGAGACTCGGAGATAGACTGCGGAAAGAACCCGTGCCAGCAAAAGAATAGGCAAAGGGATGGTAAGGAAAGAGGCTGCGGCAGGGAGTCTGACTTTTCTAGTGTGATGGTGGCACTACAGCGGCACGAGATCAAACAAGCTAGCGGAGTCCTCCTCGGGTGCAACACTTCCCAGAATCCAGTACGTTGCGTAGCGTCCTCCCCGCGTAATATGGTCTCTTACCGCTGACAGCCTCTTCTATGAATTGTCAATAGTCTGTATATCCTTGGAGCTCGACTTCTGTGATTACCTCAAATACGCGAAGAAGGAAAGGCAGTTACAGTACTTTGAATGAAAGAATGTGTTGAGTCATACTTATCCTGTTTTGCCTACTTGTTTGGGGAAGTTGAAAACTGTGGAGGTGATAGAACTCTTATTACTGCAGATAGGTTTGATTAGATTGCCAGCAGTTATCAGTCCAGGCTATATCTATAAGAGTTCAGTGACACCGCTTCATTCAAATGTCAATTTTGATTCGTGTCTGACGCCGGCTTGTTGTAATTTGAGCCTGCGCGTGCCGCGCGCGAGTCCAAACATGTTGTAGATTCCATTCATTGCGCAGCATTATGGAGGGTGCGAGCTGATAGAAGCTTTGAAACTCCTACTTTTGAATTTCCGCTAGGGTTCCGCACGGCACCGTATCGTATGTTACCTCCCGCGATGAAATATACGCGCATATCCGTATTAGATGACTCTTATAAGTCATTAATACGGCATCGCTGATTTCTGTCATTGAAACCTGGAGACGTCTGATGTAAGTTTTAGAACACCTAATTGAATAGTGAAAGCAAGCAATATTAATGTAACTTACCAAGGTGTAATATGATTTCGTATCGAAAATATACCCTATACGGCATGTAGGCTGCGCTGCGGAGCCCTAGTTTCCACTCACTCGACGACTCGCAAGGTAGTGTCTATATCGCATCAGACTCGACCTCCATACTCACCGTGCCTCCACTATCGGATGAGTATTGACCACTCGCGACAAATATGCGGCAGCCGTGCGCCGACTCTCGCTACGGTCGCATGAAAGAAAAATCAGTGGAATAATCCGCATTTTAGGGTCGGCAGCGATGATCGAAATGTGATCGCCTGTTAGCCGGTACGGATCCGAGAGGACGCCCATGGGCATGTGTTCGTCGGGGGCGCTTGTTACGAGAGTATTAGTAGAAACTGGATCTGAGAGACCGGATGGACGGAGGATGGGAAGGTGCGAGAGCCTAAGCGCTACGTGATTTATATGATATTTCATATGTACATGAAGATGATAGGGGGTTGGATGCGATGAAGCCTGTAGAATTGAAGAGAGCTTTACGATTGGAGTTTCTTCGAGATACGAAGCCGAGCAAGAAGACCTGGGGATGCGCGGTGCCTTGGATCTCGAAGACATGCATCCGACCAACGTCGATGTCCAAGTCAAGTGTGCATAAAGCACGTAGAGCTGATAATGCGAAACCGGGACTGCTGTCGGCTTTCCGCTATGCTCGGAAGCCAAGTAGACTGGAACATGCGGGTTTCATGGAAGGCATGCCCTTTCCAAACTTGTTCGGTATCCATTGAATTCAACGGGGGTGCGCCCGCTACCGTCTCGCACTCGCAGTCGCAGTGTTCGCCTTCCCAGCGCCGGTCTATTTTTGGGAGCTGCAGATTCGCCGTAAGAGGATGAAATGTTTAGCAGCAAAAAGGCCTTTTATCGATGTGACAAGAGAGCTAGCGCGCTGAACTAATATGAGTCCTTATTTTCCAATTCTGGTTGGCGACGGAGGCCAAGCGATCAGATGCTGTCAGCGTTACGGGCTTCGAAGATTTGCATCTCGATTCTTGCGCCCTGGCCGCAAACGTCCACCTCTTCTCCGCCCTCTTCACCTAAAGAAGCTGCAGAAATGTCTCAAAAGACAACGACAGAATGTGCACATCAAGCGCTTGCCTTTATCGGCCAAAATCACATCTGTCTATCCGGATTACTTCATGATGCTACCCTTCATTCGGAGATATTCGCTTACGTTTTCCATTGCGGTTACGGTTCTCCCTTTCGGCGCACCTTGACCGCCACACTACGCCGATAATTCATTAAAATAAATATGCGACACTCAGTTCGCCCCGGTTCCTATTGCCACACTTCACCGTCCTCTCTCGCCTCCCACCCTCTTCGTATCGACCTCGTCGACGGTCCACTCTGTCCTTTCCCCCTCCATTGACGCTGTATTCTGCAGCGCACACTATCTATGGTCTTCTCTAATGCCCGCGCGAGCGGCTCCTCACTTGTCGCGTGCCTCGTCGCCGCAAATGCCGCATGGGCACAGTCTGCCACCCAGTCTGCCCCTGGCCAGCCACAACGCTCCGGTACCCCTGGCACATTTGACATTGTTGGCAATTCGATCGTCAGCGCACAGCAGGTATGCGTGCTCCCTCAAAAGCGCTCAGCATGAAACCTGCGACTGAGCACCGCTTTATGTGTAGTTGTTCCTCGGTACTCTGAACAAAGTGTATATCGTCGACAAAGTCGAGAATAATCCTACACAAATTAACGGACACCCGGCCTGGGCTTCTGGTGCGTTCTCACGAATGGCCCTTCGTATTGACTGGCTTTGCCGACCTTGTCTGGTTAGAATACTCAATCGACGATGACAAGGGGAGGGCAATGGACATAGTCACGAACTCCTTTTGCGCGGTATGTCACCATTTCATATTTCATTCCGTTGCACGACCTGACTGGTGACTGTTCAGGCAGGAAACGTTCTGGGCAATGGGACGTGGGTCAACGCCGGAGGGAATCAGGCTGTGTCCTGGGGAGGTACGTTCTTAGCCTGCTCTCATGCCGCAATGCCCCCACTCATCCCTCTGTCTACTTTGCAGGTGTACAGGCGAACAGCCAAACCGGTGGGCCTCCATACGACGATCCCGATGGTGGACAGTCTATTCGGTGCGTAATAGATTTTAGGTCTAGTCGCTCTGTCTAGCTTTGCTCATTCAGATTTACTCGTTCTATTTTGCATTTTCTGTACTTTGCGTATCATGGTTAGTCTCCTTGATCCTTGTGATGACGAGAGCTGCAACTGGGTCGTCCATGGGGATAATGCTATGACGACACGGAGATGGTACCCTTCGCTGTAAGTTTGTGTTGTTCCATAGTCTTGATGAAATCTGATCCCGCTTGTATGCGTCTTAGCGAAACCCTAGAGGATGGCAGCATGTTCATCGTAAGCCCTATTTCCCTGGAGGCATTTTTAGAGACTTAGTCTGACTCGGGAATGTCTTTTCTGTATGGACTTAGATCGGAGGCGACAAGATGGGCGGCTACGTCAACAGCGAAAGCAACAACAACCCGACGTACGAGTTTTTCCCCTCGCGCGGAGACCCTATCACCACGGACATCCTCACGACGACGCTCCCTGCGAACTTATACCCGATCACATTCCTCTTGCCGTCAGGGAATCTGCTCATCCAGCTGAATTGGGCGACGTGTGAGTTTATCCGGTAGTTTTTTTTTGTTGAAATGGATGGCTGATGTGCGCGCGTCGGCGCTAGATCTCTTGGATTATAATACGCAAAAGGAGACTGCTTTGGATGATATTCCAGGTTTGTTTATATTTCTCTGTTGGATGATCTATTTACGGGGTATGGAGTCTTACAACTTGATTTTGATAGATGCGGTAAGGACATATCCGGCGAGCGCCGGAACGGCAATGCTTCCGCTTACCCCAGCGAACAACTGGACCGCAACCGTGTTGTTCTGCGGTGGTACGCAGCTCCAACCGGATCAGTGGACGACCAACTGGAATATCGCCGCGTATCCTGCTTCTGACTCCTGTGTTAAGCTTACGCCAGATCAGTCGGGATCGTATACTCAGGAAGACCCCCTTCCGGAGGGACGAAGCATGACGAGCATGGTCTTACTCCCCACAGGCAAGATACTCACGTTCAACGGCGCGGGGACCGGTACCGCCGGCTACGGGAACGACTCATGGGCGATCGGGCAGTCTTATGCGGACCACCCCGTCATGACGCCAGCGTTCTACGATCCGAGCGCAGCGGCGGGCTCGCGCTGGTCGAAAGACGGGCTCTCAGCGAGCACGGTCCCGCGCATGTATCACTCTTCTGCGACGCTCCTGCCTGACGGGTCCGTGCTCATCTCGGGCTCAAACCCGAATGCGGACTATACGGTCGGACAGGGTGTGACATATCCGACGGAGTACCGAGTTGAGCGCTTCTACCCGTCGTACTTTAATAAGCAGCGCCCACAGCCGCAAGGCCTGCCCACGACGCTTGCATATGGCGGCGCGTATTTCAATGTGACGCTATCGAAGGACGATCTTGGGGGGACGGCGAGCAACGTGAAGAACACGACGGTGGTTGTTATTCGCACGGGCTTCTCGACGCATGCGCTCAGCATGGGTCAGCGGTTGCTGCAGCTGGAGAACACGTACACGGGCAACAGCGATGGGAGCGCGGTACTGCACGTCAGCCAGATGCCGCCGAATCCCGCAGTCTTCGCGCCTGGACCTGCTCGTATGTCTTCTGTCTCTTGTTAATACACTGACTATTGTAGTGATTCTGATGCATCATTCGTTACGATCTATTTCAGTGCTGTTCGTCGTTGTCGACGGTGTTCCCTCTGTCGGTGTGCAGGTAATGGTTGGCTCGGGCCAGATTGAGACGCAGAAGACGACCGCGGCGGTGGCGCTGCCGACGGCCAGTCTTCAGACGACGTCGTCTAGCGACACAGAGCCAGCACGGGTGCGGCTCCGACCGCGAGAAGTAACGGTGCCGTGTCCTCCATGTATTTCACCGGATTTGGTTCTGACAGACTCTCTTTATTGCTCTGGGTGGCACCCGCACTGGTTTTGTGCCTTTGTTCGTTGCCATGAACTCTCTTGCAGACTATTCAGCTTGAACTATATCTCTTGGACTATCGACACTGTTGACAAGGACTATCTTCTAATTATCTTCACCTCAACTATTTCTTTGCTAACCCTGTTTCTTTCCACTTTCATATCTCCTCTTATTTAGGACGCTTTGTGTTTCTACTTCTGACGCTTCTCGGTTTCTTTTCCTTTTCTTTCAACACAGACATACCCTTTCTGATACACTTCTCTTGATCATGTCGTACCTATAATGCCCGCCCGGACCTGTTTTGTTCTTCACTTAGAGACAATAGGTTACGTTGATTAAAGTATAGTAAAGTAGCTTGGCTCCGTATAGCGCATTGTCTGTCTGTCTGTATTCTGTCTTTACTACGAGTTGCTATGTCGCCCGACCATGATGTCTTCGTACCACGTAAATGCAAAGCTTTTTGACCACTTATTTTGGGTAGTAACTTGGGACTTTCTTTGCATTTGCAGGCTCCAGACTTTCGAGCAACAGATTTGAAGCCACTTTACATCCGCGTGGGAGTTGAACGGGACTTGTCGATAAAATAAGCCTTTTTGAGATCTCTCGAAAATAGGGATTATTAATATTACGGGTCTTCATTTCTTGGGGTCGAAGCGGGACTCGGAGCTCAGTACTAGTGACTCGGACATTTCAATTTATTTATTCGAGTTTGACTCGACGAACGTCTCGGACTCGGACACGCGACGCGTCATGCACGTGCGCAGCACCCTTAATTTCTATTTTTAGCTAGCTCGAAGCCACCCCCACAAACGCGTAACGCATACACTAGTACTGCCTCCGGCCTGCGCGCAGGCTTCACTCCCCTCCACTCTCAACTGAGCCTCATGTATCCCGTTCGGCCCACACGATCCTCCGCAGCGTCGTCGTCTGCGGCGTCCATGGTGTGCACCCCGCGCAGCGGCACGCCGACGCAGCTGCACCCGCACGCGCACCCCGTCGCGGCGCTGAACGTCAAGCGGGTGACGCTGACGAGCAAGAAGAACTGGTGGATGGTGGAGATGGACGAGGAGGGGGAGGACGCGAAGGAGCATGGCGTGAATGTGAATGCGACGGCGAACGCGTTCTCGTCCGAGGAGACGGCTGTTGTGCATGAGACACACCCGGCCATTTCGCAGCCGTTTGCGGACGTTGATCCGGGCAGTCGCTCGCCGACACCGTGAGTCGCGAAGCTATGTAGAGTTTATGCGCTATGGGACTTTGGACGATCTGACATTAATATTGTGTGTGTTGTTTGAAGATCCCCGCCGACCTCGCCGCACGTCTTCCATCCTCCGGATCGACATCCATCCGTGATATTCTCGTTTCCAACGCCAACGGCGTACGCCGCCCCGCCCAACTCAACATCACATCTTACGCCCTTTGCGACGGGCTCGACTTCAGAGCTCTTCAAATGCATCGTCAAGAAGCCCGAAGTCGTGCAGCTAGAAGTGAACGGGGAGCTGCAGACGAACGCATCGGACGTGACTACGCAGTTCCTGGCCGAGCTGCGCGTCTATACAAGTATAGGCAGGCATCGAAATATAGTAGGGTTTCTAGGATGTCTGGAAGGTGTGGGGATGGTGCTGGAGTTCGTAGATGGTCGGTTACTGCTCGACGTCGTGCGGGCACGGCCCGAGCTAACGCGCGAGCTGAAAATCGACTACCACAACCAGCTGCTCGACGGGCTCTCGCACCTCCACGCGCACGGGCTCAGCCACGGCGACCTCTCCCTACTGAACGTCTACGTCACCAAGACGGACACGATCAAGATCCTCGACTTCGGGCGGTCCGTCGCCGCCGACTCTGTGCTCGCAGCACCCGACGCCGTGCCCGCCGACCCCTTCGCGTTCTTCGCGCGAACGAAGACCTCGGGGCGTCTCTACCCGCTCCATATAGGTGCAAACAACACGAAGCGCCGGAAGGTCGAGCAGATCCACCGCGGGACGCGCCCGTTCACCGCGCCGGAGGTGCTGCGCGGCGAGTGCGACGACGCGCGCCTCGCGGACGCGTACAGCTTCGGCGTAATCCTCGTGTGCCTCGACCAAGGCGCGCTCGTCGACTGCGATCCCGAAATGCAGATGCGCGATGAGGTTCCGGAGCATTTCCTCGATGGATGCCAGGTCTTTCGGGACCGCATCGTTTGGTATCTGCAGCGCTTCGATCGAAGGAGACGGCTCACGACGGACGATTTCATCGCTGTCCAGCGGTGGTGGGACGATGAGGACTGAATGGGCGTCCTGCACGGTTATTTATTTCTTTGTCTTTGCCCGTCTGCTCTTTGCAGCGTGCCGGATGACGAGCGCGCGCCTTCTTCTTGAAGAATCGACTTTCCTGGTATACCCGCTCACATGCATACTGTTACGACTTACTCTCAAGCCAAACACACTCCCCACGAGTCCTCTTTGTATTCACCACTCACCTCTTCCTCTTCCCATCGCACGCGCACCTTAAAGTCTAACTAGCTCTTCGACACCCTTCCGTCTCCCTTTTCATTCTTCTATTCCGTCTCGGTTGATTCATGTCAGCTTCACTCCATGTGGTTGTACCTCCTGCGTGTATTTTAGCTTCAAAAGCACGATGTCAAAAGCATGTCGCTCATCAAGTCATTTATTAAGACGTATATTCTGTCCCTATAACTACCCGGAAGCACTCGAATAAAGATTAAAATGTTCCCATGGCGCAAGAATAGACCAGGATCCAATAACCATGGCAAGAAGTATCCAAGAACCGTCGCATCGCCCCACCGCCTTTTTCGCCTCGCCTGGTCTACTGGCGAGGCGATTCTAAGGTGAAGCGAAAACGAAACTAAGTTGGGGGGACAGTTTAGAGGAGGATAGCACCGAAGAGCGCGAGGAAAGTCGCGCCGAGGCCCTCGAAGCCCGCGAAGGGCTTCGCGGCGCTCGAAGACGTGGACGCGGAGCCGCCGCTCGTGGTGGACGAGCCGGAAGAGCCGAGCCGGAGCCCGACGGGCTCGTTGCGCTGCCGACGGCGGAGGCGCTGGTGATCGAGGCGGTCGCGGCGGCGCCGCTACCGCTCAGCACAACTGCGCTGCCACTCGGCTGGAGGAAAGGAGATGCAAAAGGGAGAGAAGATCAGCGGCTACGAAAAAGGGAAGAGGAAGGGAAGGAAAAAAGATGCTAACAGTGTTGGTCGCGACGGTGGCGGCGGCGACGAAGGAGTTGAGTTTCGCAGAGGGCGCGTTAATTGCGCCGACCATTCCTTTCTGGCAGTGTACGATTGGGGTGGTCTGCGCGCAGAAGAACCAGATCGCTGCGAAGATGAAAGGAATATTGTTAGAGAAGGAAGGGGAAAAAAGGATGAAGATGCGGATGATCAGCTGGCTTGTTGGGAACTCACGGGTCGAGGCTTCAGAGACGGTAAGGTTCCAGACCTCGCCGCTGCCCGTGGAGAAGCCGCTGCTAAAGCCGCCCTCGAGGGCCGTGCAGGGGGCCGCGAGCGTCGACTGCGTCACAGTGTGGCCGCTACAAATAGTAACAACGAACGTCAATTTACGGTATCGATAAAACTCAGAGCTACGCACGGCGCATCGAAGACAAATTGGACAATGTCGCCGTTGCTGACGTTGACATTGTTTGGCGAGAAAGTCAGGGTTTCCGACGGGGCGACCTGGACGGTGAAGACCGACTGCGCGGCGGCAAAGGCGGGGAGAAGGGTGGCGGCAACGGCGGCGAAGAGCATTTTTGCGAGGAAGGGCTGGTTGGGTTGAGAGGAGGGTGCGGTAGTAGCGTAAGTGGGGAGGTGAGGCTTCGTCTTACAGTGGGTGACAGATGGATACGAGGTCCTCAAGGCTTTTGTAGTAACGGCAAGAGGGTTTAGTCGGAGATGCCACGATGAAACGGACCGTAGACGCGCGCAGTGTGAAAAAATGCCTCGCTTGAGGCACGGGCGACCAATGGGCAGCAGGTGTTTTCCTGACCGCATCGTTTGAAAGATTTGATGAGGAGCAGAATGAAGCGCAGGCAGTGCTGGATTCTTGAGCGTTCGTGTGAACGCGCCGGGTGTTTTGCACACGTTCGTATCAGCACTGGTACTGTAACTGCGCAGTTGGCGACGCGCAGTCAGATTGGGTTGTTCCTGCACCGCTCGGCGGGGATGAGGCGGGGCGCATGACTACAGTACGATACAAACGCGTCTAGTGCGGCCATCCGGAGCGGCTTGGTCATCAGGTTCGTAGTATAATTGTTGTCCTTTACAGCATCGTTCCTCCGACGAAAGGCTGTGGTCGGCGAGCCAAATTTGCTAGAGAACAGCCTAAGACAGGATTCCGAGACGGAAAGGAAATCATTTGCTCGGGTAAGTTGCAAAGCTCTTGAGCGTTTTCTTGATACTTGATACCCGATAGTTGTGATCAGTTCAAAGGGCCGTGCTGGTCGTGGGATGTGTTCAACAGAAACGCGCACGACTCGGAAGGCGCGCCTCAATTCAGCCTCGAATGTTCCAAACGAAGCCAAAATATGATTTGCAAATGATCGACGCCGCGCCCAATGCGACACGCCAATCCCGCAAACAATCAAGTCCGCAGCGATGTTTCTCACTCCATGGAGTACGCTATCCCCAAAAACAGGGCCGGATTACCGACGGAGAGGTGCTTTCAAACGAGTTGATAGTCAGCATAAAAATACATAACAGGGAAGGGAAGCGTTCCGGATGCATTCGTGACCGCTTCTATTTCCTCTATTCCTCCATAACTTAGTTTCCAGGTGTCTAGGAGACACGCTGGCAACGAGGCACCTTACGTGCAGAACAATACTTCAATTTTGAACATGACACCTGAGCGTAACCATCTTGCTCCGTTCGAAGTCGCTCTGACAATGTCAGATATCATGATTCCGATAACCTAGCGGCGCGTGGCCTAAGCAGTTTATTGGCGAGTTTGCAAGCTCTCTGCCACGTATGCATAACAGCTATTAAGAATACGTCGAAATGTCAGCAGCTTCGGATATTTAGGAGCCATCATGGTGACTTTGACAATGAGGCCTCCTAAGTTAAAAGGAGTGGATCCTGCAAAAAAAGACTCTGATGCAGCGCCGGTCAGCAACTATCACTTTAAGTTCATCTTCAAGCTGTTCTGTCCCAAGTTGCTTGACAGCAATCGCACTGGCACAAGATTCGAGAAAGATATCATGATACAAGAGTTATTCAAGACTGCCTGCCTCCTAGAGCGCCAAGACTAGTAATGAACCATCAGCGCTCTAAATTAATCCAGTGTCTAATGATCAGATACTGCTGATATCATTCAAACATGGGCGAACCTTGGGCGACACCTTCGATAGTTTGATGTAAACTCCGATGTTGTTTACCCGATTTAAGCCTCGCATCGGCTATCTAATGCAACGACAAGATCAGACCATCTCGTGCCAATATTCAGAGTACAATGCATACCTCGCTTAGGCCCTGTTTAGTCGGTACAGCCCAACAGTCAAGGAAGACATATTGATAATAAGATGCTGGCAGTCTCAGCCCGCAGGACCACCATGGAACTCATCAGAATCTGCGGATGGTAAATAATGATGTATCTTCCTGCGCTAGTTTCTCTACCTAGATCCACGACTCATTGACGACTCGGAGACAAGCTAATTTGGCCAGAATGTGCATTCTATTTGTGCATTGATAGTTATCACAGTATCCTGATATCTTTGCAGACTCGAAGATATGCAATCTCTGATTCTGTTTTCACACGGTGCTGGATTTAGTGCCAATCAGTCAGACTCGCAAGTAACTACTCACGTATTCCACGCATCAGCACGCGAAGTAGATGCTAAGAATGCAGTTATGTACAAGTTTCTAAGCCGTAAGATTGAAGCAACAGGAGGAGGAAACTTGTTGCAAACTTTAATTTGTGCAATTTTTAGCAAGGTGTGAGTCACGTGAAGATTTTTGGAGGCGTAATCCTCGCACGGAGCCGAGCCTTAGAAGAATCGAACCAGGCATGCGTAAGTTTCGTGCTTCAATACACGCCAGCACTCTCTGTTTCTTGAGACCCGACTAGAATTTCTGAAAGCTGCTAAGGAACGTGATTATAAGTCAATGGCGCCGCGAGGAAATGACTATAACAATAGAGGACGTGGACGCGGGCGCGGCGCGTCGCCTTTCAGAGGGCGCTCTGGGAGGGGCTTCTACCCGCCTAGAGGAGGAGGCGGGAGGGGTGGCCGGCCTGTGTACAGAGATCTGGACGTAATCGATGTGGATATACAGCAATACGCGGAAGGTGCGTTGGAACGTGGCCCTTACGCTCCGTAGTCTAGTCGATCTTTAGAAATCTGCGCTGAAAGGTTTCTCTCTCAGATACTTCCGGGCCTGGCTACGCGTTCCCTGCCCCGCAGACGCGTGGGAGGGGCTTTTCTCGTGGCCGAGGTCGGGGTAGGGGTCCGAGCATCCCGCAGAACTTACAGGTGTTTAATAATGGGTATCGTACACCGCCGCCACCACGGCGAGAAGACGGCTCGGGACCGCGACGCCCGCCACAGGTCGGGGCCCATCGCGGGGCCTCGGGGTGAAATACAATGCGAACATGCCCCTGTCGAAGCTCCTTGCGCTCGACCGACCGTATTTGAGGCCGATCAACTTCGTTCCTGCGCAGGCGACGCCGGTGCTCTTTCAGCGCGAGGAGGAATTACTTGAGGTTCATGAATTTCAAGGTGCGCAGCACCCCCTATGTATTTTAGTATACACATTACACATTTTCTTTTGTACTCTTACTGATTATTCCTCGCAGAACCTGAGGACCATGTCCCCACTGCCAAGCAGGTATCGCGCGTCTTCAGCCACGAGAAGCCATTTCGGCCTCCACAAGACTCGTTCTTTCAAAATGCGGAGATTGACTTATTCGCGCAAGCGGATTCTGAAGCTGTCATGAGTGTGGATTTCGGCTCTCTTGGAAAACTTATGGACGACAATTCGAACTCTGAACCTGCACCTGCACCTGCATCTGAATCTGCGAATCCGCCTAAGTCGACAATCCCTGAAGTTGGACGACCTGAAGGAATGAATATTTTCGATGCTATCAAGAAAGCGCTGTCCATAAAAACCGTAGAGACTACTGATACGATTTCACCTGAGAGCATGCAAGCCTCAAAAACAAGCGTTCCTGGGATGCAAGAGCAACGAGTTGAAGAGGAAGTGACAATTACTGCATCCCAAGAGACAGTTATTCAGATTGAGGAACAAGATGACGAGCAGCCTCTGTTCGTCATGGATCCGACCCCTACACGACCTTCAGAGGATCAAGAAAGAATCGCATATACACCCACTCTGCTTGGTGCGCAGCCGTTGGGGAGCAAGCTGCCGGACGACGACGAAGTGATCGTCTATGTCGCACCGCATCCGCGTTCTGGACGTGCGACGCCGAGTATTCCTGCTCCAATGGACGCTACTGGCTACGTACGTGACCCAGCTGTTGTCCGTCTTCCTAGCTCTGGGAGGGCAACACCCAGTACTCCTGTTCGATCCGGCGCGTCTTTGCCCGGGGCTTCAGGGAGCAGCGTCCCTCAGCCGTCCGTCCCAGCGAAGCCTGCTGTGGCAATGAAAGCGCCCACGCAGCCCCAGGCATTCGCCGGCATGTCCTTCTCGTTTGACGCCATGTCCCAAGCAGCGGAAGTCAATCGCCAGCAGACGGCTTCTCCGCGAGCGCGCAGGCTCACTAAGCTTGACCGCCAGGATCGGGCAGCACGATGGAAGGGGAAGAAACAGGGCTCGTTTGAGAACTACGGAGCGATGCTCGAGGAGAGACACCTACATGAGGACGGGTTCGGGCCATCTGGGAGACGAGGACGGCGGGAGGGCTCGGACATCGATTGGGGGGATGCGGATTCTGACTCTGATAAACCCGGCCGCGCCGCTGATGATGATGCGGAGATCGAGCGTGTTTCTAGTAGCCTTGGCGGGATGGACATCGATGGAGATCTTGACGTGCAGGCGATGCAGAATTTCGCGCGGAGCATGAGCAACAAAGGGATGGAGTACACGCGCATTGATGATATAGAAGACACGGAAAAGCTGCGGCTTGAGGACGAACAGGATGAGGCACCGTCTAGCGGGAGTGAGAATGCGGACAGTGAGCTCGAAGCGGTCGTGAATGCAGAGGAGGAGCGTATTATCGGAGAGGATGGTGATGCTCTGAGTGATTCGGAGTTCGACGAAGACAAGGACGAGGACATCTCATCGGACGATGATGAGACGCCAAAGCGAAGTTTCCAAGCGCGCCTGATACGGGTGAGGCAGAGCGCAAAGGCAAAAGGGAAGATGAAAGAGTCTGCATTCTCCGCAGCTCAAGCACCTTCCGGCAGTCTCTTCAGAGGGCGTATGTCCGAGCTGCGAGAAAGAGCCAAGCCACAAGCAGAAGATTCGGACGAGGATGACGAGCCGGATGGTTCGGATGATTTTGACGCGGACTTCACTTGGGCGGAGCGGGATGAAGATTATCTTGATGATATCCAGGTGAGTCATCTGTATGGCTTATGGAATAGAAGCGTCTTGTTTATTCGTATATCTTTGCAGGATTTGCTGGATGATAATGACGACATCCTGTCTGATAGAAAACAGAGGAAGCTTTTGTTCAAAGCAGTCCACGACGGCGAGTTCAGCGTTACACCTGCAAAGAAGAGTGCGTCTTAATTCACACGACTTCCGAGTTATCACATTAACGTGAAACTTCTTACAGAGCGAGATTACGGCAAAGACCTTCCTCCCGAGCTGCGTGCACAGTGGGAGAATGATCGCGCCGTAAAGGCAGAGAACAAGCGCCGGCGCGCAGCTGCGCGTCTCGAGGCCGCCGCTGACCCCTTCGCAGCACACAAGGGTGGTAAGAAGGGCCGGAAGGCGATGCTCCGTGCGAGCCGCCTTGCAGCAGAAGCACGTGAAGAGGCACCACGTAACTCTGGCCCGACATTGCCATGCTCGTGCGCCAGATGCGTGCGTTCCTCGAGAACATCAGTCTGACGGTCCCCATGGCCCTTCCACCGATGGACAAAGCAGCACGTGCGAAGGTGCACGAGCTCGCGGATGCGTTCGGGTTGAAGAGCACGAGCAAGGGCAAGGGCGCCGCGCGGTACACGACTCTCCTGAAAACGTCGCGGTCGGGCGTGCGCATCAACGAGCGCAAGATTGAGCGGATCCTGCGCAGCGGTGGTGACTGGGGCTTTACGCGGCCTGGGAACCGTGACGGTGGTGGTGGCGGCGGCGGCAAAGGGAAAGGGGGCGGTGCCCCGAAGCATAGAGAAGGCGATGAGGTTGGGAAGGCAGCTCCGAAGATTGGCGAAACAAATATTGGCTTCCAGATGCTGGCAAGCATGGGATGGGCGGAGGGAGAGAGAATTGGGGTCTCTGGAGGTATTGATGCCCCGCTGACGGCGATTATCAAGAACACGAAACTCGGCCTGGGTGCGACGCGTTGATTGCGTTGCTGTATATGAAAAAACAGTTGTAGGGGTTGAACGTACTATGACTGACTTGAGGACGGCTTGCGCTAGTATCTAACAATACCATTGCATACGGGTCCTTAAGACTGGACTATTTCGTTTAATCGCGACATGAGTAACACCGAATGACATCTGCGACTAAAGACAATCACTTCGTAAAGCTAAACATATTATCTTTGGTTTGGGAGGTAACAAGAGTTGCTTCGTACAAGACAAACATTATCCCGACGTAAGGAAACAGGGAGGTCGAAGATCGAAATAAATACTATAAGAGGAGTCGTGGCATTGAAGGCGGAAAGTGTCCATGCTAATAACTTGAGACCTCACGGAGCGTCCTCAGCATCCCACCTCGAGATTTTGCCTGGACGTAGATGCGAGTCAGAGATTTCATTTTTGACAACAATAAAGGAAGCGAACAAACCTAGAGGTTTATAAAAGTACTGTTTGTGCTTCTTGGTCTCACTGCGCTTTTTGGGTATCATTTCACGCAGTAAGGACGCGCGATCCTGATCTGGGTCGTTCTCAGGTATGTAGAACCATTGAGCCTCAAGCGGCTTATCGTCTGCATCCTGCATAACCCGTTATTAGCAAACGCACTCCACGTAGACATACAATTAGAAGCCAGTACTTACCAGGCCCTCTCGATCAATTCTCCCGAAAACCTCGTGCGAACTGAGAACTACCGCGACTACGCCGAGCCAATCTGCCCTGTTTCGTTGGTTGTTCAAGTGAGGATTCTCGCGTAGGACTTCACGCAGCAGCGAGGACGCAGGCATGGACGACGCGCGCGATAGGGCCATTGCTTGGATTAAGCATCCACACATCTCAGCTCTTGCGTTTGCATCATCGTCTTCAGATGCGCAAGGGAGCTCAGCAACCATTTCTGTATCCCGCGGGGCCGAGGAAGAGTCGTGAGCTGGCAAATTGGGGGCGGATAGCGATGACGAAGATGAATGAGCCAGATCTGTCAACGTGCTTCCATCTTCATTCTGAGACGCGCTATCTTCAACAATCTTCCTGCTTTTCTTCTTTCGCGGCTTGGGAACGTCTGGACACGAGGCAGATGGACTGGGCGATGAAGGACGAGACTCAACACCACTTACGCTGCGCGCTCGTTTCTTCCCGCTCTTCTTCGCATCCGGTTGCTCAGACTCCTTCGCTTTCACATCCAGCACACTTTGACTAGGCCTGCCTTTCCTAGAACCCTTCTGGGACTGGCCACTCTTGCACCTCGTCGGTGCAGTGTGCTGATCAGCAGAGCCAGACCGGGAGTTCGACGGACCGGGGACCGGTGAAGAAGGCCTCGATGCGACATCCAGGTCATCGCTTTCCTTGGGATGCCGCGTGTCGTCCGTGGGTTTGAAAGGTCCGGTGAGCTCAAGCACGTCGATTCCGGGTGATGAAAGTTCGGATAGGGGCTCGTTGAGATAACTAATCTCGTTAGCAGTCAGAATTGGCGATGATAACGGCGTCAACTCGCTCGAGAATATTGATTCCACAATCGAGCCTACCACCGAAGTCCCTTCATCCACGATCACAAGACTTTCTTCGGTCGACAACTGGATTTCATCTACCAAATTTGACGCGATCACAGGTTCGACATTACCGACTGCGACGTTCTCGGAAGATATATCGGTATCGGCATGAGTGCCTTGTGACGCCGCAGAAATTTTAAGTTCTTCAGTGGAGTAAGGCTCTTCCACAGCAGTGACAGAAACGTCCGTGGCAGACTCTGAGTTTTCAAACCGCACTCCCTCCGCTCCTGAGAAATTGTGTTGTATCTATATGCAAGGCGAATGATGATCAAAACATGACGTTGAGAGGAGACAATGACATACGCACATCCGTTTCGCGCTTATTAAGATTAGATAGTTCAAGACTTTGAGCACTACCACACGACACAGGACTAATGTCAAGCTGTATTTCTGATACGACAGGGATAAAACCATTCGTCCCTTCAACTGCCTGAGAAGATTGGTCGGACGCTGATGTGGTTTTTTTTTTTCTGTGCCAAATCGGGGGTAGATAAACCTATAGTTTTGGTTGCGATACTTACGGCCCTTGACTCAACCGGTGCAATGCGTACCTGTCGGCTGAGATCAAGAAGCACAGCAGCAACATCGATTTCTCCGTCCCAGACTTTTCCAGAATTTCTCACATCGACGGCATCGTCCTGCGGAAGAGCTGAGACTTCCGACACACTCACATCCAACTCATCCCTCGAGTTCACGATTGTCACGCTTCCTGTGGCATTGACTTCATCGTCATCCATATGAAACGGGTCGTTGTCCTCTGAGTATTCTGAAGGATCGATGTCTGAGACTAGAGCCGGAGCGCTCGCGCTGGAGCTTCTGCGGCGAGTTAAGAACTGCTCGCGGCCGATATGCGTGTCCGCGAGAGGTCGACCTTTGTATGGAAAATCCGGACCATAATTGAAAGCCACCTCCCAGAATCCTTTTCGACCATCGGACTTCGGAGACTTGGGACTGGACGCGATATAAGGTTCTGTGAACGGTGACGAAGGGGGTTCGGGCGTGTGCAGAGAACGGATGGGGCTGCTAGGAGCATTCGAAGAGGACGAAGAGTAGAACGTCGGGGAACGGGGCATTGAGCATTCCGAACCAAGATTGTACGAGTTAAACGAAGCCGTAGGGGAGTGAAATGACATGTCCAAATCCGGGGTGTAGACACGATAGTCCGAGTCACCCTTGCGGCGATACTTGAGGGGTAGCTGAGGGGTGCCTACCATAGACGGCGGGAGAGCACAGATACAGAAAGTTGGAGAAGAAATACGATGGTGGAGGTATACACTCAAGAGTGGACAGATACCGCGTTCGGCGTGAACATGAGTCACAAGCTCTAGTCACGCACCAACAAGAGCACGTGAACATATCACCACGTGTCAAAGTGCATGTGCAAGATGTCGTCAGGGCCATTCCGGGCGTTGGCAACGGCGGCAACGGCGACGACAATACAGAGCGCGCGACGCAGAATAATTTTCCGTCAAAGTCTGCATGAATCTCAACGTTCAGGGAAGCTATGGAGGTGCAGTTGCGTTGCGGTCCAGTCTTCAAATGCCAAGATTTGAGAGGGATGAGATAGATTTTTTTTTGAGAATCAGCACAAAGATTGAGAAACAAGAACTGGAAGACATACACATCTCTTCCGGCCAGAACAATGTTGACTTCATGTAATGATCCTAATGTGCACCTGAAAGGCCAAGGCAATCAAAGCACACGTTGTGGTCGCGAGTTGTGACCGCGAGTTGAAGATAGTCCAACGAGCAGAGATGGATGTGAAGGAGCTGAACTACTATGAAGTCGGTAATTTTCTCGAGTCAAGGTTGACGATGACGATGTAACGTACGTGCAAGTTTGAAACTCCTTTCCTCCTCCAGTCAATATTAGAATTTCCAATGGTGGTCGTGAGCAGGCCGGCTAAGGATGAAATGCGTCACGAATTGCACAAGCATTGAGCGCAGAGCTGAGGCAAATGTAGTAGATAGTGTAGTGCAGAGTCCACAGATGAAAGCAAGGTGGTAGTTGAGTGTGAGGCAGCAAATGGACACTTCTGAACCGATTTGGTCGAGCCTCAATGGCGATCCTCGAGTCAGTCGCCGCCCTTACACCGCACGACGAGGAGTCCATCGACAACGATATCAACAACGACGGAGATAGCACTGTGCTTGACATATCTGGACCAGCATGAACGAGCACGACAAGCCGCCCATTAAGCGCAAGGTGAGTGTTTAACCGCTTGCTGGAAGATCTCCCCCAATATCATCCTAACGCCCTCCTATCCATGGCAGCGAGTTACTAAGGCATGCCTCGTTTGTGCGAAGTCCAGGCGGAAAGTTCGTCGTCCCGTGTACTTATCATCGGACTTGTGTTCATGATCTCTCCCAGTGTGATGGGCAGCAGCCTCTTTGCGGTACATGCAAGGGTCAAAACCTCGCGTGCACTTGGTCGGATGGTGGGTTCCCGTCAACATATAACTCACGCATGCGTGATGTGAACACCTTTGTATGCCACCAGTACCCTCTAGACGTGGCCCTCCGAAGGGCTATCGACGCGGCAGCGCAGACCCTATGTCTCTCGCCCCTAAGATTTTAAAAATACGCGAGCACGTTCAAGCACTGCAGCTTGCGTATGGCGACCGCCTTGTGCTCAGCGAGCTGCACAAGGCAGTATTTGGTGAAGGACCCTGTGACGTGGGTGCCGAACTAGAAGCCTTGGAGGAGACTGGTCAAGCGGATGCAGGTCCGTCTACAGATGCTGCCTCGACTTCGAAGAGACGCACTGGCTCGAGCGCTTCAGACGCTAGTGGGCATGCAATGGTGAGGAATCGGAGTGATTGGAGTCAGGACGAGCATGAAGGTGACCTCCAACATTTCATTTTTTTCTCCAGTTCTTCACTGAACGCAACTGATTGCCAGACCATGCTCACTCCGACCTAGATGAGGGCTCGTCCTCGGGCATGGCCTTTCTTGCGACGTCCATGCGCTACATGCATACCGGCGGGGGACCGTTAACTCCTGTATCCGACAGCGAACGGATTCCAATGGAGAAGTACAGCCCCTGGGCTTTACGTGATCACGTCGAGAGACACCCGCTGGTCAGGCGCAAATCGACCGCTCCGACATACGTCCCACAGCCTTCTCCAGAGGACATTGAGATTCTCTTGAAGACTTACTGGGCGTCCATCCATCCTGTAATGACATCTTATCCTATTTTCAGAAGATGGGGTTCACACTGATGCATGCATATACCCAGCACTGGCCTATCCTGTACAAACCCGCTTTCGATGCCGTCTCTATTTTCCGCATATACGAAGAGGTGCCACTTGCGCTCCTATATGCTATGTACGCACTGTCCGCCCGTCTTGCGCCAACGCCGGCGCTTGGTGTTCCTATTGCGGAAACCTTCCGCCGCGTTGCAGAAGAGGAGCTGCAAAGTGAGGGGGCTTTCCGCTCAGACAGTCAGTTGCATTCACCTTAATATAGCATTGATGTTCACCGAAGGTTTGTCCAGTCAACACATGTACCGCGCTGTTCCTCCTAAGTCTGTATTACCACGGCGAGGGAAACCAAAGACAAGCATGGGTACATTCCGGTAAGTAATTCAAATTCATGCATAGTACTAAGATAGGCTTACAGTGCTTGCAGGTGTTGCGGCGATGATGGCTCTTGACCTTGGTCTGCATAAATCAGCGAAGGGGCTCCCTCTTGTGGAGCACGAACGCCGTGTCCGCGTATTTTGGAACATTTACGTCTACGAGAAGTGAGCTTGCTGCGCCTCTGTGACATATATAACTAATCTGGCCTTTGATAGGGTCCTTGCATGTGAGATGGGCCGGCCAGTGCTAATTCGGATGGTGCATTGCGATCCTGTGCGACTTTCTGAAGAGCAGTCGGATGAATATGAAACGGTTGTACACCCCGGGGCCTCTCGCTTTGGGCATACTGTCAGATTATATGTCAGTTAGGCCTCTTGCTCGTTTTCCCTTTGTATAGTATACTAATGACTCGTCTGAAAAGACGATATCTATTTTCAACGCCGCCGTCGACCTCTTCCGGATATTCGAGCGTGTGCTGAGCGAGGTACATTCAGTGGTGTCGCCATCTTCCATCCGCTCAACTCGCGAGCGTCTTGTCTCGGAACTCGACCGCGAGCTCGAAGAGTGGCAGAAGTCGCTTGGACCGCGGTGCAAGTACCCGTCATCGGACGACCGCACGCCCACGAGGTCCTTGTACTTATGCCATGGCGTGCGTCACTTTCGCTTTTTCTCTAATATCAGATCGACATGTGCAGAGCGCTGATGACGACCTACAGTGGTACCATACGGCTATGATCCTCCTCCATCGACCCCTTATTCACCGTCCCCGTGTTGGTCAGACGTTCGTCAGTAACTTCCATCACAAGAAAGCGACAGAGCATGCGAACCAGCTAGTGGACCTTCTCGCACTGTTCGCTGCGGGACAGGAAATTGACAAGGTGAGTTATATCCCATGGCGATGATTTCCTTTGTTTCTTTAATCTTCCGGAGTAAATTCTGATCCCGTCGTACCCATCGTATTTACCCGTAGCTTCCGCCAAACGACGCATATTTAATTTTCACAGCTGCGACTCTCCACGTCTTCAATCTCACACTGAACGATAAGCATCTGCGCGAAGCGGCACGTCCGCGTTTGGAGCAGTGCGTTGAATGGTTGCGGGTAAACCAATTTCACATTCACCTTGTTGACGTATCTAAGTGAATTTGTGTCTTGCATCAGGGTCTTGCGGAAACCTGGTCGGCCGCGTCCCAGTACAAGCTGCTTCTCGACGCGTGTACGCATTTTTTCCGGGGATGACCCATTTCATCAACCCAACATCGCTTACTAACAACTTGTCCAGTCTCGCAGGTGGCCGCGAACACTCTAAACCATAGTCATACAGCGTCACCCACCGCGTCGACACCGGTACCACCTCAGCAGAGCACACACACTCAGCAGTCCCCACACGGTGTTGTCTTCTCCCAAAGCGGATCCGGAATCCCATACGTCATGTCCCAGAATGCCGAGCTTAATCTAGCGCCGCCGCCGCAGTTACAACACCAACAGGTGCAGCCGCAAATTTTTACGGGTGACGCGGAGCAGAAGTTCAGCACTCCCGAGCTGTTCTCTCTTGAGAACTACTATTGGAACGACTTCCAGACGGGCGCAAATCCTACGCAGCAAATGGAACAGTATTACGCCCGTTCGCAGAGTAGCGAGATGTCAACGCAAGCACCCGGCACGGCGGGCCAGGTGAGCGGAGTATATTATGACGTCCTTCGCCTACTGCAGGAGGAGGGTAGAACTTCATAGTCTACTCCAGGCACCTTATCTTGGTATATACTTTCTTCTTTCAGTTCCGTCGTCTGCTATGCGATCATCTGCGGCCCTTTTACTTTGATTAAACATTGTTTAAATCCATTCCTTTCTTGTACATAGAGCCTTTGTCAACGTTTTACTAGGACAGTTTATAAATGTGCTTTTATGCGACGTTCAAAATCCTTAAACACAGACCAATCCTTAAACACAGACCGATCCTCCCGAGACCATGCCTCCTGCAGCTTGAAAATCTCCAATTTGCCTGTGGGTGTCCGTGGCAAAGTGTTGCAGAAGCCAACGAACCTAGGCACCTGGTACTTCGCCATTGACTTGACGGAAAAATCGTGTACGGCTTGCTCTGTGAGGTCACTACCTGGGCGTTTGACAATCGAGACAGCAAGATCCTCTTCGGTGAGCTCAAGGGCGGGAACACCATATGCGGCACATTCGAGAATGTCCGGATGCAGGAGTAGCGCTTCTTCGACTTCGAAAGCTTTAATAGATATATGAATGTAGTACAATGGTGTTTACTGGGTGGACGACGGCTAACCTGATATGTTTTCGCCCCGCCGTCTGATGACATGCTTCCTCCGACCCACAAAGAACAGGTTTCCTTCGGAGTCCAGACGGCAGAGATCGCCAGTATGGAACCATGTATCACGCAGGGAACTCGCAGTGGCTTGGGCGTTCTTGTAATACCCTTGTAAAACGTTAGGCTGAGTCATTCCTTGAAGTGGAATCCTGACCGGAAAATCGTGACACGCTAGGTTGGCGTATGATAAGCTCGCCCACTACACCTGGCACGGCATCAGAGCCGTCGGCGTCAAGAATCTTAATATCAATTCCCTGACGTGCCATACCGCAAGACCCTTTGACTCTTGGTCGATCTATTGGCTGTACCACAGGTAATCCAGTTTCTGTCGAACCTGTTACTATGCAATGAGCATCTTAAGCAACTTATTATACTTTACACACGAACCGTAGACCTCATAGACCTTGAGATTAAAGCGCTTCTCGAAGTCGTCCACCCAAAGTGGTACTGGAACGCCCCACATTAGGCGAAGAGTGCTGTTAGAGCCCGAAGGGCTAGCTGATGCTTTGTAGATGATACTCAGCGTCGCGCCCATAAAATCCGCGACCGTAGCTTGAGTCTGGCGAATCTCGTCCCACCACGAGCTGGCAGAAAAGCGTTCTGAAATTGCTGCCGTCGCACCGAGTAACAGGGCAGGGACGACGGTAAGCGAGGATGCATCGGCATGACAAAGTGGAAACGGGCAATAGAGTACGTCCGACGATGTGAGACGAAATGAATCAATGAGCGCATGGCCGACAGAAAAGAAGTACTGGTGATTTAGCTCGCAGGCCTTCGAAGGTCCAGTTGTCCCTGATGTGAACAACAAGGAGGTCGTGGCTCTAGGGGACTGAGAAATAGGCGCCAACGGAGACGCGCCGATTAAAGAACCCGAAGATTTATGCGCGGATGTTGAACCTTTGACAAACAGGTCCAAGCCAATGCCCGAAGGAAGATGAGGCAAAAACGCTTCGTCGATGATCACGATCTTCGGAGCGATGAGCTCAAGAGCCCGGCGCAATGTAATGCCCCTGAACTCCGTCTGGAATCGGAGACAATCAGTGTACGCACATCAATCAATTGAAGAGATGCTTCGTACGTGTAAAGGGGCCCAAACCGCACCCACTGACATGGTTGCAAACCAGAAGCGGACCATTTCCTCGCTATTCACCATCATAGCTGCGATGACGTCTCCTGCATGGATACCGGACGTCGAAAGTCCATGAGCCAGTGCGGAGACGTTTTCGTAAAATGTGGAGTAGGTGATATCGGAGCTCCCGAAGCGTAAGAATACCCTGTCAGGATGGGAGGAAGCGGTTTCCTTCAAAAGGGACGGTAGAGTAGTCCATTCGCCGTCGAACGAAGCGTTCCCGTGAGCATTCTTGCGTTGTCTAAATTTTTCAAAAGCCTCTGAAGCACAGTCATCTGCAAACGCCCTGCTTGCAACTTTCACCTCATAGTCCAGCACTGCCTCAGCATTCGGAAATGTTGCTCGTTCAAGTCCTGTCTTTATAGCAGCCAGACTGCGTCTGGATTTCGACGAGAGCTGCATGGCCAATTCGTTGGAACGCGATAGTGGGTCCTTCGCTACTTCTGTTATCATGTTTAGCGACAGAGCTTCATCAGAAGATACTACATGTCCGAGAAGCATCAGACGTTTGGCTTGTTGAAGACCTATTAGTTGAGGGAGTCTTCCCGCTACAAAATTATGTTTTTGGTACACGCAATTTCTCGATGACATACCTACTCACTGATACCTCCGGTAGGTGCGTGGCCATGACTGATCTCCGGGAACATGAACTTCGCATCGGGAGAAGTAATCACGATGTCTGCAGCAAGAGCAATCTAACCACAGTCATGAGCTGATCAGCGCTACAGGTTCGTGGTACTCACTTCAGCCCCTCCGCCTACAGCCCATCCATTCACAGCAGCAATGAAGACGGTGTCCGCACCTGTCATCAAGCGGGTAATAGCTTGAAGCTGCTCGAAAGCCAGGCGCAACTCTTCAGGATCTGTGCCACCGGATTGAGGTGCTAGCGTCTCCTTCAGGTCTGATAGGTAAAGTTGGTGGCTCCTGTACAGTGTACGAAGCTGCGACGAAAATCACCTTCTCCGGAGCAGAATGATTCACCGGAAGCTGTTAAAATGCATATTTTATGTTTCGTAGCCTGTAAAGTAAGCAGATATTAGGTCGGCCTAGAACAGTAGTTCTTAACGCGGACTTACTGCAACATGCTCTAAGTAGGACAATAGTGAGGTCAGCAAAGCCACATTGATTGCGTTCAGGCAATGAGGACGGTTAAGAGTAATCGTGGCGACGCCGGCAGTTGAGTCGCATGAGAAGCAGACTACTCCTTCTGAAGATAGAGCTCTTGGTGCAGACATCTTTGTACTGGTCTACTTGCAGAGATTGTAAATGATAGGGAGAGAAACTGGGGAGGTTTGCGGAACTTTCTGTTCGTGGTATAAGCAGAGTATGTTAGCGGTTAATTTGCGGTAAAACGGATAACGGATCAAGTTGCGGATAATCCTTGCTATTGCGGACACACTCGAGAAGATACTGTATGAAGTCGCACTTGTCGAGCGCTACCGGCAGAAAGCGAGGAGAGGATGCCTTGTGGCCAAGTGGATTAGACTGCGATAACGGCAGTTATCGAACTCAAGAGAGGATGCGGCATGACCAGTGAGTTCTTCGGAGAATTCGGAACGGGATGAGAAACAGCAGCGGTTTTGTAGTTTTGTAGTCCTCGCATTGAGAAGAGAAATGCCTCTGTAAAGAGCCTTGCGAATCCCTGTACACTACGAACATCACACTTCAAAGGACGAGACTAGAGATCGATCGGACTGATTGAGAATCGACGTGCTGTTCTTTGTTTAAAAGAGGAAAGCTGTAAAAGTGTTGTAACCGGATGTAGGAGCCAGGCTTTCAGTTGAAGACAGTCAGCAGAACAGAAGTTGCTATACAAACGTGTCCGAGAAGTCGGGAAAAGGCAAAAAGAAAGACCGGGAGCTAGAGTCCTAAAACAGAACCTATTAGACAACAAGAAGCGACAAACAACACGAGCTCATTAAGGCCGATTCGATATGAATTACTCACGTTGTCCGCAATGCTCGTTGGTGAGAAAAAAAGTATACTTCATGCCGGAATTCAGAAGCCAACTTCCGATATTCTGCAAGAGCCTCGTACAGCTGCGTAATTTGAGAAGCAAAATGATCCCGTGATTAAGTTCCTTAGTTTAATTCCAAACGCAAACGAAAGCATATGATCAAACAAAACAGTCTAGTAAAGTCATAGAGGTTCGATCCTCCGACGTCGTAGCTCTGAAGACTCGTCATCGTCATCGTTTGACGTATAATTATGCCCATTTTGAATAGGCTCCGTTAAGACGGGCGTTGAGAAGTGTTGTCGTAGCCGTTCCGTAGCTTGGTGCTGCACCTATGTCAAAAGTTCAGCGTTCGTTTCGCGGTGTGAGGGGTAGCAGGTTTTCCAACCTCATTCGTTATCGTCCTCGTAACCTGCAACAACGGACCGACCAAACCAAGCTTGACGATTGCCCATCTATACAAGGAAGTGTATCGTGAGATAACATTGAAACCAAATACGTCGAATACTTACGCAGTGACTAATGCACACAGCATCAATGCGAAGTAGATAGGGTTAAACAGCACCACCATGGCCTCGTTCCAGCCGAGGACAACGAGTACTCCGTACATCCAGGAGGGTATTTGCGCGATACTAGAAACCATCGAGCGTTTCGCTTCGACATAGTAAGCGTCTGCATCTTTGCGGAACCGAGACGAAATATCCAAAACTTTCGTCTCAGATAGGACAGTTAACGAAGAATCGAAGTCGTAAGTGTCCACTTGTTGCTGTGAGTCATCGTGAGCTGCATCTACCGCATCGTCGGGCAGTTCATACGCTAGCGAAGGGTTCAGAGGCTTGATTTTTGCATATAATGGGATAAGTTCGACGGTCTGGTCGCGGGCCTTTTTGAAGGCTCCATCAATGTCATCATCGGGCTTCCAAACGCGAGGGACACCGTGCTCGTCGTACCTAAAGCGCTCCTCGAAGTGCGTACGCAGTTTACTGAGTATGACAGGATCTGCCGTCTGCTCATCGACTTTCGCACGGAGAGCTAGCCATGCACGTTTGCGCACTATAGCCAGGGAGTTGGTATTTTCCTCCCCGGTGCTATTGAAACCTGAGGATCAAAAGCCTGTTAGACAGGCGACACAAGAAATGTAAAGATTTGCGGAATTCACTTCGAGCTTTGCTCAGATAGACAGACTCGGCACTTTCGAGGGTTTGTCGGAACGCAGTGAGCACCTTGTCCCACGTGTCTGGAGCCGCAGCGTTGAGATGCAGTTCAACAGGTTCGGAGATTTGCCTCTTGAAGTTGCGCTGGTGAGGTAGACAAGGAATTAGCGACAAGCAACAATGTGCACTACTTCAACTTACCTCGATGGAATTAATCATCTTCTTGGTCTCATCAGCACGACACTGATCAGCAACGGATCCTATCTCCTCGCGCAGTAGCTCTAGCTCGTCTTCCCAGGCCCAGTCAGTGTCTTCCAACTTCGCTTCCTTCGCTCCGTCGACGAATCGCTTCTCGCAGGTCTCTCGTGCCTTTGAACAGACGTCTGCGAAGTTATATCCTTCTACACGCATTCCATCCACCATCTCTTTCTTGAACGACAACAGAGCCGACTTATGAAGATTTTTGAGCTGACCGAGGAAGAGCGGCGAGAGAACGGAGTCGACGACATTTAAGAGATCTGAGCGCTTCCGTTGATAGACGCCTTGGTGATACCTTGAAGCGTCTTTGTCATAGCGAGCTTGGGCAAACAGTATGAGCTATTGGCAACTTGGATGCAGATGAGGATAAGGACATACAGATTGCGCCTGACTTCCACTTGCGCATCATTCCTCCCAACCTCTCAACGACACGACCTGCTTCGATAGGTCGACGCTGAGACTTCGATTGTTCGTTAAATTCAGCAAGAGCCACGCTTGCAATCTCGTCACAACGAAACTGGGCCAGGAGCTCCTGTTGTGTAGGCAAATCAAGATCTTTGTTTGATTGAACTTGTTCCTGCAGAAGTAAGTCAGCAATCCACCCAAATGATAGCAGCGAGAACACGGACCCATATGCCTTCCATGTACAAAGCCACACCATCTGCAGGAATCCTCTTGTGATACGCGGGTTTAAACACGTAGCCCTCGTCGTTCTTATCGACAAATCTCCTCCTCAAGGCCTGTACTTCGCTCTCAAACTTCTCTGCAGCGAGAATTTTGTGCGGAAGTGCGGTGAAGCTAAGGTCGAAATAGTCTGAGAGCTTGCAGTCCTGGAGTTCAGCAGGTTTGGATAAGCTCTCCCATATGCGTTTGAGGTCCGTTTCGAGTGTTGAAGCTAGATTGGCGAGCGGCGTTGTACCAATGTGGTCGCGAATGATGAAAAGGAGTAGTGTTCGTTGATTTGTATTCTCCTTGGATTTTCCGAAAAGCCCCAAGTTTACTTCAAAAACCGTTTTGAGTAACCCCATGTTTGCCCCTTGGTATAAGCCGACTTGGTGTTCCCAAAGGTTGATGAGAAGCACTTCTGACGATGCAAGAGAGAACAGTGCAGATTTGCGTTCAAAATCCTGGTCTTCTCCGCGCTCCCTGCCGTCTGTACCTTCGACGTCCATAACCATTACATTCATGCCCTTGCCACGACACATCCATATGCCTATAAACACGTTGGTTCGATTTGGGAGCACGTAGAATTTCAGCTACGTACCCTTAGTCGTCTGCTGGCGCTTCGTTTCATCCATAACATCAAAGTTAGTTCCAAATAAACGGTTCAATAAAGTGCCTGTAGGACACGGACCCGCTTCAGCCAAGCTCCTGTATTGAACTAGCCGGGCACGTACTTTTTCCTGTAGACTGAGAGCCGAAGACAGACACAATGTCGTAGTCAAATCCGGATTCCCGTAAACCCCAGCGGTCCATTTGTGTCGTTAATTCTTGCCTGCATAATGAGTGAGTCTCGACAAACGCGCCACCGCTAAAGCCACTGACGTGAAGTTCTTCTGGTCGTCAATGATCTGCAGTCTGTCTACGCCGCCTTTGGTATGATTGGCATGGCCATTGAGAGAGCGTTTGACAACATTCTCAGACGCACTGGACATATTGAAGGTAGCAGGTAGAGCCAAGGTATAATACAGACCTGCAGGTTGCTGGCTGGCTGGCCATGAAGACCGTATGTCGCTGCTTTTCCAAATACCGCTATATATTCCCACGACGTCATTCACGTGCCGTCTCGCACCTATTCTACTACATAAGAGGAAAGAAGAGAGAAAAAAGAAAGACTACGTCGTGCGCGAATGAGGGTTATCGTAATATGTCAATGGCAACTATAAGGAGTACGGGGTTAAAAATGCAGGTCAGAGGGAAGGTCTGAAAAGTAAGGCATAGGATCGGGAGGTCGACGAAAAGAAAAATATGCAAATTGTAATAGCAGCATGAAGTTATTGGGTAAAAACCATTCTGAAAAGTTAAAGGAAAGGGTATTTTGGTGAAACATGTGTTTTCGTATATGTGAAAAGTAAGGACAAGTATTAAGAATATGACGAACATTGTGTTGAATACAAGATGGGTCCGGGCAGCAGCTAGTCAGGTTCCGATTATGCATGTCGAAAGAGTTGAGCAGGAGCTCGACAGCTTTTGTTTGTAGATTATGCAGTATGCATTTCTCCGAAGGGAGGCATAAAAAGGGGCAAAGCTGGCATCGAGGGTACATCAAGAAGGGCACTGCTAAGAAGCTGCAATGCCCTCTGAGGTTGATAATGCAGTTGCACCATTGACCTATTAGGTCAGCAGTGAAACAAGCGTTGATGTTGGGTAGAGAGTCTGGTGCAGGATTGCGCTGCCAAGACTGGGATGCTTGGGATGCTAACTGGTCTGCGCGAGCATTGCCGGGGAGCCCCATATGCGAGGGGAGCCATTGAACCATAATGGTTGAGGAGGGGTGATGAGTGGCTAAGAATATGCTGCAGTATCTGCGGAAGGCAATGATGAAGGGTGCGTGATGATAGTCATCTTCGAAGATAAGCCGGGTGCTGGTCGCTGAGTCTGTAACGACACACAGATATAGGGGGGTATGGCAGTTCATGAACATCGAGGTGAATTGCACGATACCAGAGAGGAGGGCTTGTTGCTCCTCGAATAGGATATTGGACTGTATGTGCACATCTGAAGAAAAGGACGCCAGCTCGCATCGATTGTGCATAATGGAATAGCCATGGCCACCGGTAGGGACACCATCTAAATCAACGATCGATCCATCAGTGAAGAGGAAGAATTGAAAGGGAGGTGGGTGGTTAAAAAGGTGAAGGAAAGAGCAATGAGCCAGGCCACTTTGGGCTCTGGTTGACAATGGAACAAGAGATAGATGGGAATGAATAGGGGTGAAACGAGGGTATAAAATGGTAGGCGGGATCGTAATGTTAGTGAGAAGTTGCTTGTGCAATTCTGCCATAGGTGGCAAAGACAGTTTATGGGAAGAAACATAAGAAGAAATGAAATGTTTGGCTTGATAATGAACAAAAAGGTCAATGGAGGGTATGGATAGGAGTGACTCTGCTGCGTGTTTATTGACGCTGGATGAAAGAATGAAGGAAAGAAAATGGTGCTGGACCGGTTGAAGATGCACAGAAATAGAAGGAGACGGGGAGAAAAGTAGTGCTCCATATAATGAAACAGAGTGAATGAGATTGAAGTATAATAGGCATTGGTATTCAAGATACACACCATTTGAAGGATTAAAAGAAAAGATCATTGATGAAGGGTGGAAAGGGCTTTATTGGCCCTCAATTGAAGATGTAAAGTGTTAGGCGGGAGTCCGGGAGACGACTCGGACCGGGCAGGCCTCGGCTGACTGTTCTCTGGGACGTGCTATACTTGAGCGTAGACTCAGGACACGCTTACTCAGGCTAGGTCGTCGCGGAGGTAAGAGGATTAATACAAGTCTGAACTAATACAAGGGGGACGAGTCTCACCTAGGTCGTCGCGGAGGTAAGAGGAAAAGCAGAACAAGGAGTTCATGCGATTCCTGAGACCTTATATAGCAACGACCGTGAGACTATGTTACCTAACATTACATAACGAGTGGGAATGGAACGAATGAAGGCAGTGTGGGAATGATTGTGTAAGATGGGTAAATATAATGAAAAGGACGGATATAATAAAGGAAATGGTAAAAGGGAAAATAAAGGAAAAGGTGAAAGTTCAGGTTCTAACATTACCCCCCCTTCAAGGTTGGGCGTCCCGACCAACCATGATCGCGGTCGTCAGGCTCGGTGTCGACGAAGAGTGGACGGAGTCGTTGACGAGGGATGTCGAGTTTCCGAGGTGCACCGGGATGTTTGAGGTAGAACTCAGCGATCGCCTCCTTCGCGTTCTCGCCGAAGTCCGTCTCAGGCTGCCAAGTAGGTTCATTGTAGCCGACCCACTTGACAAGGTACTGTAGTTTCCTTCGGTGCAGACGTGAGTCTAAGACTTCCTCGAGTTCGTACTCCTCCTCGTTGTCGACGATGTCTGGCGGCGGCGGCGGCAGTTGCTTCTGGCTTTCAAAGGACGGTTCGACGGCGGGTTTCAACAGGGCTTCGTTGAAGACAGGGTGGACCTTTTTCCATCGCTTCAGGAGTTTGAGCTTGTACGCACTCGCTCCTACCTTGTCGACGACGTCAAAGGGGCCGTACCATTTGTCTGCGAGTTTCTTCGTCGGCGAGTCTGTACTGATGTTTCGCCCGTCAAGGAAGACCTTGTCTCCAGCCTTGTACTCCACCGAAGCTCCTGCTGTCCGGTCATGGTATCGCTTCATGTCCTCTGCTGCCTTGACTAGGTTGTCCTTAGCAACGCGATGAGTCTCCTTGATGTGCTTTGCGAATTCTTCCGCTGACATGTTAGCAGATGAGGTTCGCATCGTGTCGAAGCTCAAGGGGTGACATCCTGTGTTCGCGTAGAAGGGGGACATCTTCGTTGCTGAGTGTTCACGGTTGTTGTATGCGAACTCTGCGAGGGGGAGCCAGTCCTTCCAGTCCGATTGCCGATGGTTAACGAAGAGTCGAAGGTACTGTTCGAGCTCTTGGTTAACGCGTTCCGTTTGACCATCCGTCTGTGGATGGTACGCTGTCGACGGGTTGCCTTCAATGTGCAGAAGTTTGTACAACTCCTTCATCATCGACGCATCGAACTGCGTGCCTCGGTCATGGATGATCTTCTTTGGTAGGCCATGGAGGCGGAAGACGTGGTCGCGGTACAGCTGGGCCATGCCTTCTGCTGACAGCCTCGTCGTCATCGGGATCGCGTGCATCTGCTTCGAGAACCTATCCACGAAGACGCAGATCGCGTTGTGTCCCTTGGAGTCCGGGAGCTCTCCGATTAGGTCGACCGTAACAATTTCCCAGGGTCCTTCAGGGACAGTGTTTGGATGGAGCGGTCTAGACCTCGACGTTCTTAAGGCTTTCGTCCGTTGACAACGGTCGCATCCTCGGACGTATGCTCGGACGTCGGAGAACATCGATGCCCACCAGAAATCGCGACGGACGAGCTCTACTGTCTTCGACGCTCCCGGATGACCAGCCAGAACCGAGTCGTGGCACTCCCGCAACACGGCCTCCTTTATTGTCGATGGAACATACACCTTGCCTTTCATTCGCCACAACTCGGCGACCTCCACCAAACCCGTAGGCCTCTCCGACTCGTCCTGCGCCCTCTGCACTTCACCCACTCGTTCCATCACCTCGTCGCGCGATGTCCGCACCACTCCACGGTTCAACCACTTATCCTTGATGAACACGACCCCATTGTTGTCATCCTTCCCCTGATCATAGCCCGCCATGCGCGATAGTAGGTCTGCCTTGCCCATCGTCTTGCCCGACTTGTGTTCGAGGTGGAAGTCGAATTCTTCAAGTTCAGTCCGCCAGCGAGCTTGGCGATAGCTCAGCTTCTGCGCCGACCTGAAGTAGGTGAGGTTGGCGTGGTCGGACCAGATTTCAATCTTGTGGCGAGCGCCAAGGAGGTATTGCCGCCACTCCTTGAGCGCCGAAACGATCGCGAGCATCTCCTTGTCGTAGATCTCGTAGTTTCGTTCTGCCGGTTCAAGTGCCTCTGACCTGTAGGCGATCACCCTCCACTTCCCTTCCTGCTTCTGCAACAACACACCACCGAGTGCAAAGTTCGACGAGTCCGCTTCTACGCAGAAGGGGCCCTCATCATTGGCGATGGCTAGGACTGGAGGTGAGCAGAGACGTTGTCTCAGCTCCTCGAACACTTCCTGCTGTTCGGTCTCCCATACCCAGTCCTTCTTGCCCGTTAACAACGTCAACGGTCGGACCACCTTGCTGTAGTCCTTAATAAACCGTCTCAGCCAGTTTCCCATGCCGAGGAACTGTTGCAGCTCCTTGAGGTTCCGTGGGACTGGCCAGTTCGCAATCGCCTCTGTCTTTGCCGGGTCAGCCCTGATCTCGCCATTGCCGATGATGTGGCCGAGGTATTTGACGACCTTGGCGTCAAACTCGCACTTCTCCGGCTTCAGGTACAGGCCATTTTCTCGGAGGATCTGGAGTACGCGCCTCGACGTGTCGATATGCTCCTCAATGGTTTCCGAGAGGATCAGGATGTCGTCGAGGTATACGATGATCAAGTTCGCATAGATTAGGTCCTTAAAGATGTGGTTGACAAAGGCCTGGAATGTGGCCGGCGCGTTGCAAAGACCAAAAAACATGACCGTCGGTTCGAAGAGGCCCATGTTCGTGCGAAACGCCGCCTTCCATTCGTCACCCTCACAGATCCGGATATTGTAGTACCCCCAGCGAAGGTCAAGCTTAGTGATGTACTTCGCTTTCTTGACCTTGTCGACGAGTTCGTCAATGAGAGGGAGGGGATACTTGTTCTTGATCGTACCGTCATTGAGCTTACGGTAATCCTGGATCGGGCGTAGCGATTTGTCGGCCTTCTTAATGAAGAAGAAGGGCGATGCCATGGGCGATATCGACCGTCGAATGCGACCCGGCTTCAGATTTTCATCAAGGAAGTCCTTGAGTGACTGCTGCTCAGTTGGCGTGAGCGGGTAGATCTTACAGTCGCTCGGTTTGAAGTCGGGCTTCAAGTCGATGACATGGTCCCAGGGTCGGTGTTCCAGCAGCTTCTCGAAACCTTTTTCGCTGAAAACGTCGGCGTAGTCGTTGAGGTATGCGGGCCAGGACGCCTTGTCCATTCGCATCTCACTCACCCTCCTCATCTGCTCCACCACCTTCTTCACCTTGCCTAGGTCCTCCACCGGCTCTCTCTCTATCGCACATTCTTCTGGACAGCGGGTGAATTCGATCAAACCCGTTTTCCAGTCGACTTCCGGATTGTGACGTCGAAGCCAGTCGTATCCTAGGAAGATGTTTGACGACGCTAGGGACGTTACCGTGAGGACGATCCTCTCTTGGTGACGGCTGATCATGAGCTCGATGTCAACGTACTCCTCGATCAATCCGGCCTCATTGTGCGTGCCATCGGTGTTGAGCACCGCGAGGGGTCGAATGTAGCGTTTCGTTTCCAACCCGTACCTCTCGACGAACCTGACGTCGATGCAGGATCCCGTGCATCCCGAATCCACAAGGGCATGTGCATCTACCTCTCTCGCCTCACCCGCTATTTCATGCTCAACGGTCAGGAGAAGGTCCAGCTGGCGTCCGCCAGTTCCTCTCATGAACAGTTGCTCGTACTCTTCATCTTTGTTCACACCGGTGGGGACTTCGTAATCGGGAAAACCATCGACGTCGTTTGCATCTATGTATTGTACAGACGGTTGGTTATATTTTAGCGAATCCGGATTCGAAGTCCCTTGTTCTTCTCGGTCAGTCGCCCCGATGGCTACGCCTGACCACTCGCAAAACCCTGCGAGTCGACGACCTCTTCGTTATTGTCTTCTTCCTCCACATAGTCCTCCACCGTCGACCTTCGAGTGTCCACGACTTCCTCGAATGCTGACTCCTTCATCGCGCCGAGCTCGTCAGCGATGAGGCGGCGCTCGCCCGGTGCCATCAGTTCCAACATACGCTGGATGATCAGCTTCGCCTGCGGACATTTGTCCTTAAAGTGCCCCAGTCCGCCGCAAATCCAGCATGCGCGCTTTCGTTGCGCCTCATTCATCGAGACGTCCATCGGTTGGCCGGCACCTCCGAAAGTGATGCCCGTCGCGTCACGCTTATCGGCGTGCGGGGCTGCTACCTGTCGGCGTGCAGGAGGCCCTTGTTGGGGCGTCGGACGGGGCGTGAACGGCAATGTACGACCTCGTTGGATGGCGCGAATCTGCTGTTCGCCCCGATCGATCTCGATGGCCTTCTTTTTCCATGCCTCATACGTTGTTGGCACGGGCGTCGACCTCAACACGCCGCGGACCACCTCGATGTTCATCGCACGTTGCAAGCGATCACAAATGACGCCTTCGTCCTTCAGCTCTGCTGCCTTGATGATCACGTCGAGGTCCTGGAAGAACTGGTCGGCGGAGAGGTCCTTCTGGATCTTGTCTCGGAACTTCTTCAGCGCCTTCTCCTTCCTGTTCGGATCATCGAAGGAGGCATCCAGTCGTTCCTGGAACTTGGCCCAGTCGTCCGTAAAGCTCACGACGCCATTCGTTGTGAATTCCTGGACGTAGTTTTGTGCCCACGTCGACGCGTTGCCACCCTTGAGGTAAGAGAGGGCGACATAGATCTTGCTCGATGACGAGGGATACCTCGTGGGGTTCGCTGAGACAAAGAGTAGGACTTCGCGCTTGAAGTCGAGGTAGTCATCGCCGCCAGCGAATTCGCGTGGCCGGGCGACGTCAATCGAGGGAGCTGGAGCTTGGGCTGCAGGGGTGTTCGTTGCTGCTCGGGTGAATGCGGCAGCTACGATCGCGGTGATCTCTTGTTGCTGCCTTTGAGTGAAACCTTCAGCCATCGCTGGTACGGGCGTATGTGTCAGGCGCTCAGGGGGTGTCGGCGGTGACGAGTCTCTACGGGGTGTACGATAGCCTCCTGGTTCGCTTGGGAGGACGACCGACGATGTCGAGACTGTCGGTGATGATGGTGCACGGGGAGGTCGAGGCGCCCAACGAGTTCGCTCGCCGGAAGACGGGTCAGTCGAGTACCAGGCGTGCCTAGTGTCGCTTCACCAGAGATTATGGGTGACGTGGTTTCTGTCGTCCGCTACGTACGATTGGCGTTCCGCGTCGTAGCGTGAAGAAGAGGGGAAAGCCCGCTGTTGTTCCTCGGTGAGATCTATCTTGACTACGTCGGGGGGGGAACAGGTAGGGGCTGGTTGTCCGGATGTATGTTACGCTGACGAAGGACAGGTTCGTCGGCGAGTTTGATGACCAAACGGAAGGAGGCGACCAAGATCACAATTGACAACGACGTCGACGACTGTACACGGTGTGTTACCCACGTCCAGGTCAGATGGTTCCTCCACCAAAGAGAAAGACGGAGGGCCAGGGTGGGAGAGGGTTTCCCGATTAGGACGTCAGGTCCTTCAAGGTCGAGTAGGCGCCCGAATGCGGTAAGAGTCGGGGAAAGTCGGATTACTTAATACACGAACGTTCGAAAACGCCCGGGCAGGGTTGAGGGTTGTCGTTCAGGGGGTTTACACGTCAAGTCCGTCGAGGGGAGCGCTCCTCTAGACCGAGTGAAGGCGAGTCGGCAGCGACAACGTATGCTGGGGATGAGCCTGGGTGGCGGTTCTGCTTTTATGTTAGGCGGGAGTCCGGGAGACGACTCGGACCGGGCAGGCCTCGGCTGACTGTTCTCTGGGACGTGCTATACTCGAGCGTAGACTCGGGACACGCTTACTCAGGCTAGGTCGTCGCGGAGGTAAGAGGATTAATACAAGTCTGAACTAATACAAGGGGGACGAGTCTCACCTAGGTCGTCACGGAGGTAAGAGGAAAAGCAGAACAAGGAGTTCATGCGATTCCTGAGACCTTATATAGCAACGACCGTGAGACTATGTTACCTAACATTACATAACAAGTGGGAATGGAACGAATGAAGGCAGTGTGGGAATGATTGTGTAAGATGGGTAAATATAATGAAAAGGACGGATATAATAAAGGAAATGGTAAAAGGGAAAATAAAGGAAAAGGTGAAAGTTCAGGTTCTAACATAAAGTAGGAGAAAGGTGATGATGAAAAATAACACCAAGCCATGTAATATGTGAGCGAGGCCGAATGTGGATAGAAGGGGACAATGTAAGGGATGGTTGGCATTCGGGTTGAGTAATGAATGACAAAAGTTGATTTGGTACATTGGGGGTGAAATGAATAAGTTCAATGGAATCAGGGTCTATAGAGAGCCCTAATTGTTGAAGTTGAAGAGAAAGAAAGCGAAATTGGTTTTTAAGGCGAATAAGATTAGTGCACATACTCAGAGAGCGTGCTGTGAGAAGATGATCGTCCATATAGGCAAAAAGAGGACATTTGGGAGGGAATTGATGTTGATAGGCCTCAATGGCTGGGGCTGCCACAAAAATAGAAATAAGGGGAGAAAGAGGTGAACCTTGAGGAACACTGTGGTTCGGTTTGATGAAAATTTCAGAAGAAAAAGAATTGGAGTGAAGGGAAATAGGCTGATCGCAAATCCAATGCGACAGGCAGTGAATAATGTTGGGGGGAACTCGGGAGCGAGTTAAGCGATCGATGAGAAGGGGATGAGAAATGTTATCAAAAAACCCCTGAATGTCAATAGTAAGGGCAGAAGTAAGGAGTCAACATTTGCGGGGCTCTGTTGGGCCCAAGCCAGGTCTATCCGTGAGAGGGGAAATAATAAAAGGAGCAAAATTATTAAAATGTAAAAGGTTGTAACACACGGTGAGGGGGGACAAAGCCTTCCAGCAACCATGCTGAGATGAAGGAATAAGAGAGTGTTGTTCGAAAAAGGGTTGAAGGTAATTAAATAGAATGTGTTCAAAAAGTTTGCCCATTGTATTGACAAGAGTAATAGGGTGAAAAGAACGAGGGAGAGAGAAACCGGTTTGTTTGGGTTTTGGAATGAATGTAACGATGGACTGTTTAAACAAAGATGAGAAGAAGCCAAAGGAAAGGCAAAGGAAAAACAATTGAATGAAGAATGCAGTTTCAAATTGAATGAAAAGTTTAAGGTGCAGATAGGAAAGTGAATTAACACCTGGAGAAGAATTGTCATCCGTGCCACTGAGGGCTCAGAGGAGTTCATCTATCAAAATCAGTTCAATATCCAAATGGGGAGGGAGCATATAGTTATCGTGATATCCTGCCGGGAGAGGGGGGAAATAAGTCACGTGAAAAAGCTCAGATTTTTCATCTTCATGCAGAGTATATCGCCCATCAGGGAGTTTGAGGGCACTGATAGGATGTCGGCAATGCACCATGCCAAGAAATTGGCAATACCAGATTGTACAATAGTTGGCATTGTGTAGCAAAGCTCCAAAATACGCTGACTTAGTGCAAGTGAGACTCATACAAAGGTTGTGTTGATTTCAGGGGGATGGATTGGCGTGCACGGCTCGATAGTCATGTTGGCACTGCTCAGACCACCAGGAGTATGGGCCAAAATAGGAACAAGGTTTACATTTCTGCAGGAAACGAGCAGTGAAAAGAGAGAATGAATTATGAAAATCTGTGAGCTTGTGCTCTAGCAGGTCAGGGCTGCTAACTCCTGAGAGAGAATAAGTGATTGAGAAATAGAAGGGGAAATGTCTGAAGAACATAGGACCAGGTCCAAAGTGGATGAGCCATGCGCATGAAAATAAGTTGGAGTATCAGGGGGGTTGCATATGATTAAAGAGCTGGAATCAATCCAGTTTAAAAAGGGAACTGAAGTGGGAAAAAAATTGTGGTTTGAATGCAATGACCACTGATCAGCATGGCAATTGAAATCACTAACAAAAATATGGGAATTGTGTGAAGAAATCTGAGGGAAAGGGTTTTCAAATGAGTGCATAGAAGGGGGATTATAAACATTCCAGATATATAGAGGGGGGAAGGAGGTGCCACGATTAATAGAAATGACCACCTGAATCTGCATGCACAAAAGATGGGGAAGGGCTTGACAAAGGTGGGAAATGCATGGGTGAATGAAGATTGCTGTTAGGCGGTGTAGAGCCGTGACGATCATCCCATCACCGCCAATCGATTCAGAAGCGTTCGAGAACCGATTCTGACGCGTACTAATCAGTACCGGACGGAACCTGATCAGTCCGGTTTCGAATCAGAACCTCACGATCGCGTCAGCAACACGTTATGAGATCTCCGAAGGCAGACCGGAATGTACCAGAGATCTTAACTGGATGATCAGGGATGCGGTCACATGGAGCATACAGCCAAGATGCATACCGGACTGCTGTCCGATGATGGGAGCCACATACCGATTGGACGATCTGAGTACTGGTGGAGCTCCGGTATGGTCGGACGCAATGTGGACGTTTTTCCTCCTTATGATTTATGTTTTCCCTATGTTCTTCTGATTTCTATGTTTTCTAAGCGCGCCTCTATGACCTATGACTGTTCCTTTCGACTCCTCTATGTTTCAACTGATATGCACATTATGCCTGTATGGAAATTATTAACTGTAGATAGATCTTTGGACTTAGTACAAATAGGCATCCCATGTCGTAGGTAGAGAGGAAGTTAGTTCTACCACAGAGTGTCCCTCAGACAGGGTACTTGAGTGCGATTCGCCTTAGTTCTCGTAAACTTCATAGTTGTCCCATCTTAGTCTTTGTCTCTTGTGTCTCGAAACCATCTCTCATCTCTTGCTCTTTACTTCGAACCTTGACGTCACAGTATTCACATCGTACCGGTGTCGGATATCTGCGCATTCCGCCTCCGTACCAGTCCAGTGTATACTTGACCGGAGTTTCCGACCTAAGTTTTGATATTGACACGTACCAGCGTGTACCGAGCCATACCAACATGTACTGGTATGTCAATTGATCATACTGCAGTCAACCCCTAACTTCCCAGAATGCGCGATCACATCCCCAAAAGGACCGCTGATCCCAGACACCCCTAAGTCCAGATCTACAGTGGGAGTCTGGGAGACGACTCGGACTGGGCAGGCCTCGGCTGACTGTCATCTGGGACATGCTATACTCGAGCGGGGACTTGGGACATGCTGTACTCAGGCTAGGTCATCACAGAGGTAAGAGGATTAATACAATGTACTCTACTACAGGAGGGGGATGCAGTCTCACTTAGGTCGTCACGGAGGTAAGAGGAAAAGCAGAACAGGTGTTCAGATGCGATTCCTCTTCCTTATATACAGTGATCACCTCATGAGAACCGGTTGCCTCATTGTCTAAGATTACATAAAGGGAGCGGAATGGAACGAATGAAGGTCATGTGAAAGGAGTGTGGGAAATGATTGAAAAGATGATTAATTATAATGAAAAGGGCAGTTTAAGAGAAAAGAATTGGTAAAAGGAAAATAAAAGAGAGGATGAGAGTTCGAGTTCTAACAATTGTGCATCAAGGAAGGTTAGAAGAAAAGGAAGGTGGAAGAAAAATGACAAAGGGATCGGTGTTTGTAGTTACGTAGCCATGGTCACCTTTGGGATTGGATTTGGAAGGAATAATAGTAGAAATGACTGGAATTTCCTGCAGACAAATAACATCTGGACAGGCTGAGCCACGTTGATATAATTGGCAGAATAAAATGTCTGTGGTGGGTTGAGAATTGTGAACGTTAAAGGATAAAAAGGATAACTTGTCTGTCATGATTAGTAAGGAGATCAATAGTTTCATCGAGCAGGACAGTCTGTGGACCGTGCACTGTGGTTGCCCTGGCAGTTAATGCAATGCGTGAAATGGTCGCACTGCAGGTTGTTAGTAGTGGTACAAGGGGCACATTTAGCAATGTGCACAGTGGTACAATGTGGTTCAGAACAGATTGCTGTTAGAACCTGAACTTTCACCTTTTTTCCTTTATTTTCCCTTTTACCATTTCCTTTATTATATTCGTCCTTTTCATTATATTTACCCATCTTACACAATCATTCTAACACTACCTTCATTCGTTCCATTCCCACTCGTTATGTAATGTTAGGTAATATAGTCTCACGGTCGTCGCTATATAAGGTCTCAGGAATCGCATGAACTCCTTGTTCTGCTTTTCCTCTTACCTCCGCGACGACCTAGGTGAGACTCGTCCCCCTTGTATTAGTTTAGACTTGTATTAATCCTCTTACCTCCGCGACGACCTAGCCTGAGTAAGCGTGTCCCGAGTCTACGCTCGAGTATAGCACGTCCCAGACGACAGTCAGCCGAGGCCTGCCCAGTTCGAGTCGTCTCCCGGACTCCCGCCTAACATAAAAGCAGAACCTCACCCAGGCTCATCCCCAGCGTACGTCGTCGCTGTCGACTCGCCTTCACTCAGTCTAGAGGAGCGCTCCCCTCGACGGACTCGACGTGTAAACCCCCTAAACGACAACCCTTAACCCTGCCCGGACGTTTCCGAACGTTCGTGTATTACATAAACCTACACCCGACCTTTTCCGACCCTGGCTCTCCGCCTCTCCATCTGGTGGAGGAACCATCTGACCTGGACGTGGGTAACACACCGTGTACAGTCGTCGACGTCGTTGTCGATTGTGATCTCGGCCGCCTCCTTCCGTTTGGTCATCAACTTCGCTGACGAACCCGCTCAACGTTGGCGTAACCCCGGATCGAACACGCAACCGATCCCTGTCCCACCGCCAACGTCAAGATAGATCTCACCGACGAACAGCGACGGGCCCTTCCTGCCTCAGCCCGTTGGGATCCAGATCGACCAGGCTACGTCGCGACCAATAACAGCGGCGTCACTCACGACATCTGGTGGAGTGAAATCCGGCACGGCTGGTATTCGTCAGACGAACGAGGAAGGAGAGCAAGGTGGCCCCCAGCCGCTCCGTCGTCACCTGCACCGTCAACGTCTACGGTCAACCTACCACCGACCCCAGGTCCTTACCGCGAAACCAACAGAGACCCCTCGCCGCCAACTCCTCCAGAACCTTCGACACCCGCACCCGAACCTACGATGTCAACAGAAGGTTTCAGCCCACAGCAAATGGCGCAGATCGCGGCCATCGTTGCGAATGCCTTCGCCCATCAGGCGAACAACGCCCCAGCACCGGTCGCGGCCGCTAACCCCCCGACCCTCAACATAGATGTCGCCCGACCACGTGAATTCACTGGTGGCGATGACTACCTCGACTTCAGACGTGAAGTCCTTCTTTTTGTATCCGCGAACCCGAACCGATACCCTACGTCGGAGAGTAAAATCTATGTAGCTCTCTCCTACCTGAAGGGTGGTAATGCGGCGACGTGGGCGCAGAACTACGTCGAGGAGTCGACAACGTCGGGAATCGTCACCTTCACCGACAGCTGGGAGAGATTCCAGGAACGACTCGACGCCTCGTTCGACGACCCGAATCGCAAAGAGGCCGCGCTGAAGGAATTCCGGGAGAAGGTTCAGAAGGACCTCACCGCCGACAAGTTTTTCCAGCAGCTCGACGTCATCATCAAGCGTGCGGAACTGAAGGACGACGGTATTATCTGTGATCGTCTCAAACGTGCGATGAACATCGAAGTAGTGCGAGGAGTCCTGAGATCGACGCCGGTCCCGACAAAATACGAGGACTGGAAAAACAAGGCTATCGAGATCGATCGCGGCGAACAACAGATCCGCGCAATCCAAAGAGGCCGCCCATTTATACCCCAGCCTCGCCCGCAACAACAAGGACCCCCGGCTCGCCGTCAGGTAGCGGCCCCTCACGTCGACAGACGCGACGCGACCGGCGTCACTTTCGGAGGCGCGGGACAACCGATGGACGTCTCCATGAACGAGGCGCAACGACGACGCGCGTGCTGGATCTGCGGCGGGCTAGGCCATTTCAAGGACAAGTGCCCGCAGGGGAAGCCGATCATCCAGCGCATGCTGGAACTAATGGCACCAGGCGAACGCCGTATCCTAGCGGACGAGCTCGGCGCGATGAAGGAATCGGCCTTCGAGGAAGTCGTAGACACTCGGAGATCGACGGTGGAGGACTATGTGGAGGAAGGAGAGAATGACGAAGAGGTCGTCGACTCGCAGGGTTTTGCGAGTGGTCAGGCGTAGCCATCGGGGCGACTGACCAGGAAGAACAAGGGACTTTGAATCCGGACTCGTTAAAATATAACCAACCGTCTGTACAACACGTAGATGCGAACGACGTCGATGGTTTTCCGGAGTATGAAGTCCCCACCGGTGTGAAAAGAAGTGAAGGATACGAGCAGTTGTTCATGAGAGGAACTGGCGGACGCCAGCTGGACCTTCTCCTGAACGTCGGACACAGTGTGAAAGGTGAAGTGAGGGAGGTAGACGCTCACGCACTCGTGGACTCGGGATGTACAGGATCGTGCATCGACGTGAGGTTCGTCGAACGGTATGGGCTAGAGACGAAGCGGTATATCCGACCCCTTGCAGTGCTCAATGCCGACGGCACGCACAACGAAGCTGGGTTGATCGAGGAATACGTTGACGTTGAACTCACGATCGGTCATCATAAGGAACAGATCGTCCTGGCAGTAACCTCATTGGCGTCCTCTAACATCTTCCTGGGGTACGACTGGCTTCGACGACACAATCCAGAGGTCAACTGGAAGACGGGGACACTCGACTTTACTCGCTGTCCAGGTGAATGCGTGGTAGAGAAGGACGATGAGGAAGGTATGCGGAGGGTGTGGAGAGCAGCAGAGGAGACGAGGAGGGTGAGAGAGGTGCGAATGGACAAGGAGTCCTGGCCCGCATACCTCAACGACTACGCCGACGTCTTTAGCGAAAAAGGCTTCGAAAAGCTACCGGAACACCGACCGTGGGACCACGTCATCGACTTGAAGCCCGACTTCAAACCAAGTGACTGTAAAATCTACCCGCTCACGCCAACAGAGCAACAGTCACTCAAGGACTTCCTCGATGAAAACTTGAAGTCGGGTCGCATTCGACGGTCGATATCGCCCATGGCGTCGCCCTTCTTCTTCATTAAGAAGGCCGACAAATCGCTACGCCCGATCCAGGATTACCGTAAGCTCAATGACGGTACGATCAAGAACAAGTATCCCCTCCCTCTCATTGACGAACTCGTCGACAAGGTCAAGAAAGCGAAGTACATCACTAAGCTTGACCTTCGCTGGGGGTACTACAATATCCGGATCCGCGAGGGTGACGAATGGAAAGCAGCGTTTCGCACAAACATGGGCCTCTTCGAACCGACGGTCATGTTCTTTGGTCTCTGCAACGCCCCGGCAACGTTCCAGGCTTTTGTCAATCACATCTTCAAGGAACTGATTTACGCTAACCTGATCATCGTATACCTCGACGACATATTGATCCTCTCGGAGACCATTGAGGAACATATAGACACGTCGAGGCGCGTCCTTCAGATCCTGCGAGAGAATGGCCTGTACCTGAAGCCGGAGAAGTGCGAATTTGACGCCAAGGTCGTCAAATACCTCGGCCACATCATCGGTAATGGCGAGATCAAGGCTGACCCAGCAAAGACGGAGGCGATTGCGAACTGGCCGGTCCCACGAAACCTGAAACAGCTACAACAATTCCTCGGCATGGGTAATTGGCTACGACGGTTCATCAAGGACTACAGTAAGGTGGTCCATCCGCTGACGTCGTTAACGGGCAAGAAGGACTGGGTATGGGAGACCGAACAGCAGGAAGCGTTCGAGGAGCTGAGACGACGTCTCTGCTCACCTCCAGTCCTAGCCATCGCCAACGACGAGGGTCCTTTCCGCGTAGAAGCGGACTCGTCAAACTTTGCGCTCGGCGGTGTGTTGTTGCAAAAACAGGAAGGGAAGTGGAGGGTGATTGCCTATAGGTCAGAAGCGCTCCTACCCGCTGAACGAAACTACGAGATCTACGACAAGGAGATGCTCGCGATCGTTTCGGCGCTCAAGGAATGGCGACAATACCTCCTCGGCGCTCGCCACACGATCGAAATCTGGTCCGACCACGCTAACCTCACCTACTTCAGGTCAGCACAGAAACTGAGCTATCGACAAGCTCGCTGGCGGACCGAACTCGAAGAATTCGACTTCCACCTCGAGCACAAGTCGGGGAAGACGATGGGCAAGGCGGACTTACTGTCGCGCAAAGCAGGCTATGATGAGGGAAAGGACGACAACGATGACGTCGTGTTCATCAAGGACAAATGGCTGAATCGTGGAGTGGTGAGGACGTCGCGTGAGGAAGTGTTGGAACGAGTGGGTGACGCGCAGAGGGCGCAGGACGAGTCGGAGAGACCGACGGGAATGGTGAAGGCCGACGGGTTGTGGCGGATGAAGGGAAAGGTGTACGTGCCGTCAACGATGAAGGAAGCGGTCTTACGGGAATGCCACGACTCGACCCTGGCAGGACATCCCGGATCGTCAAAGACGGTCGAACTGGTACGTCGAGACTTCTGGTGGGCGTCGATGTTCTCCGATGTCCGAGCATACGTCCGAGGATGTGACCGCTGCCAACGAACGAAGGCTCTGAGGGCATCAAGGTCAAGGCCACTTCATCCAAACGCGGTCCCTGAAGGTCCCTGGGAAATTGTCACGGTCGACCTCATCGGAGAACTCCCGGACTCCAAGGGGCACAACGCAATCTGCGTCTTCGTCGATAGGTTCTCGAAACAGATGCACGCGATTCCGACGACAACGAGGCTGTCAGCAGAAGGCATGGCCCAGCTGTACCGAGACCACGTCTTCCGCCTCCACGGCTTGCCGAGGAAGATCATCCATGACCGAGGCACGCAGTTCGACGCATCAATGATGAAGGAACTGTACAAACTCCTACACATCGAAGGCAACCCGTCGACGGCGTATCACCCACAGACAGATGGTCAGACAGAACGCGTTAACCAAGAACTCGAACAGTATCTTAGACTCTTCGTGAACCATCGCCAATCGGACTGGAAAGACTGGCTCCCCCTCGCAGAGTTTGCGTACAATAACCGCGAACATTCGGCGACGAAGATGTCCCCTTTCTACGCGAATACAGGACGTCACCCCTTGAGCTTTGACACGACACGAACCTCGTCTGCCAACATGTCGGCGGAAGAATTCGCGAAGCACATAAAGGAGACTCATCGTGTCGCGAAGGACAACCTGGTCAAAGCGGCAGACGACATGAAACGCTACCACGACCGGACGGCAGGAGCTTCGGTGGAGTACAAGGCTGGCGATAAGGTCTTCCTCGATGGACGAAATATCAGCACAGATTCACCCACGAAGAAACTCGCCGACAAATGGTACGGTCCCTTTGACATCGTCGACAAGGTAGGAGCGAGCGCGTACAAGCTCAAACTCCCGAAACGATGGAAAAAGGTCCACCCTGTCTTCAACGAAACCCTGTTGAAACCCGCCGTCGAACCGTCCTTTGAAAGCCAGAAGCAACCGCCGCCGCCGCCGCCAGACATCATCGACAACGAGGAAGAATACGAACTCGAGGAAGTCCTAGACTCACGTCTGCACCGAGGGAAACTACAGTACCTTGTCAAGTGGGTCGGCTACAATGAACCTACTTGGCAACCTGAGACGGACTTCGGCGAAAACGCAAAGGAAGCGATCGCTGAGTTCTACCTCAAACATCCCGGTGCACCTCGGAAACTCGACATCCCTCGTCAACGACTCTGTCCGCTCTTCGTCGACACCGAACCGGACGACCGCGATCATGGTTGGTCGGGACGCCCAACCTTGAAGGGGGGGTAATGTTAGAACCTGAACTTTCACCTTTTTTCCTTTATTTTCCCTTTTACCATTTCCTTTATTATATTCGTCCTTTTCATTATATTTACCCATCTTACACAATCATTCTAACACTACCTTCATTCGTTCCATTCCCACTCGTTATGTAATGTTAGGTAATATAGTCTCACGGTCGTCGCTATATAAGGTCTCAGGAATCGCATGAACTCCTTGTTCTGCTTTTCCTCTTACCTCCGCGACGACCTAGGTGAGACTCGTCCCCCTTGTATTAGTTTAGACTTGTATTAATCCTCTTACCTCCGCGACGACCTAGCCTGAGTAAGCGTGTCCCGAGTCTACGCTCGAGTATAGCACGTCCCAGACGACAGTCAGCCGAGGCCTGCCCAGTTCGAGTCGTCTCCCGGACTCCCGCCTAACAATTGCACATCGTGCGACTGAACGACATTTTGATGCAAGATGTCCCAAGTGATGGCAATTATTGCATTGGTTGATAGTGGGGCGGGCCTTCATTTCCTCGAGATGACGGATGACACTGAACACTGGAACAGAACAGTTATTGTGCAAAAAGAAATGATCAAAACAAAGGCAGTCGTTGTCTTTGAGAATGACAGAGACATTACAGAAATCATGTTCGTTCAATCTCTCGATTGACAACATGAATCTGGGTGGGAACAAGAATTCTTTTCCCTCGAATTGGGGGAGCAAAGAAATTTCATCGTGAAGGTCCTTTTCTGAATAAAGGAGCTTGGTGTTTTTGTCGAACACTGGTACACCTGGAATTACCATTTTGAATTGCGGAGAAGGGGTAAATGCCTTTGCGCCATTGATATTGATAATTTGGTTGAGCTGATTAACGAGAGTACTGTATTGGGCGTCAAAATCTGAACAAATGTTAGTGAACGCGACGAGAAGATTGCTGTTAGAGGTATATTCGACATTAAGCACGACGAGATGCTTAAATAGGGGGTTACCCTTAAGCCCTGCACAAACTGAATTTTTAATGGAGAGAGGAAGAGGTCGAACCGCTAGATCACCTGGAAGGGCAAAATAGACACGTCGAATGTTACGGACGCAGGTGTTAACAGAACCGTTAGTTCAGTTAATAGGGATAGTTGATATTTCCCTGTCAGGGTTCTGCTCCATTACGCGTACTACCTTCGTGGGGGTCGTTTTCAGCTTTTTCTGAGCTGCTCGTGCGTATGTGACCGTGGTGAAGCCGTCAGGAACTGTGCCAGTTGATTCAACTGGGGGATAGTAAATTTTGGTTGGTGTTTCAGATCGCGGGGCGTTGTGAGCCGAATGAGCGTATCCGTCGGGCGCGTATATGGTACCATCCAAAGTCATGCGATATCCTGACCCTGGAATGCGGGTCTTGGCAACGGCAGTGGCATATTCTGTCTTCCCATTCTTGGGAGTCTGGACGCGTTGCTTAATAACCGGAGGAGGAGGTGGGAACCTAGGATCATGAACGAAACGAACACCGACAGGGTCTTTGAGCGTTTTTCCTGTTTGATTATTAATAGTGTTAGAGGGCAAAACGGAAGGTTTGTTAGCAGAAGAGAAAGATAAAGATGCGGCCTGTTTTTCAAGTTTGTCAGTTTTTTCGATAAGAGAAGAAACCATAGCTGTTAGAGAAGAAATAGAACAGTTCATAGAAGAAAGGTCATCGGCGATTTGGCGCTCGCGCAACATAGCTGCGGACTGAAAAACGTCCTCAAAAACATGCTTATTGTCCAGGGAATGAATGCGGTATGTGGATTGGAACGAGTTAAGAGCGTCGTTCGCCTCATTCGCTTGACTTGTCTCGTCATCTAACATGTTAGATTTGGTGATCCATGAAACGAGAGTGCTGCCAATATTGGCCAATGCCACGGCGGCGTGCGTGGGGTCTTCATACCAAGGGGTCTCTGACTTCCACATTGGTTGCGTGATCGAGGTTTGAATAGATGCAATCGATTCCTTCGTGAGGTCTCGGAAACTCTCGTTGACACGGGTAAGAACGACCGGGTCTTCTTGATCGATATCGATATCGCCCATCAGTTCGTCATCGACTTGAGGGGCCTGGCTAGCTGGTTTGTCCGAGACGTAGAGGTCGTCCTCCTCCATATTCTCGTGAATTGTGTCGGGATGAGGGCGCGCCAAGTGTTCCTCCTCTGAATTGGAACACTTAAGAGAAGTTTGAGAAGTTTGAGATTCGACTTCTGGGGTAGGAGGCAAGTCGCCTTGTTTACGAAGCGCGGCGGCGTGTCTATCCGCATCGGTGTCGGGTGACCATGCTGCACGATTCCTGTCGACTAGAGCGCAGACTTCGTCCTTGTGGTTGTAGGTCTTATCGCGACCACAAGTAAGACAGAGATTGGCTTGGCCTGTCGCACATTTACGACTATGCGACGGCAGTTCGTATTTGCATTCACCGCACTTAGTGGGGTCTTTAAGTGCGCCAAGAGACCGAAGCGACTTGGTTTTATGTAGAAACTGCGACGGTTTAACGTTGGAGGACGTATCCATCGCGAAGAGAGCAGAGTATGTTGCAAGCGAGCTTTCCCACGGTTAGATGATGGGAGTAGAAGACAAGTGAATCACTGCCTCAGTGCCTGGACAACAAGTCATTAATATTTGCTACTATATTCATACTCCACGAAAACGAAGGTTGTAGATAAAACACATGCTCAGTTGCTCCTTTACATTTTGCGAAGCCTCAGTGACATGAACCAAGTCATGGAATGATTCATACTATCATAGTTCGAATTTCTCCGTATTCGGGTGTCTCTGAGATGGCAGCGCAACGACGCAAAGACCGTGAATTTATGGTGAGTGACTGCACACTGAGAACATCGGACTTTCATGACTGAAAGCCGACTTACTGGACAAACGCGCATAGCTATGCAAATAGGTGGACACGAAAAGTTAGGCATAGACAATCAAAATCCAGACCAGGACGCTGGGGTTCCGATTTCTGTATCCAATTCTGCCGAAACTAGGTAAATAGCAAAGTGTCTCTGGATGAGCCGCTTCAACTGGTGAGTCTATCAGCCTTGTTTATCACTCTCGCTTACACAAGACCAACACTCGGGTTGGACACATTTTGCACTGCATTCGTCTGGATATATCAGCGATTTATTGACTTGCAAGTCTGGAACAAGAAAGTATCACGCCGGACTCGGAGGAACCTACCTCGGAGTTATATTCACCCTTTATGATCATGGCGCCAGCCCCCACGGAGCGCGCTGTGTACAAACTCCACCGAACCCATCTGGGAGGCGATCAGACTGTCTGGCATTTCGTGTGATTATGACTTGCTCCCTTAGGCTCAGACCCGCTTTGTGGTATGTATGTTTCAGTAAAACAAAATTTCACAGTGCGGGTGAGAGAAGCAAGAGTATTGGAATGTAAAGGCGGTCTCTATTCTTTCTGTCAACTTTTTTTACTGACTCCTATACTTCCCTTCGCGAACAAAATGCGAATCATGATCTGGATCTTTGATGCGTCAATGGGGGATAGAGCGTGGCCTATTTTTCTTTTTGCCGTATTCGTCTGTGGATAACTGATCATGCCAGGAAGACTGTGCCAGGCCCGAGCGAGTTAGGATGCTATCGTCTTCTTCCCCATAAGAATCAACTTCCGTCAGGCCGGCACAAGGTATCCTGTTCATTACCATCATCACAGGCTTGTCTTCCGACCTCAAACAATACTCAGCTACTCACAGTGACTCGAACAAGATCAGACGGGGCATCAAGATTCTATACACAGCTATCCATTTTTTGCAACTTGACTCTCATACTCATGGTACACGCCGATGATTGAACACCGGGAGATCAGCTATAATTATCTCCTGCTCGTTATTATCCTCGGCCCTGTTGCCCTTTCGTAGCGATGCTCTCAAGCCCCTTCTTGTCCGTTCTACATGCTCACTCCGAACGAGATGCAGTTTGCAAGGGTTTTTTTCTTGCTAGTCGTTCTCACAACATATGCCTCTAGTCAAGCATTTCATACTGTAAGCCTTCTTTATGCCACATATTCCAAAGAATTTTACTCACGATCGTGTCTTTGCAGGTCACAGTCGGTGTTAAAGGAAGTTTTTACGACCCTCCAACAACAAATGCTCTAGAAGGCGACATTATCACCTTTGTTTTCGGAGGAGTGTGCGTTGTATTGTTTTATCGGAGCAAATCCCCTAACTTATTATAATCGTTACGAAAGGATACACGGGGTTACCCAGTCATCGTTCGCGCAGCCCTGCTCTCCTCTTTCAGGTGGCTTCAGTAGCGGACTTCTGGGGACGAACGGGAGTACCACCATAGCGGCGCCGACTTGGGATCTCGTAATCTCGAATGCCTCAGAACGTAAGCAAACTCCATCATACCTCCCTCTTACTGCAATCCGAACCTTTCCTTTCAAGCGATATGGTTTTTCTGCCAAGCCACACAACCAGAATCTCATTGTGCTGCTGGGATGGTTGGGTGAGTTAAAATCTAATTTCAACGTCTTCGACACGGTCACTAAATAAGCCTCCTAGAGCAATAAATGCACCTGTAGATATGTTTACTCAATTTCAATCATCTGCCAAGGCTGTCACCGGAACTCCTGCTGTGCGTGTATTGAGTAACTCTATGGACGCTTTTCATAACTGACCGACCATATAGCCGACACCGACGGTGATCTTATCTGGCATCGGTGCATTTGCCACCGCAACTCCGACGACAATTTCACTTTCGAGTCCGTCCGCATCAGCTACTGAAACATCTAGTAAGAAGAGCTTTCCCGTCGGCGCGGTTGCTGGAGGCGCAACAGGGGGAGGCATTGCTGTGGTGATAATTATTGTCCTCCTTGTCCTCCTTCGCCGACAAAAGAAGAAACAGGTGCTTGAAGGACGTCCACATGCCACGGAGAAAGAAAAGCAGTCACCATCTACTCCGCGTTTCAAACGCGAGATCTCAGAGTCTGCTACTGGCTCAGATATGTCTGAGTCTGACTCAGGCAGACTCAATGCACGAGTGCGCCGCCAGCCGAGCTCCAGCGGGTTATCTTCCAACTTGGAGAACTTCGATAGGGGGTCACCGATGCCGTCCTCCAACGCAAACACCGATGCCGTCCTTCTCAAAAACCTCGGAAATCGCAATCATGGGGACGATCAGAACCGCTCTATCCAGAATAGATACGCCAACTCGCAGCGTGCTTCGAATCCAATCACCATGGCCGATGAATTCAACTTGTCGCCGACTCCGCATCCTTATGCGCAGGCCCAATATACCCAACAGACTGCATCTCATCCGACCGAAATAGCACATCGCAGCGCGGCTAATGTTCACGAGATTGCGAAAGAAGTCGCTGCACTTATTGGATCGGGACATCCCATGCCTCCAGGGCTCTACGGACGTCCTACGGCTGATCCTAGCTTGCCTTACAACCACACACCCCGTCAGCTCCCAACTCCAAGACAATTCTTACGAGCGGAGCCTCTGACAGAAGAACCCGAGTCGCCGGGTCTGCCGCGATATGAACGTTGATGGTCTTTTCCCTCCTCTCTACACTTCATATTTATCCTTAGGGTAGTATTATGGCGTCCGCGTTATTTACATTTGTTGATGTGTTATATATACTTATTTGCTAAAGTCAAGCTGGTCCCTCCATTAACTTACTCATATTTTATAGCTTGTCATGAGCCTGCATTCTACGGCATGCACTGATAGCAAATTTCTCAGCCTTTTTTATGTCCATAAGGGAGCTGTGACTCAGTGTGAGCGGCAGTCGATCTCAGGAACCAACCGACCTGAGGCCATTAATAAGTCTGTGAATTGGTCGGTTGGATTCCCGGACTCGCGGCAGAATTCAAAGATGCAGGGCAAAATAAAGATTATCAATACATATTGAAGTACGCTTAGATGAAATACCAAAAAAGCTGGTCTAAATCGCAATAAAAATAAAATATAGCGCATCCATGTCGCGGTATAAGAACATATCAACTGCTGGGCTCATGAGGTATAGACGCGAACGGCGTTCACTTCCCAGTACGCATCCTGGAACTTGTCTGGGTTATTATTGACGACTGCAAAGAGATGCATCAGCTAAGGACGCTCAACAGAGAGATACATTGACACTTACAGTCCTCGCATGTGCCGCCGCATGAAAAGGCACTGCCAGCCCAGTCTCCCTGCATAGATTTCAGTGTAAGTTAATCACAGCCGAGGTGCGAGCCAGCTCAAGGTACATACACAAAATGTGAGGTCAAAGACAATATTGTGGGCGTCGAAATGCTGGGCCCAGTTACAAGTGTCGGTAGGGAACAGCGCCTCAGGCTCGCCCCAGCTATCATTCGGGTTGACCGAGTTTGCGCCGGATTTAATTTCACTAGGCACGGTCGCATCATTACGCGGCCAGAAGTAGACAGCGGCTCCATCTTGGTTTGTACGTTTCAGGACGAACCAACCTCCCTGGACACTATTCAGGGCGCTGCCATATGAGTTTGGCTTCGAGAACGAGTTTCCGCAGCCCGTGTTGCTTCCTGACGTCGCATCGCAGTTCAGCGAGGTTGGCTTTCTGAAAGTCAATGTCAGACAAATGAGCGTAAATGGAAAACGGCCGAGTTTACCCAGTTTGTTTCCTTGATGGCGGCATCGTACATCCTCCTGACGTGTGCAGCGAAGCCAAGTTCTGTGTTCCTGTGTTTACACCCTAGTGCGAGACTAGAGTCAGAATCCGCGTACAACAAGGCTAATGAAAGAGAATGAGAGGCCTCCTACCTCAAGGATATCAATCTCTCCTCCGTATGGCCACTTCCCTGCAGTGACTGTCCAGAAAGCTGGCCAGGTTGCACAACCCTCTGGCATATGCGCGACATCGAGCACGATCACAGCATCCGTATACGTGTTGTGGCTTGTGATCCTTACAGAGTCGCGTCCACGCGCCGTTCCGGCGACTGTCGTCGTAGAGTCTGCGCGCATTACGAACGTATGATCCGTTGCTTTAAAAATCAGGATTCAGTGGAGGTATTTTAATCGGAAAGGCGGCAAGCCAACGCTAACCATATGACAAATTCTTGGATTGAGCGGTCTGTTGGTCAACGTAGTTCACGCGGCCATGCGTCGGGTCATCGAACGTCTCCCAATTGAAGCCCGAGAAGAAGTCCTTCCCGACGAAGTTGTCTTTCAGATTAAACTGTCCCAGCACAGAGGGCGCAAGGAAAGGCAGGAGGAAAAGGAAGCTGGGGGAAGAAGCAAGCATATCTACAAAGTAGGGTGGGTTGTCGGCGGCCTGAAGTTGTCAGTACTGATGTACTTTTACTCTGGTATAGAAGGCGGTCCCTAAGAGGTCGCCAGTTGAGACTCATGAGGAATCGCGCTGAAGGCAAAGGGCCGAGAAATAGCAAGTATGTGAGGTCAATAGAGAATCTCGGATGAAAATTGGCAACACGAGCGCAAACGCAATATACGACCACATTCTGAGCGACGGACGTCGTGAGTCCGAAGGCATATTTGCTCTGAAGTACGCCATAAGTGGAGGACAGCAAGCAAAGGCAAGCAAAGACAACAGACGGAGTGCGCGAGCTGCCAGATTATGTATAGCGTGTACGGGCGGACCTGCTGGACATTGCACACAAAGGCATACCGTAATCCTAGAATGCTAAGTCCATCTCAGCTCAGCCGAGCTTCCTCCGGCGCGGGATACCAACAAGAATACCTGAAACTCAGGAGTGCAGGCCGGGTAGGATCCGTTGAGAAGGCGATCTCAAGAACTCAAATTTTCACTAGACACGGATAGGTTCTGGTTCAACCTTCTCCACGAGTTACTTCTGGAAATACTACGAGTGTAATCTTTTCCTTGCACACGAGCAAAAGGGAAAAGCATACGTGAACTGAGAGGGGAAGAAGCTTTGTGCACGCGTTTGCTCACCTCATATGCGAGGTGATCTCAAGGAGTCCTCGGTCTTATACCGATCTGCCCGGGCCCTGCTCCGAGCCTCCTATCTGAGCCGCAAAGTCGACCCGAATATATATGGGCGTCGAGTCATCGCCGAGGTGAAATTATTTGCGTCCTCGCCGAGCTTGTGCGTGATTGGACAGGGAGATGCGAAACTCTCGAAGACGCGCACAAGTCTCTCACGCTCGCCATACAATGTAGCAGCCCTCTCAGCAAAGACGTCCAGCATGCACACAAAGACATAGCCTGGGATGCAACCGTTCAAAGAAGATGCTCTGTTTCAATAATACAATTAGTCGTGAGATAGTTCATGAAAGAGAGGGGCTAGGCAAACAACGAGAACGCAGGTCTGCAGAAATACATAGCACACATCGCATAAACTTCCAACTCGTTTGCTCTAGTCATCCTCGAAACCATTTTCGAACAGATAGTTCGCAGCCATCTCCTCATTCTTGTCGCACGCGAAGTACGCTTCCAATACTACCTGGCGCGGGAAGCCGAGGGCCTCAAGCTGAGAAAGATGAGCCCGTGGCTAGAAAGAAACAAATGAAAATCAACATACTCTTTCTATGGCCGCTCGTTCCTCCGGCGTGACTTGCAGGACATGTGCGCCAGGTGGTATAGCGCCCTCGCCGCCCTCGCCTTCCTCAAGCCCACCTTCGCCACCCATCGCACCCAGAAACTGAAGCAGTGCATCAGGGTTCTGTTCGAGGTACTGGGCGAGGTTCGGATTTGACTGTGCGATCTGTTGAATCATAGGCTGCAGAAGCGCCGGGTTTTGCATCACTAAATTGCGAAGTTGCCCGAGTTGGGGCTCGCCACCGAGACTCTCAAGCCCTGCCGCAGTTGGTCCCATACCGGCTGCACCGGCAGGAAGACCTCCACCGCCCTGTTGCTGCTGCTGCTGCTGCTGCTGAGCGAGCTACGAATGTCTTTAGTATGCATCGCGAGAAATAGGCTAGGGACAACTTACCTGGAATAGGTTCTGAGGTGCGGCTGGCTGTGCAGCGGGGGTCGCTGCTGGTCGGGCCGGTGCAAGTGCAGAAGCAGGTTGAGCAGCTGGAGCCGGAGTAGCTCCAGTTGCAGCTTGCAGAGGAGGCACCCCAGTTGCAGGAGCAGCGGGAGCAGGAGCAGCCGGAGCCGGAGCAGCAGCCGTAGATGATTCCGCCTCAAGGTGCGCCGGAATGCCCTTCACGCGAAAGTATAGGTGAGTAAATCCATGAAAGTGACAATCTACATCCTTTACTGACATTCATGAGGTATTCAACCGCTCTGTCAGGGTTGTTGAAGCTAGCTTTAAGAGCCTTCATCACCTGTGCCCGCTCGAAGCCCATCTCTATCATATTCTGGATCGTTGCCTGGAGAGCATCACCGGACAAGAATGAGCTCGTGTCACCAAATGCACGATCCTGGGACGCCGTAGCCGCAGGCGCTGGAGTTGATGGAGCCGCGGTGGGTGTTGCTGGAGCGGGTGCAGGAACAGCGGGTGCAGAGGTAGCAGGTACGGGCGCGGGCGTTGGTTCCGGGGCCTTCGCTGCTGTTGTCGATGGTGGAGCGGCAACCGGCGGTGCAGCCTTGGGCTAAAAGTTGACGTTATGAAATGATTTTAAGGTACGCTTAGGACGTGGCACACCTTCGAGACCATCAATACAATGAAGTCGGTTTTCTTAATGTTGTAGGACTTAAGCTGTTCCGCATCCTGAAGTATCTTGCCTATATATGCGTCAGATAAAATAATTAAACTCCTAACGCTACCACACCGGAATAGATGAGCTTTTGTAGCTCGACTGCGTGCGAGTGCTCCTCAAATATTCTCTGCTTGAGTTTGGCGACTGTGTCCTCCTCCTCCACACCATCGATCTACGGAAACATTGTGTGAGAACACGCAATCTTGTCGGCGAATTTGACAATGAGCTGACCTTAAAGACCTTCCCTTGAAGATTTTTGATTGTGAGTTCCATCCCTGCTTGACGTTGTGTCTAAGGAGTTCGTGGTAAGAGGAAGAAAGAGGCTGCTCGTAGCTCAGCGAATCTTAGACGAGACTGACGCGTCTGTGGCGCTTGTGCGACACACCTTCCTTATATGGACTATTACTATTTCGCAGAATATTAATGGCTTCAGACACGCCGACACGGCTAGTTCAGACTTGCTAGCTTGCTACCCGTCGAGCTCGACATGGAACACGAACCCGGAGACGACTTCATACGACGGACAGCGGCATTTATCAGAGACAACGAAGTCAGACTTGCTCAAGCCGGCGTCAGTCGAAGGCGTAAGGCGCAGAGCCTCCCGAGTACTTCTATATTCAATCCGCTTGGATGGGTCGGTCTCGCAGAGGGAAATGCGCCGCAGAGCCCAGTCGTGCTGTCTATAGACACGCATCATCTATTCTACCTACTCATGCGCCTCGAGGCGCTCAGCATCGATGTCGGCACGCTTGATGTCCAAGTCGAGGACCTTTCGCGTCCCCTCAGCTATATACATCTTGGCCTCGACAAGGACAAGTCCGACACACTTTCTATCGCAGAATCTTTTCGCTCGTCTCTCTCTGCCGTTTCTAGACTTTCTCTAGGTGCTGCTTGGTGGGGAAGGACGGACCCTCGTAGTGTCGAGGCCGAGTTGAAGTACATATATAGTGCCTTTACCAAGTTACCTGCACTGTCCGTAGGCGCGCCTGGTCCAAAAGTCATTGCGGAACTCGCTCAGGACCCTCCTTTGGATAGCGCTATCCCGCTCGACTCGTTTAAGATGCTATTGAGCCTGGAATGCACGGATGTCGACCCCCGTGCGTTGCTTGGATGGGATAAGTTAGCGGAATCCCTCAGGAGCCTGACGATAAAGAGAAGCGGCCTGGACGACCCAGCACTTATCTTCCTCGATGCTGTCGTGGACGATCAGCTGAGGAGAGAAGGCGATGCAACGAGGTCAAGGATACGCAAATTGGGACATCGCGAGTCGTCGCGTGTGTTTCATAGCTCAAATTTGCCTGAGACAGTGCAGGAGGAATCCGAGGATGACTTGTCAGAGGAATCGCCATCCTCCTCACCCTTACTATCGCGGTTGTCGCCTCTCAAATGGGCCTTTTTGAAGCATCTCTCACTTGCTGATAACGCGCTCACCGCCTTACCGACCTCCATGCTCCCCGCGCTGACCTCTCTCACCCATCTTGACCTTTCTTCGAACCTCCTCGTATCCATTCCACCTCTTTCTGCACTATACAATCTTATATCTCTCAACCTCTCCGACAACATGATCGACTCCGTTCTGGGTATCTACACAAAGCTAGGACAGGTCCTTGTCCTTAACCTCGCACGCAACCGGCTAGACTCGCTCTGCGGGCTCGAGCGGCTCATGGCATTGGAGCGCGTCGACTTGCGACATAACCTCCTCGACGAGAGTGCCGAGGTAGGCCGGCTCGCCGTGCTCCCGAACATAACAGAGGTGTGGATCGAGGGCAATCCTTTCATAGAGGCGGAAGAGAATTATCGTGTGCGATGCTTTGATCATTTCTGGAAAGAGGGAAAGACAGTTATGCTTGATGGATCATTGCCCGGCTTTTACGAGCGGAGAAACCGTACTGCACCCCCGCCCGAACAGATGTATGCACCTCGCATACCTGTCGCGCCATATTCTCCTCCTTCCCTTCCGGAAGGTGCAGCTGCGACGAGCAAACCACACGCAGGTAGTCCGCTGTTGTCCTCCGGCTCTTCGTCAACCGTACCATCTCCAGCATTGCAACCTGTAGTGACGAAGCCAAGGAAGAAGCGCAACAAACGTATTGTAGCACTGGACGGTGGTGACAGTGACTACCGGAGCAGTGAGGATGGCGGGAGAATAAAGGCGGAATCACGGCAAGGTGCTACTTCGAAGTCTCCACCAGAGACGTCCATGGCCGCCCTGGTCTTGCCTTCGTCGAAGGAGGTGCCCCTCCGGCAGTCGCGACACTCACGCTATCGGACTGAGATTGCTACACCCACCTCTCCGCCTGCCGATGCGCTCTCTTCCACCTCACCGCGCTCGGTTACGGGCAGCTTAGGTCGACATGCAGGAGGAGGGCGACGGAATCGGTTGTCCGCATCTATGTACGAGCCCCCCGATACGGGCGGGCAAGAGCCAGGCATTGGTGTAAATGGCGAGGCGGATGCAACCGCGAAGCAAATGCGCGATGCCGAGCAATTCCGCGCGAAGATCGAGGCGCTGCGCGCTGAGATGGGCGACAATTGGCTGCAGGTTCTGAGTCAGAGCCAGCTCAGATCGGACCAGTCTGTGAAGCGCTAGCACTTGCGCCGTAAGCAGCACATGCTGTCGTGCCATTGGGTTACTTGCTTGAACAGGCCTGTTAGATGTCTGTTTTCTTATAATAATAACGGACTTGTTCGGCCTTATGTACATTTGCTCTGTATTATTCTTGCTATTCGGATCCGTATACCATTCAAGTTATTCATGCTGTGCACGATAATGTGGACGTCGAAAGAACAACGTCGGGAAGTGAATGTCCATTCAAAGAGTGTATTTCGTCGATCCAACCTTGAGCCATAATACACGAATACCCTCCATTAGTAATGAATGTATATAAGACACAAATTATGAAGGCTGAAGAGTCGAAACTGGGAAGAGATGCGACAACGATCAAAACTGAAGGAGCAAAAGTGCAGAGTGAGATAAAGGATAGAGGGGAAAGGGTAACCAGGAGGCGCTAGAGGTATTGATTGGCCATTCTGCAAAAAATATAAATGCAGGAAGGCGTGTAAGGCAGAGATGGGCATGATTCGACACATACATGTACGGGCGTGAACTGATTAAAAGGAGACGAAATCGCAAACGCAACGTATCGCACACATACACATAGCTGAAAGAAAACGTGAACCCGCTCTTGACGGGACATCTGCGGTCCGCTCATGGCTGGCGTTGCTTCTTGACGTTTTGTGAAAGCCATTGAAGGCCCTCGAAGAGACCCTCGCCCGTTGTCGCGCAGCTATTAAGGATTGAGATTATCTATGGCCAGCAGGATGCGAACGAGCAAATGTACGAACCTCGGGTGAACGTACCATGACCGGTCCCGCATGCGGTGCAAACCAAGTTGCTCCGTTACCTCAGCAGGAGACATCGCTGAGGACGAACAAATGAATTCTACTGATGGGCAAGACTGCTTCAGAACACACCTCCTGGTAAATCCTGTTTATTTGCAAACACCAACAACAAGCAATCCTTCATTTCTCTGTCGCTGAGAATGCGGTGTAACTCCTGTCTAGCCTCATCAACTCTTAGCTTATCGTGGCTATCGACGACGAAGACGAGACCCTGAGTGCCTGTATAGTAATGTCTCCACAGTGGCCTAATCTTATCTTGACCACCGACGTCCCAGACATTAAACTTCACGTTCTTGTATGTGACAGTCTCAACGTTGAATCCGACTATAGTCGCACTTAACGGGGCTGTGAAAGATACGTAACAAGTCGAGCCACATACCAGTGGGGATGGTCGTGACGGACTGGTTCAACTTGAGCTTGTATAGAATTGCTGAACGAAGTACCCTGGGTTAATGCTCCCAATCCAAGTCGTAGTTCACGTACTGGTCTTTCCCGCAGCGTCAAGCCCGAGCATCAATAGCCTCATTTCCTTGTTCGAAAAAAGTTTGGCTACATAAGAGTCGCGTTAGGACAGACGAGCGTCAATTAAGCGGCACAGGGACGGACCGAGAGCCTTCGACAAGTTGGCACCCATGTTTGTCTCAGGCGAATTGTTGTAAAGAGCGGCAGGTGGAGGGATGCGCTGACTGGCAGGCTTATGGCGAAGAGTAGAAGCTGGTTGCGGTTGGAAGACGAAAGAGAACGACTCGGAAGGAGTGTGTGTGACGAATAGTCACAGCCATGGGCCTCAAGCACGTGATGTTATATTATATAATATCTACCCACCGCTCGTAGACTACCAACCGCTAAAGGAGCCCGAGAACAATACAAGAGAACGGACGGAGCGTGCTAATAAGGGTGATTCGATACATGTGATGTGAGGATGCGAAACATGGATATGGGTGTAAATTTATGAATGGTATGAAGGTGGTAGGTCAGAGAAGAGGGGCATAGCGTCCGGCGGGCGGTGAAATGAAAAGTACACAAATTTAAGTAGTAAAAGAAAGTTATTGGGACGGAACCATTCCGAAAAGGAGAGTGGTAAGATGCGTTGGCGAAAGAGACCATTTCGAGTATGAGCGAAAAAAGTACAAACATTAAGGATATGACGGACATCATGCTTGGTGCAGAGAGGGTCCGGACAACGAGGTACGAGGTCTCGTCTATGCAAATTGAGCGTGTTAAGCATGATGCTTGTGGCGCGTCCCTGAACAGAGTGATGTATCTTCTTCTCCAGGGATAGCTTCAAAAACGGTCTGATCCTTCGGGTGGGTGTAAGGATAAATGAGGATGGTTCGATGATTGAACAATGACCGCGTAGATTGATGAGATTGGTTTTCCAGTCACGTATCAGGTCGAGTTGTACTCTCGCCGACAGGTTTGGGAGCGATTCAGGGATTGGAACACGGATAGGATTGGAAGCGGCATCTTTGGCCAGCTTATCAGCTTTAGAGTTGCCTAAGACTCCATGGTGTGAAGGGAGCCATTGAATGGTGATATGCGATGTGTTATGGTGAAGGGCAAGAAAAATGCTGCATAGACATCGAAAGAGGATGATGAAATCAGTGTTGCAAGAGTCATTTGTGAAGATGAGTTGGGTGCAATTAAGCGAATCCGTGACAATATGAATGTGGACTGGGGTGAAGCAATTTGAGAGGAGAGAGGATATATGTCGCATGGCTGCGATGAGCGCTTCCTGCTCCTCGAACAAGATATTCGAGTGAGAGTGCACTTCTGAGCTAAAGACAGCAAGTTCCTAGTGATTGTGCATTATGACGAAGCTGTGACCACCGCTATAGGAACCATCAGCATCAGGGATGAGGGATCCATCTGTGAAGATAAAGTACTGGTAAGGAGGAGGGTGGAGATAGAATGAGTTAAAAGAATGGATTGCACAAAGGCAATGTTGCTGAGAAGGAATAGGGGTGAGTGTAAGACACGAGTGAATTGGAATAAAAGAAGGGTAGGTAGACGACTTCAGAATGAGTGTGTTTGGGAGAAGTGACAATATAAGGTAGCTTTTGTTGTTGTAAGCAAGATTTGAGTAAGAGAAATAGGAAAGTAAAAAGCACTGGGCAAGCAAACAAATGAAAAGATGTAAGGGAGGTATGGATAAAAAGGATTCAGCTATGGATGGGTTGATATTACTATGAAAAAGGGTATGCAGAAAATTGTTCTGAATTGGTTGTAGAATGGATGTAATGAGCAGTGAATCAGGAAAAAGGACAGCACCATAAATGGCAACTGAACAAATAAGGCCAAAATAGAGCATGTGGGCATATTGCAAGTATGTGCTGTTGGATCTATTGAAAAGAAAGTGACATTGATGGATAGTGGAAAGGGCCTTGTTGGCCTGAGCTTGAAAATGGAGTTTGGGGGAAAGATCAAACAAAAAAATGACTCCGAGCCATGTAAGGTGTCAGAGGGGGGTGAAGACTTGACTGTTTGGGAGGGATAGAGATGACTCTGAAAGGCGAGGTTGTTCAAATAAGAAGTGAAAGTGGTGTGCTGCTAATTGAGAATGTGGGATAATATGAAGGAGTTCAATGGCATCAGGGTCAATAGACAAACTGATGGATCAAAACACTGAGTCTAAAAAATTGAACTGGTTACGCAGGCGTACCAGGTTGGAACAAATGCTGAGTGATTGTGCAGCAAGGAGGTGGTTGTCCATGTAAGTGAATAAAGGACGATGAGGACCAAAATAGTTATTATAAGAGAGAATAACGTCTGCAGCGGAAAAAACAGAGATGAGTGGGGAGAGAGGGGACCCCTGGGGAACACCCCAATTGGGTTTGATGAAAGGGTTGGAAAAGAAATCATTAAAATGGAAAGAGATGGGTCTGTCTCGCAACCAGCCCACTAGAACGTGAATGAAATTGGGATGAACATTTGAACAAATGAGTTTGTTAAGAAGAAAAGAATGAGGAATGTTGTCGAAAAAGCCTTGAATGTCAATAGTTAGAATCAAAGTGATGTTGGCGCGAATGTGTTTGTGTTTAAGTGATAGATTGGTGGTTGATTCTCCTAACTGAATGAAAGGGTTGGAAAGAATAAAGGAAATCAAATCATAGCATGCAGTAAGTGAGGAATGATGTTTCCGACACCCATGCTGGGCTTCGGGAAGAAGGTTGTGTTGCTCAAAAAAGGGTTGCAAAAAATTGAAAAGAATGTGTTCGAAAAGTTTGCCAATAGTGTTGATGAGTGTAATAGGGTGGAAAGCCCTGGGGAGAGAAAAATCCATTTGTTTGGGTTTAGGAATGAACGTAACTAGTGATGTTTTAAAAGAGAGTGGGAAATGACCAAGGGCCAGGCATTTAGAAAAAAGATCGGCAAAAAAAACGGCCTTTGTGCTCAACTAGAAGGGATAGGTGGTGGTACAAGATGTGGTTGTTACCAGGGCTCGTATCCTTGTCTATACTGCACATGGCATCAATAACGTTATTGACCAAAATCATTGGGCTATCCCAGAGGGCTGGGAGATGAACAAGTTCTGGTGCTGACGTTAACGGAGGAAAGAACGTGTGATGAAACAGCTCAGATTTGTTGGATTCTGTTAGGTGAATGTGCTATTTGGCATGCGGAGCGCTCTGATAGGTGAACAGCGCCGAGCAATGCCCAGGAATTGATTGTGCCATATCGATTGTTGGTCCAAACATTGTAGTCGTCCACTGAAGTAGGTGTTCTTCACTTTGGACATTTTGATGTCGAGCTGATGCTTGGATGTAGGACTTGGATTGAGACAATGCATGTGGTATAGACAAGAACATGCTTCCGACCACCAACTATTGGGGCTGAAGTACGTGTGCGACCTTTGTTTACAAAGAAAGGTAGTTGCAAAGCCTGAAAAGGATTCCTGAAAGGAGAATAATAAGTCGTCCAGCGATGCTGCAGAATCGACAGTGGCCAAAGAAAATGAAAAAATTTTGGAGTTGCAAAATTCAGAAATAAAAGTAGGTAGATCATGAGAGTGGATGGAACGAAGGGATGGCTTGAATGGCGCAGACATAAAATTGATGTTAAATGAAAAGCAAATAGAAACATGGTCAGAAGAAATGTCAAGTGAAAGGTCTGATATGCTAACTGTTTCGAGGAGTTGGGGGGAAAGGTTGTCCGAGGTGATGATGAGATCAATAATGGAGTATTTGTTGGAAAGGCAATAGAAATAGGTAGGTTGTCCAGGTGGGTTACAAACAGTGAGCCCTTGATCACTGATCCAGTCAGTGAGGGTGAGCGAATTGTTCAAATAGTCCATTTGAGAAGGAAGTGATCATAAAGGAGAATGGCAATTGAAGTCACCTATGAAAATATGAGAAGGGGTGAGGAGATCTGGGAGATGATTCTTGAACTCATGAAGTGAAGGAGAATTGTAGATGTTCCAAAGAAGGACCGGGGTTAGAGGCACACGTGAAATGGCAATGACTGACACATTAGGTGAAGGGGTGGAATGATGGTGTAGGGAGATGCGATAAATAATGTGGGAATGAACGTAGGTGCAGCAACGAGGTTTACCCATTGTTGGTGGTAAAAAAGCAGTATATGGAGTGTGGTTTCGAGAATTAAAGACTCTGGTTCCTGATGGTGAAATTTTAGAAGGGATAGTAGACTCAATGGTTGGGATTTCTTGAAAACAAATAATGTCTGGCACTGAATGGGTGGATGAAAAAGCACGCAAAAGAAAATCAAAAGTCAGAGATGAATTGCAAAGGTTAAGAGAAAAAATGGTAAGAGTGTCAGTCATAACAATCAATAAGGGGAACAATAATTGCATCGGGCAGGGCACTCGGTGGAGCGCGCACTGTGATTTCCTTGGCAGTTACAGCCATTTTCATAAGTCCTGTGACACGTGCATGTCATGTGAAGTGAGCCGTGTCCGAGCCAAAATGTCAAAAAAATAGAGTAAATGTTGATTTTCTCTGTAAATTCTGCACAGTACCTGCTCATTAAATACTCAAAAAAAAAGGCATGGTTCTCAGGAGCAGAAATATGTAAAATAGAAAGCAATATGTTGACTGTGTAGGTGGGTGGAGATCAAACAAGTGCAGCCAGTCTGTTTCTCATACATTTCCACCGAGATTCAAAAATTATGGCTCCCCTACATCTACCTATAAAATTCTTTCCTGTGTCTGTAAATTAAGTATATGACTATACCAACATCTCCTGCAAGTTTGAAGCCAATCCATGCAGTATTCATGGTACAGCAGTGAGGTTTGTGTTCCACTCTTGTTCATGCTGCAAGGATGGAAAGAGCTCAAAGTGGAACACAAACCTTGCTTCTGTACCATGAATACTGCATGGATTGGCTTCAAACTTGCAGGAGATGTTGGTATAGTCATATACTTAATTTACAGACACAGGAAAGAATTTTATAGGTAGATGTAGGGGAGCCATAATTTTTGAATCTCGGTGGAAATGTATGAGAAACAGACTGGCTGCACTTGTTTGATCTCCACCCACCTACACAGTCAACATATTGCTTTCTATTTTACATATTTCTGCTCCTGAGAACCATGCCTTTTTTTTGAGTACTTAATGAGCAGGTACTGTGCAGAATTTACAGAGAAAATCAACATTTATTCTATTTTTTGATGTTTTGGCTCAGACACGGCTCACTTCACGTGACATGCATGTGTCGCAGGACTTATGAAAATGGCTGTAATGCAGTGGGTGAAGTGCTCACAGTGTAGGTTGTTGGAAGCAGTGCATGGCGTGCATTTTGCAACATGGACTGCTGTATGGTGTGGTTTGGAACAGATCGCACAGCAAGCAGCGGATCAGCATTTGGATGCTGGATGACCTAAGCAATGACAATTGTCACATTGGTTAATTGTAGGCCATGCCTTCATTTCTTCGAGGCATCGGATGACACCGAAAACAGGTATGGATCAATTGCTGTGTAGGAAAAAGTGGTCGAAGTAAAGGCGGTCTGCGTCTTTTATGATAACCAAGACGTTACAGAATTCACGCTCATTCAGCTTTTCAACTGATGACATGAACCTTGGGGGGAACATAAATTCATGGCCTTCAAACTGCAGAAGGTTAGAGATTTCATTCAACAAATCAGCTTTGCTGTAAATGAGTTTGGAGTCCTTGTCGTATACAGGGACGCCGGGGATGACCATTTTGAACTGGGGTGATGGTATGAAGGGAGTGGCCCCACTGATGTTGAGAATGCGCATGAGCTGAGAAGCGAGAGTTGTATAGTTGGAGTCAAAGTCCGAATGAATGTTAGTGAATGCAATTAGTAAATTGCTGTTAGTCATATACTCCACATTGAGCACGACAAGGTGTTTGAACAGTGAGTTGCCCTTAAGGCCTGCTCGCACCGAATTTTTAATGGACAGGGTTGTCAGCCTCACTGCCAGATCCCCTGGCAATGAGAAATAGATGCACTTCACATTGGATGGCTGAACATTAACTGAACCAGTGGCCCGATTGATAGGGACTGTTGAGACTTCACCATTGGGGTGTTCATTGGAAGAATGAACAACTTTAGTAGGCATTGGTTTGGGCTTCTTCTGGGCTGCCCTTGCATATGAAACTGTTGTAAAGCCATCCTTATCAGTGCCTACAGCTTCCACTGTGGGATAGTAGATTTTCGTCATGGTAGTGCCCAATTTTGGGGCATTATGTGCAGAGTGAGCGTAGCCGTCAGGGGCATATATGGTACCCTCTGAATCCATATGATATCTGGACCCAGGGATACGAGTTTTGGCAATAGCAGCGGCGTATTCAGTTTTCCCATTCTTGGGGGTCTGGACACGCTGTTTAACAATAGGCGGTGTTGGCAGGAATCTGTTGTCATGGATGAAACGGGTGCCAATAGGATCTGGAAGAATTTTGACGTGAGCCTGATTAGTAGACGAAGAAGTGTCAGAACTTGAACTTTTCCTTTCTTGCATTTTCCTTTTATCATTTCTTTTCTTTTAATCAATCCTTTTCATTATAATTAATCATCTTTTCAATCATTTCCCACACTCCTTTCACATGACCTTCACTCGTTCCATTCTGCTCTCTTTATGTAATCCTAGACAATGGGGCAACCGGTTCTCATGAGGTGATCACTGTATATAAGAGGAATCGCATCTGAACACCTGTTCTGCTTTTCCTCTTACCTCCGTGATGACCTAGGTGAGACCACGTCCCCCCTCCTGTAGTAGAGTACATTATATTAATCCTCTTACCTCCGTGACAACCTAGCCTGAGTACAGCATGCCCCAAGTCCCTGCTTGAGTATAGCATGTCCCAGATGACAGTCAGCCGAGGCCTGCCCAGTCCGAGTCATCTCCTGGACTCCCACCTAACATAAAAGCAGAACCCCACCCAGGCTCATCCCTAGCATACGTCGTCACTGCCGACTCACCTTCACTCAGTCCAGAGGAGCGCTCCCCTCGATGGACTTGATGTGTAAACCCCCTAAACGACAACCCTCAACCCTGCCTGGACATTTTTGGATGTTCGTGTATTATATAAACTTCTCAACCGACTTTTCCCGACCCTGGCTCTCCATCTCACACTCTGGTGGAGGAGCCACCTGACTTGGACTTGGGTATCTTATCACGTACAGTTGTCAACGTCGTTGTCGATTATGATCTCGATTGCCTCCTTTCATCTAATCATCAAGTTTGCCGACGAACCCATCTTACATCAACGTAACATCCACCCGAATGCACAACCCATCCCTGTCCCTCCACCGTTGTCAAGATAGATCTCACCAACAAACAGCAACGGGCCCTTCCTGCATTGGCTCATTGGGATCCAGACTGACCAGGCTACATCGCGACCAACAATAGTGGTGTTACATACGACATCTGGTGGAGTGAGACCCAGCATAGTTGGTATTTGACGAACGAAGAAGGAAGGAGAGCTAGGTGGCCTCCAGCCATCCCGTCATCACCTGCACCGTTGACGTCCACCGTTAACCTACTGCCGACTCCAGGACCCTACTGTGAGACCAATAGGGACCTGTCCCCCCCCCCCAAACCCTCAACACCGACGCCCGAACCAGAAATGTCAACAGGAGGCTTCAGCCAGCAACAGATGGAGCAGATTGCGGTGATCATAGCAGGCGCTTTTGCACATCAGGCGAACAACACCCCCGCACCGGTCACTGCAGCCAATCCCCCACCCCCGAACATTGACGTCGCCTGGTGTAGATCCTGACTTAGGGGTGTCTGGGATCAGAGGTCCTTTTGGGGACGTGATCACGTGTTCTGGGAGGTTAGGGGTTGACTGTGGTATGATCAATCAATGTACCGGTATGCATCGGTATGGCTCGGTACGTGCCGGTACATGTTGATATCGAAACTTAGGTTGGAAACTCTGGTCAAGTATACGCTGGACCAGTACAGAGGTGGAACGCGCAGATATCTGACACCAGTACGATGTGAATACTGTGATGTCAAGGTTTGAAGTAAAGAGCAAGAGACGAGAGATGGTTTCGAGACACAAGAGACGAAGACTAAGACGGGACGACTATGAAGTTTACAAGAACTAAGGCAAATCGCACTCAAGTACCCTGTCTGAGGGACACTCTGCAGTAGAACTAACTTGCCTTCTACCTACGACATGGGATGCCTATTTGTACTAAGTCCAAAGATCTATCTACAGTTAATAATTTCCATACAGGCATAATGTGCATATCAGTTGAAACATAGAGGAGTCAAAAGGAACAGTCATAGGTCATAGAAGCACACTTAGAAAACATAGAAATCAGAAGAACATAGGGAAAACATAAATCATAAGGAGGAAAAATGTCCACATCGCATCCGACCATACCGGAGCTCCACCAGAACTCAGATCGTCCAATCGGTACGTGGCTCCCATCATCGGACAGCAGTCCGGTACGCATCTTGGCCGTACGCTCCATGTGACTGCGTCCCTGATCATCCAGTTAAGATCTCTGGTACGTTCCGGTCTGCTTTCAGAGATCTCATAATGTGTTGCTGATGCGATCGTGAGGTTCTGATTCGAAACTGGACCGATTGGGTTCCATCCAGTACTGATCGGTACACGTCAGAATCAGTTCTCGAACACTTCTGAATCAATTGGCGGTGATGGGACGATCGTCACAGCTCTACACCGGCCATGTGAATTCACTGGCAGCGACGATTATCTAGACTTCAAACGTGAAGTCCTTCTTTTCGTCTCTGCAAACCCGAGCCGATACCCCACGGCAGAGAGTAAGATCTACATTACTCTCTCCTATTTAAAGGGGGGCAATGCGGTGACGTGGGCGCAGAACTATGTGGAGGAGTCGATGACGGCTGGCATCGTGACCTTCACCAACAGCTGGACAAGATTCCAAGAGCACCTAGATGCCTCACTCGACGATCTGAACTGGAAGGAAAAGGTGCTAGCGAAGTTCTGAACCAAGGTTCAGAAGGACCTCACCACCGATGAGTTCTTCCAGGATCTTGACGTCGTCATCACAAGAGCAGGTCTAACAGACGACAGCATCATCTGTGACCGCCTGAAGTGAGCAATGAACATCGAGGTGGTACAAGGAGTGCTGAGGTTGACACCAGTCCCAACAACATATGATGCCTGGAAGAAGAAGGCCATCGAGATTGACTGAGGCGAACAACAGATCCGAGCCATCCAATGAGGTCACGTGTTCCCGACTCCACCGCGTCCGCAACAACAACAGACACCCCCAGCTCGCTGTTTGGTTGCGGCCCCACACGTCTATAAATGCGACGCGACTGGCATTACTTTCGGAGGTGCCGGTCAGCCAATGGACATCTCAATGAATGAGGTGCAATGCCGACACGCATGCTGGATCTGTGGCCAGCTGGGTCACTTCAAGGACAAGTGCCCACAAGGACAGGGGATCATGCAGCGCATGCTGCAGATGATGGCGCCTGGCGAACATTGCCTCCTTGCCGACGAGCTAGGCACAATGAAGGAATCAGCATTCGAGGAAGTCGTAGACACTCAAAGGATGACAGTGGAGGACTATGTGGAGGAGGAAGCAGATGACAAAGAGGTCATTGACTCGCAGGGTTTTGCAAGTGGTCAGGCGTAGCCATTGGGATGACTGACCGAGAAGAACAAGGGACTTTGAATCTGGATCCACTAAAATATAACCAACCGTCTGTACAATACATAGATGCAAACAATGTCAATGGTTTTTCCAATTACGAAGTCCCCACCGGTGTGAATAAGGATAGCGAGTATGAGCAACTGTTCGTGAGAGGAACTGGCGGATGCCAGCTGGACCTTCTCCTGAATGTCGGATGTAATGTGGAGGGAGAGATAAGGGAGGTGGACGTGCATGCCCTTGTGGATTTGGGGTGTACGGGATCATGCATTGATGTGAAGTTCGTCGAGCACTATGGGTTGGAAACTGTTAGGGTCGGGCGAATATTCCAATTCTTTAACCACGAAGGTGTTGCCTTCCAGACTGTATGGTCCTCTGAGTGGTGTATTACCGAGACGACTTTACTTATCTTCGACCGATCCCGTAACCAGCTTCTCCTTCGCTGCCCTTATCAGGTGGAACCTGAGGTTGGTATTGAAAGCACTTAGTTACAGCAGATAGGGGAGGTAATGCCCTAGAGGGTCGAGAGACGTTCGGTTATGCTGCGATGTTGTCTAGGAGGCAAACTGCAAGGCTTGGCGTAGCCGAGATGCACTCAACCAGACTTGGTTCTGTGGACAATGAGAGGAACCTTCTAAGTGTGGCGTAGCCGAGGGTCTACTCAATCAAAGTCAATCCTTATTCGACTTGGGACAAATCCTCAACCCAGTATGGGGTGGACTCGTTATTCAACCAAGGAGGATATTACACAGTAGTAGTTATAGATGTAGAGGTAGGGGTAAGAAGATAGCTATGCAGGTAGCTAAAACCGTACTGTGAAAGCGATAGAGAATGGGGATCTGGGGTGCTAGTTACTCGGCCTTATATAGCCTACTGAATTTCTCATTTCTTTACGTTCTGTCCAACCAGATGCCTTTCCGTCTCCTTCCTATGTTTCAGGTGGCTGCAGCACTTGGCTGCTGCGGTGGGGATGTGTGCACATGTATCCCATCCAATGGTTTTCTTGCATTCTGCAATTTAGACTGCGGTGTGAGTCACGTGATGTCATGACCCGCGCGCTCGGGTGAGTACATCACTGATTTGGTAGTCGGGCTCCCACGTTCTCCACATGCTTCGGTTTAATTAACTTCCTGCTTCTCCCGTGTGCTTCTATATCGGGGCTTTACTTCCCTGCTTCTCGAAGCGTCTTCCTCGGTTGTGGCACTGCATAGCCTATCGGGTTGTATTGCTGCGCTCGGGTGTTCATTCCTCCCATTCAAATCCATTGGGGATAACCATGTGGATCCATGGGTTATTCTTGGATCGCCATTCAGTGTCAGGTCCACTCGGTGATAGGGCTGCTCCGCCGAGACATGTCTCCATTGTGAACGGTGGGTCATGTACTCCTAAGGCTAGAGTGATCTTGAATGTTCGTCTTCCTGACACGTGCTCGAATTCGTATAGCGTAATCGTGCCTTGATGCTTTATGTCCCTGAGGTATGCCCAACAGTGCTTGAGTGCTGTCGTTATGTGTATTGGTACATCATTCCCTTGTACTGGACTCGGGGTAGGTATTCGTATCATCATCTTGCAGTTCCTGCATTCTTCGTGTGGCTCCTTATTATATTGGATGACTGTATCCCATTTGTAGTTCTCCATGCCACGTTCTTCTTTACTGATGTGGACTTTATATGTCTTGGCATCTCGGTAGTAGATTGCCTGTCCTGTTTCGAAGTATGGGGATTGGCCTTCCCACTTGTGTGCTCATAATGTGACGTCCTGGTCCATTAATCCTATTGTCTTCAGGAGTTCTGGGACCTTCTGTGCTACGTTCTGTAGTAGCATGCACTTGGTGCATTGGGGATCAACCTCCATTGGTTGTCCTTTGCTTTCTTGACGTTTATGTGTCATGTCACAAGATGTGACAGTGTAGCGTGACTGTGACTGACGGGTTTTTGCCTGGGCAAGTATCCGTCAAGGTCAGGTGACCGCGTTATCACGTGTATGATCAACAATGATCTGCCTTGATCGACGTTTCCAAATGTGCGAAAATTTCCTTTCAGAAACCAAGCATTACATCAGACCCCTTGCAGTGCTCAATGCAGACGGAATGCACAATGAGGCCGGTCTGATCGAGAGATACGTCAACATTGAGCTAATGATTGGACATCACAAGGAAAGGATAGTCCTTGCGGTGACATCCCTGGCGTCGTCAAACATCTTCCTGGGCTACAACTGGCTTCGACGCCACAACTCAGAAGTTGACTGGAAGACGGATTTAATTGAATTCACCCGCTGTCCAGAGGAATGCACGATTGAGAAGGAGGTTGTGGAAGAGATGAGGAGGGTGAGAGAGGTACGAATGGACAAGGCATCCTGGCCCACATACCTCAATGACTTTGCTGACGTCTTCAGCAAGAAAGGCTTTGAAAAGCTACTGGAACATCGCCCCTGGGATCACATCATCGACTTGAAACCTGATTTCAAACCTAGCAACTGCAAGATCTACCCACTCATGACAACAGAACAGCAGTCGCTCAAGGACTTCCTCGATGAAAACCTGAAATCTGGTCGCATTCGACGTTCGATATTGCCCATGGTGTCTCCCTTCTTCTTCATTAAGAAGGCTGACAAATTGCTATGCCCGATCCAAGACTACCATAAGCTCAACAACGGTACAATCAAGAATAAGTATCCTCTCCCCCTCATCGATGAACTGGTCGACAAGGTCAAGAAAGCGAAGTTCATCACCAAACTCGATCTTCACTGGGGATACTATAATGTCTGGATCCGTGAAGGCGACGAATGGAAGGCAGTGTTCCACACAAACATGGGTCTCTTCAAACCGACGGTCATGTTCTTTGGTCTTTGCAATGCACCGGCAACGTTCCAGGCTTTTGTCAACCACATCTTCAAGGGATTGATCTATGACAACTTGATCATTGTCTACCTCAACGACATACTGATTCTCTCGCAAACTCTTGAGGAACATATCGAGATGTTGAGACGCGTCCTTCAGATCTTGTGAGAGAACAACCTGTACCTGAAACCAGAGAAATGCGAGTTCGACACCAAAGTTGTGAAGTACCTTGGCCACATTGTTGGCAATGGCGAGATCAGGGCTGACCCGGCAAAGACGGAAGCAATCGCAGACTGGCCAGTCCCACAAAACCTCAAACAGCTGCAACAATTCCTCGGCATGGGCAACTGGCTGCAATGGTTCATCAAGGACTACAGCAAAGTAGTCCACCCACTGACGTCGCTGACAGGCAAGAAGGACTGGGTATGGGAGACCAAACAGCAGGAGGCGTTTGAGGAGTTGAGACGACGTCTCTGCTCACCTCCAGTCCTGGCCATCACGAACGATGAGGGCCCTTTCTGCGTCGAAGCAGACTCATCAAACTTTGCACTTGGAGGTGTGTTGTTGCAGAAGCAGGAAGGCAAGTGGAGGGTAGTCGCCTACAGGTCAGAAGTGCTCCTGCCAGCAGAATGAAACTACGAGATCTACGACAAGGAGATGCTCACGATCATTTTGGCACTCAAGGAGTGGAGACAGTACCTTCTCGGTGCCCGTCACCCTATCGAAATCTGGTCCGATCATGCCAACCTCACTTACTTCAGGTCAGCGCAGAAGCTGAGCTACTGACAAGCTCGCTGGCGAACAGAGCTCAAGGAATTCAACTTCCACCTTGAGCACAAGTCGGGGAAGACGATGGGCAAGGCAGACCTACTGTCACATAAGACGGGCTATGACGAGGGCAAGGATGACAACGACAGCGTCGTGTTCATCAAAGAGAAGTGGCTGAATCGTGGAGTGGTGAGAACATTGTGTGATGAGGTGTTGGACAGAGTGGGTGAAGCACAAAGGGTGCAACACAAGTTGGAGAGGCCGACAGGGATGACGGAGGTCGACAGGTTGTGGTGAATGAAGGGCAAGGTATACGTCCCATCGACGGTAAAGGAATCTGTGTTGCAAGAGTGTCACGACTCAGTACTGGCTGGGCATCCAGGAGTGTCAAAGACGGTGGAACTTGTCCGTCAAGACTTCTGGTGGGCATCGATGTTCTCCAATGTCCGAGCGTACATCTGAGGATGTGATCACTGTCAGCAAACAAAGGCCCTGAGAGCATCAAGGTCGAGACCACTTCATCTGAATATGGTCCCCGAAGCCCCTTGGGAAATCGTCACGGTCGACCTCATTGGAGAGCTCCCGGACTCAAAGGGACATAATGCAATCTGTGTCTTCATGGATAGGTTCTCGAAGCAGATGCATGCGATCCCAACGACGACAAAGGCATGGCCCAACTGTACCGTGACCACATTTTCCGTCTCCACGGCTTACTGAAAAAGATCATCCATGACCATGGCATGCAGTTCGATGCATCAATGATGAAGGAGTTGTACAAACTCTTATACATCGAAGGAAACCCGTCAACGGCGTACCACCCGCTGTGGAGATCCCGATGCCGCTGGCCTCGGAATCGGCTCTATTAGGTTCGACTCGACTCAGGACAGTCTTACAAGTATCCCCGACGCATTTCAGGACAGTTTCAGTGTTTGGCAGTATTAACTCGACGCATACAGCTTGGTTCTGCACCGGTGAGCCACCGAAGTCCGTTTTGGGTCACATCTGGTATTGTTCCGAGCCTCCTGAAGCTTAATTACTCATGTTCTCGAGTTATGGCTCCGAGTTCCGGCTATTTGGTGTTGTTTGGCTAGAGCCTCCGGTCTGTCTTTGTGTCCTTTGTACGCCGCTCAGAGGCTCAACCCTCTGTTGGTTATTTAAACACTCATGTAAATGTCTCAAAAATACAAGTTTAGTTCCCCTGAGTCAGTCCCAGTCTTTAGTTCTCGTCTCCGTCACTGTTCAGTGTCGTTCCGTCCGTTCCGTCCGTTCCGTCTCGAGTCCCGTTTTCGGCCAAATCTTGCTTTCGCTATATCGCCCTCAGTTCTTATCCGTTTCCCGAGCTCTCTTCAGATTCTTAATCTCGTCGAAAATCGCTTTCGAACACTGTCTTTTTTTGCACGATTCCGAGCCCGCGTCGTAGAGCTACGAAAATAGCTTTTGGTTCCGGGAGTTCCGTGTGTTCCGCCAGCCGCAACCAGTGCAACTGCTATATCTCCGTCAATTCTGCATCGCGTCTCGAGGTCTTTTCAGATTCAGAATCGTCTCGACGAATAGTATCGATTCCTGTCTTCACTGGCGAGTTTCCGAGCCCGGGTTGTCAAGATCGTAGTTGCTCTTTGTTCTCCGACCGCATTTAGGCACGTTTTGCCGGTCGTCCTTTGTACTCGCGTCCTCAAGTCGACACCTAGCCCCGAGTATTCCCCTACACTTCCCTACACTTCCTGACACTATCCCCTCCATCAGACACGTTAGAGTGAACCCCCAGTGGCCGAACTCAACCAGGTCCGAGTCTGCCAGTAGACCGTACCATCACCTTTCAAATTGGAGCCCACCGCGAGGGGGTTTCAATCGTGTCACGTTCAGGTCGCCCACCGAATAAGTGGATTCTAGCCAGGCTGGAACGTGAAGCCAGAGAAGCACAGATTCAATCAACAGACTCAGGTGAAGAAGAAACCGTTGACCGCATCTTATCATCCGATCCGCACAGGTCAGAGGATCTCGACGATCACTCCCCTTCACCTCCATCTTCAGCAGTCCAAGCCTCGGTATCAGAAGACTCATCAAACTTTCCGTCATCGTTTCCGTCTACGATCTCGTCCCCGTTCTCGTTTCTCGGCTCGAATTTACCTCCGACATCAGCAGAACCATCCGCTCCGCAGTCCACCTCAGAATCCCGATCCCCGACCGATTCCCAGCAGTCCACCTCGCCGCCAGGAAGCCCTACTCTTCGTCTATCGCATCTACAGTTTCCTTCATCCAGTCCCGCCGCGGTATTCTCTTCCCCGGTCGTTCCGTCCGTTCCGTCCGACCCGTCCGTTCCGCTAGCAGCTCCTTTAGCGTCCGGGACTCTTGCCACTCGACAACGTCTTACCTCATCGTTAACTCCCCAGATCTTACGCTCGTCCCTCCACACTATCTATCAGCCACCAATGGCGACGAGAGCACCACGACGCGGGCAGCGCGATGCCCCGCACTTCGACGGTTCCAACGCCAGGGACCTACCCGTTACTTCGAGGATATCGAGTTCCTCGCCGACGATCTCAATTGGGACGACGGATCGAAAGCCAAATACGCCAGGTACTACGCCTCGGCAGAAGTCGCTGAACTCTGGA